>LR738710.1:863607308-863736567 GCA_902687465.1 Secale cereale | reverse complement strand
AGTTACAAACATCCACTCCGAGTGAAGAGCAACCCTCTCACTCGGGGGCTTAGCTGTGACCCCGTGATTCGCCTAAGTTACAAACATCCACTCCGAGTGAAGAACAACCCTCTCCCTCGGGGGCTTAGCTACGGTCCTTCGAGCTGCATCATAAGTATAAAGTGGCTCTGTCTTCCGAGCTCTGCCACAAATACAACGTAGCTTGGAATCTCCTAAATTACAAAAACCACTCCGAATGAAGAGCGATCCTCTCACTCGGGGGCTTAGCTGCGGTCCTCCGAGCTCGGCCACAAGCACAACGTTGCTATCAAGATGTCGACTCAAAATCCAAGCGATCAAAAAGAGTCAGAAGCAAAGGAATCAAATCCAGATAAAGTCCCGCAAGATTTGGGCAAGAGTACCTGGGCCTTGGGCCCACAAGAGTTTAACGATTACAAGATCACTCGGCATTCCGAGGCAAATTTAATCAAAGTATCAAAGATCACTCACTCCTCAGGAGGAGGTGGGCTCGCAGGTGCAACAAACTGGTCCAGGTCGATCCCATCGGCGATGCGGGTGGCGGCTTCCAAGAAAGTCTCCATGAACGAATGGAACTGGAGCTCCTTCGTATTGGCAACCTTGAGCGCCGCGAGCCTTCTCTCCTTCACTTCCTTACAATGCACACGGACCAAGGATAGCGCCACGTAGGCTCCGCAGTGGGCAGATGACTTCTTCCACTCTTGCACTCGACCGGGGATCTCATTGAGTCGAGTCATCAAGGACTCGAGGTCGTTCTCTTGCATGGCTCCCCTCCAGAGTGCGGCGTCGATCCGAGCCATCACTGCCTTCAACCGACCCAGATAGCCCGTGGCAGCAGTAAGGCAGGATTCCAGCCTCAAGATATTCATGGCAGCTTCGTCCTTGACAATAGAATTGGCTGGGTCCAGACCGGGCTCGACCGGCCCAGTCTCTTCGTCGAAGTTGGGACAGAATTCTACACCACAATAAACACGTCGAGTCAGCACGCAAGATACAAGTCGATCAATCCAACTTAGTCTGAGCCAAAGAGACATACCTTCGAGCACGAGATACCACTTCTTGGTGAGGTCGCTCAGATAAGCTTCCAGATCATTCCTCTTCTGGAAGAGAGCCTCGTATTTGTCGTTCAGAACACTCTTGGCATTGTTTAGTCGAGTCACTTCTTGGTTAGCCGCGTCGATAGAACCCTTTAACCTGGTGATCTCCGCTTCAAGCGCGCCTACGGAAGCCAGCTTCTGCTCGGCCAATTCTGTTTTCTCTTGAGCCTGCTGCTGCGCCGCCGCCAAGTCGAGGTCTTTCTGCTTCAAGGCCGCTTTCAGTTGGCCTACAAAAGACATCACTTGAGAGATGAACATGAGGGAACACAGAGCATATTTATCAAAGGTCAGTCAACGAATTGCTCGCATCAGTTACCAGTTGCGTTGTCCTACATCTTCTTCAGGTGGTCCCGAGCCAGCTGCAAGTCGAGATTGAGCTGGATCTGCTTCTTCTCAAGATCTGCTAATTTAGCTCCAAACTCGCAAGATTTCTGCATCAACACAACAAATCAGAGTTCTAAGACTACAGTCGAGTCAAACACTCAACCGCATTCTCGGGGACTACACCCAGTGGATGCACTAAGCGTGCCCCCACTGGTTCTCGCTTGGCCAAGATCAGTAGATTTGTTTGTAAGATGATGCCACACCCATTGGGTGTTGTCTTGTCTTGTAGCCTTTAGCGTTTGAAGGTCGTTCGATAGGCCACGGTTGACCGAAGTCTTCGGTCGACTGTGGTCTTTAGAAGTACTTGTTTGCTTTGAACTTGACTTGAGCTCGGGCCAGACTGATCTTGGGAGGAAAGTTCTATTATCAGACCATGGCCGACTTCCAGCAGTCGACCACGGTCTCGGGGACTACACCAAGTGGGTGCACTGAGAGTGCCCCCACTGGTTCTCGCTTGGCCAAGATCAGTCTGGCCCGAGCTCAAGTCAAGTTCAAAGCAAACAAGTACTTCTATGGATCAAAGACTTCAGTCGACCGTGGCCTATCGAACGACCTTCAATCGTGGTTCTAAGCCTGACAGTACGAGTAGGGGGTACGAATGAGAAGGCAAGGCCCTAGCTATGGTGGAGTTGTACATGAGGTGTTTTACTAGTTCAGGCCCTTCTCGGAGGAAGCAACAACCCTACGTCTCGGTGCCCAGAGGTGGTCGACTGATATGTGTATATGTGTGAACTACAAGGATGTGAACCCTTGTATTGGAGGAGGGGTGGCTTATATAGTGTGCCAGGACCCCAGCCATGCTCCACGTTACTAAGGGTTCAATGTACATTAAGGCCGACGTTACTGATAACGTCTGCAGTAAAGAGCTATAAAGGCATTCACTACGGTGAGTAAATACCAGACTGTAACTGTCCTGAGGGACATTTGACCTTCGGGGGTCGAGTGTCTTGTATTGGTCGAGTGGAGTTGAGTCGTCTTGTAGGTGATGTCCAGTCGAGTGGGATGTCCTCTTGGGCCGTCTCAGTCGACTGTCTTTACCATCATAGGTTTTGTCTTTTGATCTTCTGGGGTAGTGACCTTGGGTAGGGTATCTTGGTCAGGCCTGTTACCCTACCCCCTAGGTATGTAACCTCGTCAGTAGCCCCCGAATGGATTGAGGCTTGAGCAGGAGAGAGTGCTGAAGAGAGCTTTGGTCTGGCTCGACGCCCTTGGGGTAGTCTTCTCTGAGCTGGTGGACTAGGCTGTCTTCCTCAATCTTGTCTTGGTCGCCTTGATCGATTCTGGAACCGTCGAGTGCGTTTGTTGCATCATCCATCGACTGAACTTTGCGCTAGGCGTTGAGCGCCGTTAGCGTGCGCAGTTTTTGGCAGGATTGGTTGTTTTCTGGTCACCGGATTTTGCGGGATTTTCAAAATTTGGGGAAGCGCGCGGGACGGGTCGTGCCACGGCAATCGGACGAATATGCTCGGGTCGCCTCGATCCTCACGCTGCCTTTTCCGCCACATATCGCATCCGCGCCTGTTGCGGGATTTGATAAGATCGCTGGGGCCACCGGTCAGTCACTCGACCGCGGTGCTATAAAGGTGCGCCGAGCCTGAAGCGAGGGCACTGTGCGCCCACTCCTTGTTCTTCCGCCTCTGCCTCTCCGCCGCGCCTCTGCTCATTCCCTCTTTCTCCACAGCTGCCGCCGGCTCGCGTGCCATGGGCAAGGACAAGACCGCGGCGATGGAGCGTTCGAAGAAGGCGGCAACGGGGAAGGGAAGGCGGTCCAGTCGTAGCGGATCATCGTCGAGGTCCGGCCTCCCTCCTGGTTGGATCCAGGGGGATTGGATCAGGTCCACCATCACGGCGGAGGATTTGGAGGAGCTGGAGGAGGAGGGGCTGGTCGCCCGCGGCTCCTGGCGGGTGCCGGAGGGCGAGCTCGAGCCCCAGCCGCGGGAGGGCGAGTGCGTCCTTCTCGCGACCCACGTCGACCGAGGTTTCTCCATGCCTCTGCACCCTTTCTTTCGCACTTTCCTGATATTCTTCGGCACCCAGCTGCATTACTTCACGCCCAATTCCATTGCCTTCCTTGCCGCGTTTGTCTCCATGTGCAAGAACTTCCTCGGCTGTCGACCGCATTGGGGTTTGTTCAAACACATCATTACTTGTTGCTTGCAAACCGTCAAGAAGGCGAACCCGAGTGACGAGAAGACGCACGTCCTCCAGGCGTGCAGCGGGCTCGGCATTCAACTTAGGAATAGGAGTACTTCCCCCCCCCCATGATTCTTCCGGAGTCGATTCGGGATTGGCAGTCTTCTTGGTTCTATTACAAGGTGAGTCCGACTCCTGGTTAGTCGACCGGACTCCCCCCTTTCTCTCTTGGTCGAGCCAGCCAGCCTCCTTCAATGATTATGGGTCGGGCCGAGAGGGAAGAAGTGAACATGTTGGTGGAACGGGTCATCCAACTGGTCCGCGAGGGAGTCACAGGGTTGGACCTGCTTGAGGTATACCTCATGCGGAGGATCCAGCCGCTCCAGGCTCGGGACCACCCGATGTGGTTGTACGAGTCATCCCGAGTCCACCCGGATGCAGCAGACGTGAAGTACGTGGCGTAGTGCATGAAGTGTGTCACGGGGAACAAAGACAACCCCAGGGGGTCCGGGAGGGTCCTTCCATTCGACGCTGACCATCTTCCTGACAAGGTCTGTCCTTGGCTTCCGAGTGGTGTTCCTGTTATTGGCTTGTAACTGTCTTGATGAGTCCGACTGACATTTGGCTGATCTTCCTTTTCTGAAGATCTATACTGAAATATACTCGGTGCCCAACGGGGATCAGGTCCAAGAGGGCGAAGTGGGCGTGGGAGATGTCTCCGAGTGGAAGTCTGACGAAGAGACCGAGGAGGAGAGCGAGGACTACAACAGCGGGGAGGAGGTCGAGTCACCTCCCCGTGACGAGAAGCGGTCCAAGGGGAAGCACGACCCAGGGGTCGTCCGCTCTCCGACTGGTTCTCGCTTCCCCTTGGATCGCTTCTCGTCACGGGGAGGTGACTCGACCTCCTCCCCGCTGTTGTAGTCCTCGCTCTCCTCCTCAGTCTCTTCGTCAGACTTCCACTCGAAGACATCGCCCATGCCCTCTTCGCCCTCTTGGACCTGATCCCCGTTGGGCACCGAGTACATTTCAGTATAATCTGCAGAAAAGGAAGATCAGCCAAATGTCAGTCGGACTCATCAAGACAGCTACAAGCCAATAACAGGAACACCACTCGGAAGCCAAGGACATACCTTGTCAGGAAGATGGTCGGTGTCGAATGGAAGGACCCTCCCGGACCCCCTGTGGTTGTCTTTGTTCCCCGTGACGCACTTCAGGCACTGCGCCACGTACTTCACGTATGCTGCCTCCGGGTGGACTCGGGACGAGTCGTCGGTGCCGGAGTACAACCACATCGGGTAGTCCCGAGCCTGGAGCGGCTGGATCCTCCACATGAGATATACCTCAAGCAGGTCCAACCCTGTGACTCCCTCGCGAACCAGTTGGATGACCCATTCCACCAACATGTTCACTTCCGCTCTCTCGGCCCGACCCACAATCATTGACGGAGGCTGGCTGGCTCGACCAAGAGAGAAAGGGGGTACTCCGGTCGACTGACCAGGAGTTGGACTGTCCTTGTAATAGAACCAAGTCGACTGCCACCCCCGAATCGACTCCGGAAGAATCATGGGGGGAAAGCACACATATTCCTAAGTTGAATGCCGAGCCCGCCGCACGCCCGGAGGACGTGCGTCTTCTCGTCACTCGGGTTCGCCTTCTTGACGATTTGCGAGCGACAAGTAAAGATGTGTTTGAACAAACCCCAATGCGGCCGACAGCCGAGGAAGTTCTCGCACATAGAGACAAATGCGGCAAGGAAGGCAATGGAATTGGGCGTGAAGTAATACAGCTGGGCGCCGAAGAATATCAGGAAAGCGCGAAAGAAAGGGTGTGGAGGCATGAAGAAACCTCGGTCGACGTGGGACGCGAGAAGGACGCACTCGCCCTCCCGCGGCCGGGGCTCGAGCTCGCCCTCCGGCACCCGCGAGGAGCCGCGGGCGACCAGCCCCTCCTCCTCCAGCTCCTCCAAATCCTCCGTCGTGATGGTGGACCTGATCCAATCCCCCTGGATCCAACCAGGAGGGAGCCCGGACCTCGACGACGATCCGCTACCGCCGGACCGCCTCCCCTTCCCCGTCGCCGCCTTCTTCGAACGCTCCATCGCCGCGGTCTTGTCCTTGCCCATGGCACGCGAGCCGGCGGCAGCTGCGGAGAAAGAGGGAAGGAGCAGATGCGCGGCGGAGAGGCAGAGGCGAAAGAACAAGGAGTGGGCGCACAGTGCCCTCGCTTCAGGCTTAGCGCACCTTTATAGCACCGCGGTCGAGTGACTGACCAGTGGCGCCGAGTGATCTTATCAAACCCCGCAACAGGCGCGGACGTGATATGTGGCGGAAAAGGCTGCGCGAGGATCGAGGCGACACGAGCATATCCGTCGGATTGCCGCGGCACGACCCGTCACGCGCGCTTCCCAAAATTTCGAAAATCCCGCAAAATCCGGTGACCAGAAAACAACCAATCCCGCCGAAAACTGCGCATGCTAACGGTGCTCGACGCCTAGCGCAAAGTTCAGTCGACGGATGATGCAACAAACGCACTCGACGGTTCCAAAATCGATCACGGCGACCAAGACAAGATTGAGGAAGACAGCCTAGTCCACCAGCTCAGAGAAGACTACCCCAAGGGCGTCGAGCCAGGACCAAAGCTCTCTTCAGCACTCTCTCCTGCTCAAGCTTTAATCCTTTCGGGGGCTACTAATGAGGTTACAGACCTAGGGTAGGGTCACAGGCCTGACCAAGATACCCTACCCAAGGTCACTACCTGAGAAGATCAAAAGACAAAACCTATGATGGTAAAGACAGTCGACTGAGACGGCCCAAGAGGACATCCCACTCGACTGGACATCACCTACAAGATGACTCAACTTCACTCGACCAATACAAGACACTCGACCCCCGAAGGTCAAAGGTCCCTCAAGACAGTAAAAGTCTGGTATTTACTCGTCGTAGTGATTGCCTTTATAGCTCTTTACTGCAGACGTTATCAGTAACGTCTGCCTTAATGTACATTGAACCCTTAGTAACATGGAGCATGGCTGGGGTCCTGGCACACTATATAAGCCACCCCCTCCTCCAGTACAAGGGTTCGCATCCTTGTAACTCAGACATATACACATATCAGTCGACCGCCTCTGGGCACCGAGACGTAGGGCTGTTGCTTCCTCCGAGAAGGGCCTAAACTCGTAAAACACCTCGTGTACAACTCCACCATAGCTAGGGCCTTGCCTCCTCATTCGTACCCCCTACTCATACTGTCAGGCTTTGAACCACGACAGAACCAACATTAGTGATAACATCCTCAAGCTTATTGATTCTAGTAGAATCCTGATCTAGCTTTTCTTTAACTATGGGCTCCTTTTCCTTAAGATATTTCAGAACAACTCCTACCTTAGACCCATATTGGGTGATATCATTATGAATTTTTTCTATCCAAGTTCTCTACAAGTTCTACCGTAGCAACTTTGTTTTCAATGATTTCTAACCGTTGCATAACACACTCCAAAGTTAAAACGGTCCCATTAACCATAAGAGGTGGTGAGCCAAATAATTCAGACGTAGCATTATAAGAATCAATGGTGTGGCTACCCAAGAAATTCCCTCCGGTAATGATATCTAAGATAAATCTATTCCATGCAGTTATGCCAACATAAAAATTGCGAAGAAGCACGGAAGTAGAAAGCTTCCTATTAGATCTATTTTGAGCATCGCAAATTCTATACCAGGCATCTTTTAAGTTTTTTTCATCCCTTTGTTTGAAGTTGAGAACCTCACTATCGGGAGTGGTGATAATGATAGGTGTGCTAGACATGATGACAAGTGAGCAATCCAACACACACAAGCAAACAAGAAGCAAGCGAACGATAAACACATGGCGGAAGGAGGGCAAATAAAACGGCAAGGGTGAAGTAGGGAAGAGGAAAACGAGAGGCAAATAAATGTAATTCGAAGGATAAGGGTTTGTGATAGGTACTTGGTATATGACTTTTGCGTAAGCCTCCCCGGCAACGGCGCCAGAAATTCTTTTGCTACTTCTCGAGCTTGCGCTGTATTCCCTCGAAGAGGAAAGGGAGATGCAGCATAGTAGCGTAAGTATTTCCCTCAGTTTTTGAGAACCAAGGTATCAATCCAGTAGGAGACCACGCGCGAGTCCCTCGCACCTGCACAAACAAATAAGAACTTTGCAGCCAACGCGATAAGGGGTTGTCAATCCCTTTACGGTCACTTACGAAAGTGAGATCTGATAGAGATGATAGTTTATATTTTTGGTATTTTTAGTTTATAAGAACAACAAATAAAAGCGATAAAAGTAAAGTAGATGTAGATTGATATGTTGAGAATAGACTTGGGGGCCATAGTGTTCTCTAGTGGCTTCTCTCATGATAGCAATATTCTACGGCGGGTAAACAAATTACTATCAAGCAATTGATAGAAAAGTGAATAATTATGAGACTATCTAGGCATGATCATTGTATATAGGCATCACGTACGAAACAAGTAGACCGACTCCTGCCTGCATCTACTACTATTACTCCACACATCGACCGCTATCCAGCATGCATCTAGTGTATTGAGTTCATAAGGACAGAGTAATGCCTTAAGCAAGATGACATGATGTAGAGGGATAAACTCAATCAATATGATATAAACCCCATCTTTTTATCCTCGATGGCAACAATACAATACGTGCCTTGCTGCCCCTATTGTCACTGGGAAAGGACACCGCAAGATTGAACCCAAAGCCAAGCACTTCTCCTATTGCAAGAACTATAGATCTAGTAGGACAAACCAAACCAATAATTCGAAGAGACTTGCAAGGATATTATGAGCACACATAAAAAATGCAGAGAAGAACCAAATATCTTCATAGATAACCTTGATCATAAACTCACAATTCATCGGATCTCGACAGACACACCGCAAAAAGAGATTACATCGAATAGATCTCCTCGAAGACCGAGGAGAACTTTGTATTGAGATCCAGAGAGAGAGAGAAGAAGCCATCTAGATACTAGCTATGGACCCGAAGGTCTGTGGTAAACTACTCACAACTCATGGTGAGGGCGATGATGATGATGATGAAGAACTCCGTGATGGATCCCGCTCCGGTGGAGCTCCGGAACAGGCTCCAAGATGGGATCTCACGGGAACAGAAGGTTACGACGATGGAATTAGGGTTTTCTCTCTGTTGTTGATGGTTTCGGGGTACGTAGACTTATATAGGAGGAAGGAGGACACCGGGGAAGTCACGGGGGCCCCACGAGGCAGGGGGCGTGCCCTGGGAAGGGGGGTGCGCCCCCCACCCTCGTGGGCCACCTCTTGATCCCCTGACGTGGTTCTCAAGCTCCACATGCGTGATTTTCTCCAAAAATATCTCTCGCGAAGGTTTCATTCCGTCTGGACTCCGTTTGATATTCTTTTTCTGCAAAACCCTGAAACAGGTGAAAAACAGCAATCTGGACTGGGCCTTTGGGTTAGTAGGTTAGTCTCAAAAATGATATAAAAATGAATGATAAAGCCCATTAAACATCCAAGACTTCATAAATAATAGCATGGAACAATCAAAAATTATAGATACGTTGGAGACGTGTCATATCACTGAAAGTGCGTTATATCGACTAGAGGGGGTGTCGGGGATATACCCCCGCGGTATGAACCGGCCGGAATTATAACCCGGCCGGACTTGGCATTTTACTTAAGACGGTTTACATTTGGAAAGTTACTGGTAACCCGGCAGGCGGATCATGGATGACAAGGCCCAAGGCCCAGAAGGCCGGTTCATATTAATAGTGGGCCGGTTTATGAATAAAGCGCAAGGAATATTCTCATACAAAGGAAGCAAGACTAGGACTCCTTGTAATAGATCAATCCTAGTCCTAGTAGGACTAGTCATGTAAAGCCTCCCCTTCAACATATATAAGGAGGGGCAGGGCTCCCCAAAGAGGACAAGTTTTCACAAGTTAGAAGTTACAAGTTAGAGGAGAAGTTTAGACAAGTTTCTAGGGTTAGACACAAAGAACCGGTTTACCGGGGACACCACGAGGATCATAATGAGACCTAGCCTCAAACAGCATGTAGGGTTTTTACCGGATGATGTTTCCCGGGGCCCGAAGCTGTCTAAATCCGTGTCTTGCATCGCGCCTCTCGATTCCGCTCAACCCCTCTCAAGCTACTACATAGATGCGCGGCCTCACCACTAAGTCCGTGATCCGGACATCTGACGTGTTAATTCCACAACAGTTGGCGCCCACCGTGGGGCCTACGCACGGTGGTGATGAGTTCTTGAAGGGATCTTCACAAGGATAAAGAAGTGCGCAATTTTTTTTCGGATGAAGAAAAGCCGGGTTAACACCGATCCAGTGGATCTCTACTATGGGCGTATTCACGAGCGGGGAATCATCCGAGACTTGGATTCATCGCATCAAGCCGCTGTGACCTTTTCGTCGCCTTGTTCATGTCGCAAGTAGCCGGGCCCCTTCTGAAATCGCCTCTGAGCGCGCCTCCAGACCTGACCCTTTGAGTGTGAGTCCCGAGGGGATCAATTATTACAGCTCCTTTTTTCTTCAGGCGTGGAGGATAAGTTAATTTCCAAAGTACTTCTGCTAGTTTGACTTACGCTCGGATTAAGAAACGTACAAATACGAGAAGTAAGAGCTATTAAGGGAGTGGGATTTATGCATCAGCCGCCGGGTCACATCTGCCGTTTTTGGCTGCGCTTTGGAGCTGCCCGAAAGCCGCCGCTGCGGCAGTCAATCAGATCGCGCCTCAAACTGGAATCCAAGCCACCTTGCCGCACCAAGCCACTAAGTTCGTTGCCATGAGACACGACTGCAAGTCGGACAAGAGCGGCAGGATTTTATTGCCACGCATGATGATCGAATACTACAAATCAATTACCAAGTACTTCTAGTCACGTTCGGTCTGTTTGCACGATGTCGACGGAAGAAAAGTCAAGGTTCAAGAAAAAGAGTTACCACCTAGAAGGGAACACGGACATTCAGACATGGATCAATCAAATCAGCCACGACTCAAAAGCGGAGACGGAAGCCGTTTCTGCTACTACAGCCGTGTCACAGGCCGCTTTGCTCTTGCGACACCATCTCTCCACCGGTCGCCGGCTCGCAGCGCCTCTGCGCTCTCTGCCGGTTCGCCGCTCCGCCTCGCAGGGGCCCTGCCCCGAGCCATCTGCCAGCGCTTTGTTGGGGAACGTTGCATAGGAAACAAAAATTTTTCTCTACGTTCACCAAGATCAATTTAGGAGATGCAACTACGAGGGGAGAGTTGGATCCACATACCCTTGTAGATCGCTAAGCGGAAGCGTTCAAGAACGCGGTTGATGGAGTCGTACTCGCCGCGATTCAGATCGCCGAAGATCCTAGCACCGAAGCAACGGTGCCTCCGCGTTCTTCACACGTACGGCTCGGGGACGTCTCCTCCTTCTTGATCCAGCAAGGGGTGGAGGAGAGGTTGATGGAGAGACCGGCAGCACGACGGCGTGGTGGTGATGGTGGTGGAGGATTCCAGCAGGGCTTCGCCAAGCACCGCGGGAAGACGAAGATGTTATGGGAGAGGGAGGGCAGCACCGAGGCACAAACGTGTGTTAGCTGCCCTCCCTCTGCCCCTCTATATATAGGGGGAATAGATGGGAGGGGGGCGCCCTAGGGTTTCCCCTAGGGGGGCCGGCGGCCAGGGCAGTGGGGGGGGCGGCGGCCAAGGGCTGCGCAGGCCCTAGGGTTTCCCCCCCCCCTAGGTGCCTTGCCCCCCAAGCCAGGGGGTGCGGCTGCCCTAGGAGGGGCCAGCCCCCCATGCGCCATAGGAGAGGGCCCAGGGGGGGGGGCGCACAGCCCTATGAGGGCTGTGGTGTCCCCCCTTTGTGGCCCATTAGGCCCAGAACCACTTCCGGGACCCCCGAAACCCTTTTCGGTAATCCGCTGATTTCCCGATGCTCCCCGGAACACTTCCGGACTCCGAAACCTTTCATCCTATATATCAATCTTCGTCCCCGGACCATTTCGGAGACCCTCGTCACGTCCGGGATCTCATCCGGGACTCCGAACAACCTTCGGTAACCATGCACTGTTCTCACTAACAACCCTAGCGTCACCGAACCTTAAGTGTGTAGACCCTGCGGGTTCGGAAACCATGTAGACATGACCGAGACACTCCCAGGTCAATAACCAATAGCGGGATCTGGATACCCATATTGGTTCCCACATGTTTCTCGATGATCTCATCGGATGAACCACGATGTCAAGGATTCAGGCAATCCTGTATACAGTTCCCTTTGTCTCGTCGGTATGTTACTTGCCCGAGATTCGATCGTCGGTATCTCTATACCTAGTTCAATCTCGTTACCGGCAAGTCTCTTTACTCGTTACCATAATACATAATCCCGTGACCAACTACTTAGTCACTTTGAGCTCATTGAGATGACGTATTACCGAGTGGGCCCGGAGATACCTCTCCGTCACACGGAGTGACAAATCCCAGTCTTGATCCATGTCAACTCAACAGACACCCTCGGAGATACCTGTAGAGTACCTTTATAGTCACCCAGTTACGTTGTGACGTTTGGCACACACAAAGCACTCCTACGGTGTCAGTGAGTTACATGATCTCATGGTCATAGGAACTTATACTTGACATGCAGAAAACTATAGCGATAACTGACACGATCAAAAGCTATGTTTAACGTTTGGGTCTCGTCCATCACATCATTCTCCTAATGATGTGATCCCGTTATCAAATGACAACTCATGTCTATGACCTGGAAACCGCGGTCATCTTTGATCAACGAGCTAGTCCTGTAGAGGCTCACTAGGGACACAAAGTCTGTCTATTCATCCACACATGTATTTGAGTTTCCAATCAATACAGTTATAGCATGGATAATAAACGATTATCATGAACAAGGAAATATAATAATAACTCTTTTATTATTGCCTCTAGGGCATATTTCCAACACGCTTCACCGCCAAGCAATCTCCATGACCAACGAAGTGGCCTCCATTGAATCGGCCTCTGCCTCGCTCCGTTTATACCACAAGCTGCACTTCGCCGCGTCGAGATGCCTCCGGCTCGGATCTACCAGCCGCTTCGAGCGGCCGTCAAATTTTCGCCGCTCCTGAACTGCCTCCACGAAATCACGAGGGGATTTTGACCAATTGGTGCTATTACTAGTTACCCGAAGGGAATCAAAGATGGTCCAAATTGGTCCGAGAGCACCTGGGGGCTCTGTCTCTGTTTTCAACCCGGGTTGGCTTCGCCTACCTCTGTTCTACTCGGTGCACGTGTGTGCGCTCAGCAATCCGGCTCGCGTCTACTGCTAGTTGCTCGAAACCGCCCAGCCGCTGCTCCGTTTTTGAAGCCGCCCGGATTGGGACCAGCTACGACCCAGATTCTGCGGCCGTAATCATATATCAATCGTCTGCTGCGAGCGACTCCGGAAAACCACCCCGCTGCCTCCGCGTTATGCTCACTTCGCGTCCGGGCTGCTAGTCATCGTCGTCTCCGCATCCAGCTGCTGCGTGGCCATGCTGAGCCGCCCGTCTCCGGTGTGGCCGTGCTCCACCTCATTGGGGACCTCGCCCTGGGCCGCCCTCGCGGCCTGCTCCTCCGTGGCCTTACCTATGTCGCCGCTCCTCGAGCTGGCCCTGCCTCGCTGCCATCTCCGTACAGGCCTGAGCTACCGTCCCTCAAACCGCGCCGGCCGTGCGGTTGTTTCCGCCGTGGCTTCAAGCCGGCCCTGCTTCCACACTCCTCTACACCTGTGCCTTGAGACGCCGCTGCTGACCTACGTGAGAAAGGAGTAGGAGAGAAAGAGCCGCAGGTGTCTGCATTATTTTCTTTGGCTTTTGATGGGGCCGCTGCTATTTACCTTGATCAAAGACGAATCACATCAAACTGCTGGTAATAGTGGTGATCCACGTGAGAACAAGGTGTTTTTTATCCTAGTAGTGCTACTATTGCTACAGGAATACTACTGTTGCTAGTATTGCTACTATTGCTAGAAGCAATAGTACTAGTTGGGCTGGGGACTGCTCTTCCACTGTCCACATTCATCCGGCAAAAATACCAGGTGTTATTTTTCCCATGTATTTTATCAGTACATATTAATTTTTTTTGGGAAACAATTACTCTGTCTTGCAGTATATTTTATACAGGACAAAGACCGTTGTAAAGGTGATATCATAAATATGAGGTTTGCACCGGTTTAAATATTGCGGCCAACTCTCGTGCCTGCATCGGCTACCACTACTGTGGCCAACCCGTCAGTCCGCGGCCGACTTCCTCGCCAATGGACAAGCGTCCGCCGCCGTTTTTACGGTCCGGTCCACGTTCATTCAAATACTGTCCGCGCCCACGATTAATTCGCCTGCACGCGCCGGTTTATAATACCTCGGCCAAATCATCTGTTCTCCGGGCAAATCAGGTGATATCTATCCTATTTTTTATTAATTCGTCTGAGCAAAAATTCCTCGCCCTGCAGTATTCTATATGCAGGAAAATTATTCATTGTAAAATGGTATTATACCACGGAGAGGGAGGCATGCCAACATCATTCAACACAAGGGATCGTTGGTATTCCATGGATTCAAGCGCCGGTTTACGATGCCACGGCCGTCTCTCGCAACCGCGTCGGTTTAAAACGCCTTGGCCATCCCTCGCGACCGCGCCGGTTTACAACGCCGTGGCCGTCTCTCACATCCGCGCCGGCTCACAACGAGGAAGGCAACTAGCCCGTCGGCGTCGGCCGACCCATCTGTTCTACGAGCAAATCAGACGGCCGGTTCACGCATCCGCACCGGTTTACAACACGGAGGACAACTTACTCGTCTCCACCGGTTTACAACCCCACTACCGGTTTAACTGCCAGAGCCGCCTCTGATACTACGGTCGTTTACTATCCACCCTATGATCCGGTCTATTCAACATACCGGTTCAAATACACTCAGGTGATATCCATCTACAATATTATTTCTCTTACTATATATTACTTTTTAAAGAAAACAAGATGCTTTGATCAGTCTATCTGGTTGTGCAGGGCATATGCACAAAGGAGCAATGAAACTCTCAAGAACATGAGATCATATCCGGTTCAAGGAGAGAAGGCTTCGCAATTTATCCATCGGTTCAGGAGGAACCCTGGCGACCCTCTGAAAAGTTGGATAGTACCACATTCAGTGATTGGTTTAGATTGACCCACCGGTTCAGGAGGAACCCTAGAGGCCCCTTGGGACAGTCAGGTTTGCCCACGTCCCATTGATTGGCTTTGTTTGTGTTCGGCCCTCTGAACAGTTGATACGCTCACGTTCAGTGATTGGCTAGGCCCCTTGGGACAGTCAGGTTTGCCCACGTCCCATTGATTGGCTTTGTTTGTGTTCGGCCCTCTGAACAGTTGATACGCTCACGTTCAGTGATTGGCTAGGCCCCTTGGGACAGTCAGGTTTGCCCACGTCCCATTGATTGGCTTTGTTTGTGTTCGGCCCTCTGAACAGTTGATACGCTCACGTTCAGTGATTGGCTAGGCCCCTTGGGACAGTCGGTTTGCCCACGTCCCATTGATTGGCTCGGTTTTTTGTTTGCGGTTCTATCGGCCCTCTGAACAGTTGATACGCTCACGTTCAGTGATTGGCTAGGCTCCTTGGGACAGTAGGTTTGCCCACGTCCCATTGATTGGCTGAACCTTGCTTTGAGCCTGGCAGCTCTTTGAAAAAGCCTCGATTACATGGTCTGATTTGCAAAAATTGTGTGTTTCTTGGTGTTTCTTGTGTTCTATAACCTTTTAAACCGAGTGGAACAGCTCCAGAAGTTGACCACCTATCTATAAAGTTATAAGTCTGGGTCATGAACACCAGCGAGAGTTAAACCGTCGTTCATCATAACCCGGATCGACCTTCATGATGAGCCAACAAATTGGCAGTACGTGATCAGTTATAATGACCGGTGTTTATTAAACCGGCCTGGTTTTGACTATAAGTCGCCAGTATGTGACAAAATAATGACCGGTGTTTATTAAACCCGGCCCGATTGTGATCAAACATCATTGGAACCGGTCTTCCAACCGGATTATATTCTTCAATGGCCAAACATGGCTGGATTCCTATTATGGTTATCAATATTATGATTGAGGTCTTCAAAGTCGCTTTAAAGTGCAATGGATATTATTTCAAACAATGGAAGTGATTTATTCTACAAAGGAATAGTCCCGAGTTGCTGCAGGCTTACAACCCGGCACTTGGGGGCTACATTATTCAGATTAAGATTACATCAAATGCACAAGTTTCAAGCACACAAACAAGTTGTCTACTTGACACTTGGGGGCTAATGGGCAGTTGAAGCAGTAAAAACAGCAGCAATTCAAATACACAAGTCTCAAGCACACAAGCAAGTTGTCTACTTGACACTTGGGGGCTAATGGAAAGATCATTTGCTTCATCTGGAAGTACCGGTTCACCTTCTAAATATAGCTAAACCGGAACTTGGGGGCTACCAATCGCTCCTGTCAACAATTCAAGGTACACAAGTATTCATCCATTATATTGAAAGGCCCGTCTAACTCAGTTGGTAAAGCACAAAGCTCTTAACCTTGTGGACGTGGATTCAAACCCCACGATGGAAGTTACATTATATAATGTTCATTTCAATAATTATATCTACAAAGTCCCTGCTCATTATTGCATAATGACCCGGCACTTGGGGGCTACATAATATGGAATATTCAGTTTCATAGTGATTGGGATGAACAATCCGGATTTCTTCAAGATTATACAAAGCTATTTTCAATGGAATATATACAAAGTCCCTGCTCATTATTACATAATGACCCGGCACTTGGGGGCTATAGGTAATATGCATATAAAGGAGGAACATCTTCAAATTTTCAGTTCTGGCAAATCAGATTAATTGTGTGACCCGGCAATTTTGGCAATCATAAACCGACAAGTTCTGCATCTTCAAGCCGGCTGGATATCAGTTAAATATTTCAAAGACCAATATTTTTATCAAGTCAGATCATTGAAGACCGATTCAAATGGATTCTTTATTTACAATATTCTTATGCAAGCAAGTTGATTATGAAGTTGGTCTGTTGACCCGGATTTTCTAGAAGAAGGAAAGACAAGGACTTAAGGATGGTCAGATGCCGGTTTACAATAAATTATTAACCTGGAGCACAACCTGTCAGATTCGCTCTTGTGTTCATTTTGCAGCATAAGTTTACCATGGACACATCCAAGCTAAACTTGGGGGCTAATGTCGGGGATATACCCCCGCGGTTTGAACCGGCCGGAATTATAACCCGGCCGGACTTGGCATTTTACTTAAGATGGTTTACATTTGGCAAGTTACTGGTAACCCGGCAGGCGGATCATGGATGACAAGGCCCAAGGCCCAGAAGGCCGGTTCATATTAATAGTGGGCCGGTTTATGAATAAAGCGCAAGGAATATTCTCATACAAAGGAAGCAAGACTAGGACTCCTTGTAATAGATCAATCCTAGTCCTACTAGGACTAGTCATGTAAAGCCTCCCCTTCAACATATATAAGGAGGGGCAGGGCTCCCCAAAGAGGACAAGTTTTCACAAGTTAGAAGTTACAAGTTAGAGGAGAAGTTTAGACAAGTTTCTAGGGTTAGACACAAAGAACCGGTTTACCGGGGACACCACGAGGATCATAATGAGACCTAGCCTCAAACAGCATGTAGGGTTTTTACCGGATGATGTTTCCCGGGGCCCGAAGCTGTCTAAATCCGTGTCTTGCATCGCGCCTCTCGATTCCGCTCAACCCCTCTCAAGCTACTACATAGATGCGCGGCCTCACCACTAAGTCCGTGATCCGGACATCTGACGTGTTAATTCCACGACAGGGGGTGAATAGGCAATTTTTACAAATTCGTCATTGAGGAAATACTAGCTGAGGAATTTCCTAACAAGCAAACTACTTAGCAGCGGAATAGATACTCAAGTGATGCATAACAAGACAGTAGCATGGTCATCATGATGAAATGAAAGCAAACACAGAGTACAAGTAGCGTAACCAGGGTAAGCAGGTTGAAGACTGAAGACTGAAGAAATTGGGATGAGGAAATTGAGAAAGTCTTCAGTTAAAGTCTTCAAACAGAACAAACCAAGTTCATCAACACATGAATGAGTAAATGGAAGAGTTGAGGAAATAGAACCAGTAGCCTTGATGAAGATAATGATTTGTTAGACCAGTTCCAACTGTTGTGTCAGTTGTACGTATGGTTACGGCAGCTAGGTATTTAAACCTGAGGACACCCAGTCCCGAACACCTAGTCCTGGACACACAGTCCAAGAAACCAAGTGCTCACCGTATTGCACTTGAGCTAAGGTCACACAGACCTCGCGAAATCACTCATGGTAAGTTGTCGGGACCCCGATCCTAAGTCACACAGGTCTAGCATGTAACACATCGTATCACTTTGTGGCCTCACGCACGGTATCCCCACGGGTGCCACCTTACCTGGCCCGGGACCGTTTGCGCATTTTGGCACACGTATATGATAGTGTCGCTAGCATCCATATGACAGAGAACTCGGGCCGACATGACTAGTTATAAACCAAAAGTGGCGCTAAATTACAGAGACAGGCATACATGAACCAGCAACGAACGTGTCGATCATCAACTTATGAACCCAAGTCGTAGCAAGCTACAAGGACTTAAAGGAACAACGCGTGACATTTCCCCTAAGGGACATACATAGGAACGAAGAAGGACACATGCCGGCCAGCCTAAGTGTTCCGGAGCAGTAGCAAGCTATCAAGGCTCAGTGGAAGCACTAGGAGACATTTCCCTGTAAGATAGGCTACCAAGGGTAAACAACTAGGTGTCGGATCCCACACATAGCAATACACATTACACGTACGCATAACATGCAAGTATGTGCTGTACAACATGGCATCACAACATAACTCAACAACTCATATAGATAAGGCCCAGAAGAGCCATCATAGCATTTATTACAAACAGGGGTCACATGACCCAACATACAGAGCATACAGGCAACGGAAGCGTAACATGTCTGGGTACAGACAACTACAAAAGAAAAAAGGCTGAGAAGCCTGACTATCTACAACACCCTCCCAAGGGTACAAGATTGTAGCTGAGGTAACAAGCTAAACGTCAAAGTCCACGCGGAACCACTAGTGAGACTGGAGTCTCTCTTCAAAACATAAATTAAGCAAACGTGAGTACAAAGGTACTCAGCAAGACTTACATCAGAACTAACTACATATGCATTAGTATCAACAAAGGGATGGTGGAGTTTAACAGCAGCAAGCCAGCTTTGACTCGGTGGCTATCATGAACTATGACTGCAAGTAACTCTTTTGAGGTGGCGTACACGAGTCCACATATTCACCAATCAATACACCACTATGGATCCGCTCCCGTCTTCCTGCGAGAAGGCCATCCATAGCACTCACACTTGTCTTGAGCATTTTAGAGTATCCACTTTCACTTGTCTATGTACCACGTAAGCATCCAAGAAGTCCATAACCGCGGACCCGGCTATTCGAATCGATCATGTTAACCCTGCAGGGGTGTACTTCTTCACACACACTCTCGCCACTTACCGCCATGTACACGTCGTGTATCTCGGCAACCTTCAAGCGGAAGCCTGGCGAGGGTGTCGGCCACGACCTGACTAACCACACAAGACTCTAGTCCAGGTTTATCGCCTATTCGGGTTCCATCCGTAAGGAGATCCGGCCGGGGTGTCGCTCACGGCCCCAAACGATGTGTACAGGGTTCCCAAGCCCACCAACCGGGTGCCACTTGGTACACTGGGCCACTGCACCTTGTCTGTCCCAAGCCCACTTGTACTGGGTGCCACTTGGTAGACTACTAGCACTACCTACAAACACTAGAAACTAGTTGCAACTCCTGGACAGAGATCTAGTTGATTAATAAGTCGAGAAGGGTCGAGTTACCGGAACCCAATATGTGGTAGTAGCTAGTCATTGGACAACTTACACAGAACTCAATTCTTAAGGACGGTCCCAGTGAGACAACCCACCATGTACTCCTACATGGCCTCTAACAGCTACCTTTACCAAATCATGTTCACACACTTAGCTCACACATAGTAGGACATGTTCATCACCATTCCAATTCATCCCCGATGAATCAGGCCTGACACAACTCTAAGCAATAGCAGGCATAACCAGAAAGCATGAATGCGTAGGCACAACATGGCTCAAACAACTCCTACTCATGCTAGTGGGTTTCAAATATTTACTATGGCAATGACAGATCATGCAGAGGAAAGGGGTTCAGCTACCGCAGCAAAAAGCAGTTCAATCGTTGTTGTCCTAATGCAGTAAACGAGAGCAGGAGCGAGAGAGTGGGATTGTATCGGAATGCTCAAAGTGGGTTTGCTTGCCTGGCACTTCTGAAGGTAACACTATGTCTTCAACGGTGTCATCGATGTCATCATCGGAACAACGTCTACTGAGAGGGGGCAAACACCGGCAACAGAGAAAGAACACAATCAATGCAATGCAACAATATGATGCATGATCATGACATGGCAATATGCTGTGATTTGAGCTAATGCAACTAGCAATGAATTAAATGAAGTTGGTTTGAATCCAATATTCAAATTCAAACTCCACATGTGGTTATTTAAATGTCATTAATTTATTTGACCTGATCAGTAGGTTTAACTTGTTCAAACATGCATGAAAATGTGATAAACAAATTCCTTGGATTTTTTTGATCATTTTTCATATATAAATTATTTTCATCTGAGCTACAATTGATTTTATATGATTTTTCGAAGTTTAAAGCATTTTCTGGAATTTCTAAACCTTTTCTGATTTATTTTAATACCAGAAAGGCTTTACTGCGTCAGCACTATGTCATCATGACGTCAGCGAGTCAATAGGGCACGGTCCAGGTCAAACCTGACGTGTGTGGTCCACACGTCAGTGACACGGGTACTAATCTCGGTCAAAACCTACGCTGATTGGGGTTTGACCAGGGCTAGGGCCCACTGTCAGTGGTTGTGAGGTGGCTAACTACGGGGGGGGGGGGTTAATACTAATGACGTTGCCACGTCAGATGTCGCCGGAGTTTGGCCGGCGGCGACCAAATCCGCGGCGGCAACTCGCCGGACTTGCGTTAGGAACGGTCGTTGGTCGCGCTGCTGGCACCAGGGAGGAGCTCTTGCTCGTGCGCATCCAGTGGGCCGGACAGGGGGTCGCGGGGTGGTCGGAATCTCGCCGGCGATGAGGTTTGGCAGCGACAGAGTCACGGGCTCGAGGCAAGCGACGGCTGCGGTGCATTAAACGGGACGTGGATCGTGGTTTTGGGTTACTGGGGATGTGGTGAGCACAGTGGCATGCTCGGCTGCTAGGCGCAGCGCCTGTGGCCACGGCGGCGAGCTGGCCGGCGGCGGTGGTTTTCGGCCTCGACAGGGAACGGTGTTGCGGCAAGGGGTGAGCAAAAGGAGAGGCGGTAAGGAAGAGGGGCTCACGGCGGACTCGCAGAGCAGACAAACAAGCTCGGGGAGGCACGGACGGCGTCGTGGCATCTCCGGCGATCTGGAGACCCGAAGGTTGAAGATGACGTTGTCGACGGCGTTCGGCGGCGTTCGACGTTGCGTAGCTCGGCGAGGAGGTCGACGACGAGGTGACGGAGCTCGTGGACATCTCCAGGGGAAGAGGGAGGGGTGGTGGCTGCGACAACGACGAGCGGCGGCAACGGCAGCGCTCGGCCATGGTGAAGAACAGACGAGGGACAGACGAGGGACAGACGAGGGGGAGAGTGAGGGAGTCAGAGCGAGCGGGACGGCACCGAAGAGACGTTTCGAGGTGTCGCCACGCTGTTCGGCGACGCGGGCGAGCAGGCAGGAGGCGTGGCGCCTCGCGCGCGCGCGTGCGGTGTCGCTCCTCTACCTACTGGCAGAGGTAGGCGACGACTGGCACGGCCAGGTGAGCTTGGCCGGTAGCAGTGCTGGGCCGGCTGGGGTAAGCTGGCCCAGGTGTGCTTCTCTCTCTCTTTTCTGTTTTTTCTTTTTCTATTTATTTCTTCTGTTTTGTTTTAGTTAGAGCACTAAAACATTTTAGATAATGTTGAAACTTTTTCTGGACTCACTCTGAAGTATTCCAAAGGCCCTCTGCAAGTTTCAAATTATTTGGAGCTATTTAAAAATATATAACATTTAAATGGCCCCAATTCAAATACTTATTGATTTAATTCAAAGCCCAAATAATTCCCTAAAAATGTTCAATATTTTTGGTTTGGATCAAAACCCTTGCCAAAATTATCAAACATTGATGAAGGCATTTTTGGGTTTATTGAAAAAGATTTTTATTTAAACCTAGTTGAGTTCATTCGGTGCTAGGGTTTGAACCATCCCCATTTCAACCTTCAAAAGAATTTAGACATGATGCAAGATGCACTCAAGTGCAACTAACTACAAGCAAAGACAACAAGGGTTGATCTAGGGCTGTGACAACTCACCCCCACTAAACAAGAATCTCGTCCCGAGATTCAAGACGACACAAAGATAACAAACTCTTCACGATCCAACTGTCCTCCTCGAAGTTGTTGATTCATTGCATCATGTTGATCTTGGCATCCTTGCTTTCGAGGTCTTTGTCCAACACGGTGACGACGAAAGAAACTCTACAAAATTGATCCTCTGAAAGATCGAGTAACTCAAGATCAACTCATGGAGTGAGACGTTGAAACATATCTTGAGCTGAGACACGGGACACACATCCAAAGGTATGGAGGGAAACAAACGATGAAGGTTCACTTGGTAGGAAAAATTCCACATTTAAAAGGATGGTGATCGATGTCACCAGACGGGGCACCTTAGAGAAGGTGACTCGTAGAATTATTCCCTTTACTGGCAAAAAGAATTACTTTTGATATAGAGATCATTGAAACTCTCTATACCTGCCTGAGGCAAACCACAATCGATCGTTTGACGGAGTCCGAAAGAATGACATTCTCGGGCCAGAATGGATGATGTGGACTACCTTGTTGATGACAACACAAGGGATGATTCTGCTTATCATCGGAAATGGATGGAACCCATGGTAAAATGGCACATTGACAGTGCAAGTTGGGAACAAAATGCAAATGCTGGGAATGATTCTGGTAACTGGGAAGAAACCCAACAGTACAGAGTGAATCTACTCTTTGAGAGGTTATAGCATAACCGAGAACACTGGGAGCAATCCTGGTTAGTGCCAGTGATAACGCCTAGTGCTTGTGCGTGCTCTCAAGAACTTGAGCATTTCCATCATCATCAAGGTTTTACCATTAACCGTGCCGAGGATCCTGGCAACACATCATACTACCATGATGAACGGTGATGGAGGATGCAGATGCAAAGGAGGATAACACCGTCTCATATTTTACCTTAGCGGAGCCAAGGAAGCAAAATCTGGATGATCAACCGAGAGACATTTAGCACTCTGCTTCTAATGTTCTCCTTGATGTGTTAGCGTAATCAATTCATATATATGTTTGGTATCTTGAACATCAAGTAAAGGTCGGACTTTGGAAGCACAAGAATCCATAAGGATCAATTGTTGGAGTAAATCCTACGAAATCCTTATGGGGAGGTGGCCAACTTCCTCAATCAAGATACTACAATAATAGGTCTTCCGACTGGTGTGTTGGCCACGACATCCACTTTACCGGTTATCGAGAGACCAATATTATAGTTCTTGAAAAATGCTCCAACCATCATATCTGCCTGAGATTCAGTTCTGGTTGGTGTCAGGATATTCCAGACTCATCGAGTCTAGAAAGAAAAATGAAAGTTTGCAACCCAAATCGACAAGACGATGTTGTGAGATTCTCGGGAAATGGACTGTGGTAGTAAGCTCCAAAACTTGAGCTGGTTCTGCTAAAAACATGTGAACACGTTGTCCAAGACAAGCATGACCATGTAGTAGTCTTATGATAAAACACTACCGAGTTCAGGTTAGGAACCATCATCGTGGATAAGGACGTCCCTGCATAAGGCATGCTTAAGAAGGAGCTCCTTCTCCTTAAACAAATCAATCAGTGGCTTGGTGTGCTAGGGATACATATAGAGTGAAGGTTGCAAGTCTCCAAACCACAGAATACTTCGCACGTATGCATGACTGACTTGGGATGATTCCACAGGAAGCAAAACAAACTTTCTCAAATTCACGATGACAACTTTCATCAAATGCTCATGAATTAGAGGAAGTCACTCCTCTCATCCTAACATATGCTTCATGAACGGAACACGAAGACAATGCCTACAAAGTTTCCAACACAAGCTTAATGTCAACAAAATCATGGAGAAGATAAGGATGTTGTCGATGATCTCAACAATAATCCGTCCAGGTTTCCATATAGATGGAATTCCATGACAATGTGAACAAAGTGATAGCATTGGTCAGACCAAAGGATGTAACGGTGTATGCTCGAGGGGTCAACCACGAGTAAGACAACATTACGAATATCATTGGTTCTAATTTGACTTGACAATAGCCCATACTCAAATCAATGTTAGGATAAAACGATAGGTCCAGCAACTGAACACGAAGATCAATTGATGAAAATACCATATTTCTTCATCAACACACAAACAAGGATATCCCTTTGAAAATGAACTAAGTGGGACAAGCTTTCATCCTCCAGCTCTCCAAGTTGTCGTTTAGCTTAACCAACTAGCTCAGGATATCCAACACAGATTCTTGGAGAAGGGATGGTTTATAGGTAAACCAACTTGATCGCGAGCTCAACATAACGGTCAGCGAACAACCTGGTAATACCTCCGAGAAGATATTCGGAAAATCACGAACCACCGATATGTTATTAAGCTCGGGAGCAATCTTGCTTCTCAGGGCAAGACGATATGATCAAGAGAGCCAGAGATTGATACAATCCTAACCCATTGATCGACAAGTGCACCAGGAACAATGGACTAGGTAGCACGATCAATCTTAGAATGGTGATTCAGTAACCAACACGCTAAGAATGAAATTGTTGTCCTTTAACTACCAAGCAACGAGGTTGCTAGGGGTATTGATTCACACATCATGGTTCACTTGTCGGCATTCTGGTTATGACAACACGAAGACCGAGAAATGAATAATAATGGTGAGAAGTATCACTATATCAAGAGTTCATAGGAGGTGGTGCAATTCCCATGGAATTCTTGACATAAAGATGGCAATACTCCAAGGTAGAACTGAACAAAAGCTGGATTGGCATTTTGACCTGCGAAATACAACTACTCTGACCCAATCCTGGATATGGATGAGGTACTGGAGTTTGTTTCTCCTAGTCATTCCGAAATAGAATGGTTTGACGGACCACAATAATAATAGGCATCGATGTACACGAATACACACATACCCTTGACTATCAACTGATAGATGAAGGCCGGGATACAACTAAAAGGAGACAACTCAAGGAACATATAACTTTTTGAGTTGTGGATGCATAGATTAGCATGTCGAACGAGTTCAACATATTTCTTCCGGATAACCCATGCAGAAAGGTAGAATTGGCAGAGTCACAATGTGGAATGGAGAACTCATCAAGAGCACTCTGGTTGTGATCTTTTGGTTCAAAAGAACTTCTGCCATAACGGTTCATGGTATTGGAAGAACGACATACCACGGACCTCGAGGGCTATCACAAGGTTACTAATATCCTAAAGGAACTAGCAAACGTTATCAACATGAAGCAAGTAGGGTGAATCTCAGGTTTAAGAACCCAGGAATAGAATGCCTACTAACTAAATGGCATCACGGGATGCTTTCGAGAATGATGGCCAGAATCATCACACTGGGAATATAAAGCATTGCTGGATTACTGGGTGATCTTCTAAGACACCTTGGGTCATAATAATAGCTCCAACATATATGCTGAGGCAACAGAGTACCTCAACTCACCGACTAGTGTGGTTAATCTGGCCTAAAAGGACATGAAGAACATGAAGGAATGATTTGCAAATGCATCAGATTGTTTAGAGACCTGGGATGACTCGGACAGCATAACGGCTGTAAATGGTCAAAAAGATTTTGAGAGATCCTGTAAAATGGTGGCATAGCCACTCAACATCACAATAACAAGATTCCGAGACCAACTATCAACACACGGAGGTAGAAGAAACTGAACTGAGGGTTGAATCCACAATTAACGTGATCCTGATAGATAGAAGAGAAAGCCTAGTTCCTTAATCCCCGTAGAAAAGAAGGAGGTGACTCAGATCAGAAGGTCATAAGGTAAAGGAGTAAAAAGAGCCTTACGTTCCCTTTCACAATCAATTCCCTTATATAGCTAAAGAGTTTCTAAACAGAACTTCGACCAGTTTGGCTTGGTAATCCTACAGGCAGTCAGGCTCTGATACCAAAGCTGTCGGGACACCGATCCTAAGTCACACGTGTCTAGCATGTAACACATCATATCACTTTGCGGCCTCACGCACGGTATCCCCACGGGTGCCACCTTACCTGGCCCGGGACCGTTTGCGCATTTTGGCACACATATATGCTAGTGTCGCTAGCATCCATATGACAGAGAACCCGGGCCGACATGACTAGTTATAAACCAAAAGTGGCGCTAAATTACAGAGACAGGCATACATGACCCAGCAACGAACGTGTCGGTCATCAACGTATGAACCCAAGTCGTAGCAAGCTACAAGGACTTAAAGGAACAACGCGTGACATTTCCCCTAAAGGACAGACACAGGAACGAAGAAGGACACATGCCGGCCAGCCTAAGTGTTCCGAAGCAGTAGCAAGCTACCAAGGCTCAGTGGAAGCACTAGGAAACATTTCCCTGTAAGATAGGCTACCAAGGGTAAACAACTAGGTGTCGGATCCCACACATAGCAATACACATTACACGTACGCATAACATGCAAGTATGTGATGTACAACATGGCATCACAACATAACTCAACAACTCATATAGATAAGGCCCAGAAGAGCTATCATAGCATTTATTACAAACAGGGGTCACATGACCCAACATATAGAGCATACTGGCAACGGAAGCGTAACATGTCTGGGTACAGACAACTATAAAAGAAAAAGGCTGAGAAGCCTGACTATCTACAACACCCTCCCAAGGGTACAAGATCATAGCTGAGGTAACAAGCTAAATGTCGAAGTCCACACGGAACCACTAGTGAGACTGAAGTCTCTCTGCAAAACATAAATTAAGCAAACGTGAGTACAAAGGTACTCAGCAAGACTTACATCAGAACTAACTACATATGCATCAGTATCAACAAAGGGATGGTGGAGTTTAACAGCAGCAAGCCAACTTTGACTTGGTGGCTATCCTGAACTACGACTGCAAGTAACTCTTTTGAGGTGGCGTACACGAGTCCACATATTCACCAATCAATACACCACTATGGATCCGCTCCCGTCTTCCTACTAGAAGGCCATCCATAGCACTCACACTTGTCTTGAGCATTTTAGAGTATCCACTTTCACTTGTCTATGTACCACGTAAGCATCCAAGAAGTCCATAACCGCGGACCCGGCTATTCGAATAGATCATGTTAACCCTGCAGGGGTGTACTTCTTCACACACGCTCTCGCCACTTACCGCCATGTACACGTCGTGTATCTCGGCAACCTTCAAGCGGAAGCCTGGCGAGGGTGTCGGCCACGACCTGACTAACCACACAAGACTATAGTCCATGTTTATCGCCTATTCGGGTTCCATCCGTAAGGAGATCCGGCCGGGGTGTCGCTCACGGCCCCAAACGATGTGTACAGGGTTCCCAAGCCCACCAACCGGGTGCCACTTGGTACACCGGGCCACTGCACCTAGTCTGTCCCAAGCCCACCTGTACCGGGTGCCACTTGGTAGACTACTAGCACTACCTACAAACACCAGAAACTAGTTGCAACTTCTGGACAGAGATCTAGTTGATTAATAAGTCAAGAGGGGTCGAGCTACCGGAACCCAATGTATGGTAGTAGCTAGTCATTGGACAACTTACACAGAACTCCATTCTTAAGGATGGTCCCAGTTAGACAACCCACCATGTACTCCTACATGGCCTCTCACCGCTACCTTTACCAAATCGTGTTCACACACTTAGCTCACACACAGTAGGACATGTTCATCACCATTCCAATTCATCCCCGATGAATCAGACCTGACACAACTCTAAGCAATAGCAGGCATAACCAGAAAGCATGAATGAGTAGGCACAACATGGCTCAAACAACTCCTACTCATGCTAGTGGGTTTTAACTATTTACAGTGGCAATGACAGGTCATGCAGAGGAAAGGGGTTCAGCTACCGCAGCAAAAAGCAGTTCAATCGTTGTTGTCCTAATGCAGTAAAAGAGAGCAGGAGCGAGAGAGTGGGATTGTATCGGAATGCTCAAAGTGGGTTTGCTTGCCTGGCACTTCTGAAGGTAACACTATGTCTTCAACGGTGTCATCGATGTCATCGTCGGAACAACGTCTACTGAGAGGGGGCAAACACCGGCAACAGAGAAAGAACACAATCAATGCAATGCAACAATATGATGCATGATCATGACATGGCAATATGATGTGATTTGAGCTAATGCAACTAGCAATGAATTAAATGAAGTTGGTTTGAATCCAAGATTCAAATTCAAACTCCACATGTGGTTATTTAAATGTCATTAATTGATTTGACCTGATCAGCAGGTTTAACTTGTTCAAACATGCATGAAAATTCCATATACAGATTCCTTGGATTTTTCTGATCATTTTTCATATATAAATTATTTTCATCTGAGCTACGGTTGATTTTATATGATTTTTAGAAGTTTAAAGCATTTTCTGGAATTTCTAAACCTTTTCTAATTTATTTTAATTCCAGAAAGGCTTTACTGCATCAGCACTACGTCATCATGACGTCAGCGAGTCAACAGGGCACGGTCTAGGTCAAACCTGACGTTGGGGTCCACACGTCAGTGACCCGGGTACTAATCCCGGTCAAAACCTGCGCTGACTGGGGTTTGACCAGGGCTAGGGCCCACTGTCAGTGGCTGTGAGGTGGCTAACTACGGGGGGGTTAATACTAATGACGATGCCACGTCAGATGTCGCCGGAGTTTGGCCGGCGGCGACCAAATCCGCGGCGGCAACTCGCCGGACTTGCGTTAGGGACGGTCGTTGGTCGCGCTGCTGGCACCAGGGAGGAGCTCTTGCTTGTGCGCATCCAGTGGGCCGGACAGGGGGTCGCGGGGCGGTCGGAATCTCGCCGACGACGAGGTTAGGCGGCGACAGAGCCACGGGCTCGAGGCAAGCGACGGCTGCGGTGCATTAAACCGGGCGTGGATCATGGTTTTGGGTTGATGGGGATGTGGTGAGCACAGTGGCATGCTCGGCTGCTAGGCGCAGCGCCTGTGGCCACGGCAGCGAGCTGGCCGGCGGCGGTGGTTTTCAGCCTCGACAGGGAACGGTGTTGCGGCAAGGGGGCGAGCAAAAGGAGAGGGGGAGTAAGGAAGATGGGCTCACGGCGGACTCGCAGAGCAGACAAACAAGCTCGGGGAGGCACGGACGGCGTCGTGGCATCTCCGGCGATCTGGAGAGCCGAAGGTTGAAGATGACGCCGGGGGCGGCGTTCGGCGGCGTTCGATGTTGCGTAGCTCGGCGAGGAGGTCGACGACGAGGTGGCGGAGCTCGTGGACATCTCCAGGGGAAGAGGGAGGGGTGGTGGCTGCGACAACGACGAGCGGCGGCAACGGCAGCGCTCGGCCATGGTGAAGAACAGATGAGGGAGAGACGAGGGGGAGAGTGAGGGAGTCAGAGCGATCGCGACGGCATCGAGGAGACGTTTCGAGGCGTCGCCACGCTGTTCGGCGACGCAGGCGAGCAAGCAGGAGGCATGGCGTCTCGCGCGCGCGCGTGCGGTGTCCCTTCTCTGCCTACTAGCAGAGGTAGGCGACGACTGGCACGGCCAGGTGGGCTGGGCCGGCAACAGTGCTGGGCCGGCTGGGGCGCCAAGTAAGCTGGCCCAGGTGTGCTTCTCTCTCTCTCTTTTTTGTTTTTCTTTTTCTAATTATTTCTTCTGTTTTGTTTTAGTTAGAGCACTAAAACATTTTAGATAATGTTGAAACTTTTTCTGGACTCACTCTGAAGTATTCCAAAGGCCCTCTGCAAGCTTCAAATTATTTGGAGCTATTTAAAAATATATAGCATTTAAATGGCCCCAATTCAAATACTTATTGATTTAATTCAAAGCCCAAATAATCCCCTAAAAATGTTAAATATTTTTGGTTTGGATCAAAACCCTTGCCAAAATTATCAAACATTGATGAAGGCATTTTTGGGTTTATTGAAAAAGATCTTTATTTAAACCTAGTTGAGTTCATTCAGTGCTAGGGTTTGAACCATCCCCATTTCAACCTTCAAAAGAATTTAGACATGATGCAAGATGCACTCAAGTGCAACTAACTACAAGCAAAGACAACAAGGGCTGATCTAGGGCTGTGACATAAGTCTTCACAGGTGACTTCCAAACCTTCACAGACTTGGTCACTCCGCGATCCACAATTCCTCTTGGATGCTCTAGACCATTGGCGCCTAATCATCTGGAAGATCACAGTCTTCAAAGGTAACAAGCATCGGCTCCACACAGGAACACTCTCTTCAGTGATGCTCAATCACTTTGGGGTTTTAGGTGTTTGGGTTTTGGGTTTTTCCTCACTTGATGATTTTTGCTCAAAGTCCTCGGAGGATGGGTTGCTCTAATGAAAAGTGTCAGTTTCTCTCGGAGCAGCCGACCAACTAGTGGTTGTAGGGGCGGCTAATTATAGCCTAGGGAGCAGCCCGACATGATAAGACATAAATGCCCTTAAATGATATGACCCTTAGGTGGATAGGATGTTTGGGACAGCTGGCGCATAGCACAACGACGGTCGGAAAATTGGCTCTCAAATTCCTCACGGCTATCATGTTCCTCACTTGTAGGCAATCCGCACTGGTGAATTCCTAACTCCTGAGTCAGAACAAATTCCTCAGAGACCAGAAAAACTTCGTCTCTCACTGAAGAAATTGACTGAACTGTATGAGATTTCCAATGGCTTCACTCGAAAGGATTGGGTAGTGCTGGCTTTGAGTTGAGCATCACTTGGAAATATGTTTCCTTAGTTTTACCTTGACCCTCTTTAACAGTACGATGTTTCCTATGACTCAAGAAAGAGAAAATGAAACTACGAAAACAAAAATCTTAACGCTTCATAATCCTCGCATGAATATCCAAGTCATCAAGGTTGCACCAATTTCCTCACTTTCAAAGTCTTCAAGAAAACCAAAGTCTTCAACTGAAGACATACATTTTTAGGGGTCGACTTTCTTCGTAAATATCAAACTCCTCATTGACTTATAAGACCTGTGTACACTCACAAACACATTAGTCCCTTAACCTATAAGTCTTCAATACACCAAAATCACTAAGGGGCACTAGATGCACTTACAATCACTCCAATGTAAAAACGGATAGTGCGTTAATAGGTGGTGCACCATCCCGCGTGGCAAGTGTTTCTCTCTCCGAGTGTATGAATTTTTTTTGAGTAATATATGGGTGTTTTCAGTTTTTTCTTGACAAAAGTGTTGCATCACTGCAAAGAGATATCTTTTTCTAAAAAATCCCGAAGTCCTCTCATCTTGCATATATTACCTAAAGATTACTTTGAAAAGGCAAACGATCCCCTGTCACACACTACCATATCGTCCGAGGCACTGAGGCCACAATCTCTGACCACCGCCTAGACAATTGAGGAAAGGAGAAGACACCTAGCTCCATGAAGGTTGAATATAGGGTGTCAAAGATATCTAATATGCTAAACTTTATCTCCGCCGTTGGAGGTTGATATGGCAGAATAACAAGCACAAGCACCTCCATGGGGAGTACAATGCACCTCCAAGCTGTCGGGTAAACGTCACCTATGGGATCCTGGGGATCCCTTTTGCTACGGTTGCGGGGCATAGAGTTGTGCAAAGAGCAGGTCTAGACGATCAACACGTGGGAATTTTTACCCAGGTTCGGGCCACAAGATGATGCGTAAAACCCTAGTAGTGCTTGTCTATGTATATTTGGTGTTCTTGAGCTCTTGAACTGGCCTCTATGCGTGGTTGTTCAAAAAGTCTGAATCCTCTCTCAGTATGCCTCGGGCCTCCTTTTATACGTCAAAGGGGTTGCCACAGCGACACATAGGAGGTGTAAAGTTACTACAGTGTACAAGGTTATCCCCTCACATCTTAGGACAAACGCATTAAATGCGCCGCCTATGTGTCCCCTAGCTTTATCGGGGATGGCAAGGAAGCTTGTCCCGCTTATTGCTGCCTCATCTTGCTGCGACACACGTCCAGGCTGACGAGGCATGCGGCGCCACGCTGGCTGATAGCTGCTGTGGTGGCAGGGTCTTCATGAAGAACTGCATGCCACCACGCAGGTGCTTGTAGTTGGCTTAGAAGCCGCATGCCGCCACGCAGGTGCTTGTCCAGTTGGCGAGTCGGTCGTCGCGTAGGAGTGGTCGCAAGACGGCAAAACCTTGGCGGACGCGGGCCTGGCTGTGGCCCTGCAGACGCCCCCGGCAAGGGATCTTGCCGGCGTCCTGTGGCTGTCCCCAGCAAGAATCTTGCCGGGGGTCTTCGGTCGTCCCCGGCAAGGCTCTTTCCGGGGGTCTCCGTCTTCTGGTCCATTGTCTCTTCAAGAACCTGCATGCCACTGCGTAGGCGTCCCTTGAATCGTTGCCTTGACGTTGTCGATGGTGTCAGAGCTCTCGGACCCAAGGGTGGTGGCTTTGCTGGTGCTTGGGCGAGCGGCCATAGCAAGGCTCTTGCCGGGGCCATGTAAGCCGCCCCGGCAAGGATGTTGCCGGGGGAGGGGTCCACCTTGCCCCTCTCTCCTCCATGTCCCTAGCTTGACAGTAACCTTGGCAGCTCTGTGCCCCTCCTTCTCCTGCTCCGCCAAGCGTGGCCATAGGCGCGGCTTCAACTACCCGTGCACAAGTAAAGGGGTGCAAAAGGACTCCTACTTTTGTACACCGATAGGAGCCCCCGGGCCTGGGCCACACATAAGCGCAGAGCGTTGTTGGGCCAGGCCCAGAACGGTGCGCGGGCATGCGTGGTAGGGTTTTAAATGTGGGGATTCCTTCGCCGGTTGTGCTTCCCCACGACTCGTGTTAGTGCGTGAGGTGGGGGTCGTGCGCAGAGCGGTTGCAGCGTGCCAGCATCACTCGTGGTGAATAGTAAAGAGGCGGCCCGTGCCTTCCCCATAAAAAGGGGAAATCGCATGGGTTCTGCTCATTTACCCTCCGTGTCTTTTCTAACCTCGGAACCGCTGTTCCCCTTTTCTTCCCCAAGCGCAAACCAGAGTTCTTGCCCCTTGCTTGCCGCCGCCGCGCTTTCATTGCCATTGATCCTCTGCCATCTCTCAGCCGGCATGGTGCCCAAGACAGGCAAGGGTAAAGGGACGGCGAAGGAAGGGACGACAACGAACGCCGGGGGAAAAGAGTCGCCGAAGAGCGCGTTGGTGGAGTTGCGGACGCGGTTCCCACTCTTCGAGCCGACGGTCGACGCGCTCACCCTCAAGGACAAGTTCAAGTGCCTGTGGGGGAGGGAGACGACGGGGCATCCCGCCACGCGCGTCCTCCCCACCTCCTTCTTCACTACAGGCGGTCCAAATCGGTACCCTTTCTTCGTCGATTACTTCTCCAGCGGGCTCTACCCCCCTTTCTTGGATTTCTTCGGCAACGTCATGTACACCAACGACTTCCGCCTTCTGGACCTCACACCAAATGCCGTGGCGTGCCTGGCCTACTTCGCCCATCTCTGTGAGGGCTTTTCCGGAGTGCACCCTAGCACGACGCTCTTCCGCCACTACTTCGCTCCTCGCATCCAGCCAGGGGTGCTATCTCGGGCTGCATTGCTTGGATCCCGAGGCATTAGACAAAGGGAGCGTACCCGGAGGGCGCCACGAAGGAGAGGTGGGAGGAGTGGCGGAGCCGGTGGTGCTGGATCAAGGAGACGGATCCGCTGGAGTTCTGCTGGGTCCGTTCGAAGCTACCGGTCCATCGCAAGGACTGGAGCGACCTCGATGCCAAGGACTAGAAGCTCACGATCGCCACCACCAGCATCCATCGCCTTGCCGTAGACGGGGTCACCCTTGAGATGATCGGGGCCGATTTTATCCACCGCCGGATCGCCCCACTGCACAACAAGGGGAGGCCGGACTAGGATTTCAGGAACGCGGCCGATAACATGAGCCTCTGCCCTGGTTTAAACCACAACTTCACGGTGTTGCATCACGCCCATCTCTGCCAGAGGCTCTTCCAGCTCAGGGTCGACGAGGCCGGTCGGGTCGAGAGGACCGGTAAGGCCGAGAAGGCCGGCAAGGCCGAGAAGACCGGCAAGGCCACCGGGGCCATCAAGCCCGACAACCTGTTCGGGTTGCCGGCGGTGGTGGTCCCGCTGAGTAACAACTCTTGCCAGAGCTCCATCATTGCCATGATGCCGGAAGAACAGTCGAGCCAAAGGTGGAAGTGGCACAGGCGTTCTTCGACAACTTGTCGGAGAAGTACGTCCGCGAGGAGCCGCGGCTTATCCGCGACACCACCGCGGAGGAACTTGCTTACATCGCCGCCAGGGCGGAGGAGGTAGCTCTCACCGAGGAGGCCGGCAGCTTCGGCACCGTGGAGGATGAGGACGATGCGGCCGACATCTTCGGCACCGTGGAGGACTGATACGTCCAAAACGTATCTATAATTTCTGCTTGCTCCATGCCACTTTTGGGTGATATTGCTATGATATTCATACACTTCCATACACTTTTGATCATATTTGGACTAACTTACTAATCCAGTGCACCCCAGTGCCAGTTTCTGTTTTCGGCTGTTTTTGTATTTCAGGTTTTCACGTTTCGAGAACTGCGCAGAAAAATCCAGAAAAATTATATAAAAAATCAGCGATCCGGAAACAACACTGCGTCCGAAGGGCAGCCTGGGGGGGCACAGGGGCTCCAGGCGCCCTGTGGGCGCCCCCCCCCCCTGGGCCGTGCCGGGGGGGCGCCTGGGCCCCCCGAAGCTCCCCCGGTGCCCTACTTTGGCATATATTTAAAGGGTCCTCCATAACCCTTAGGGGAGGAACTCTTTTTGCGATCCCATCTCTGTTCCGCCGCCGCCGCCGCTTCCAAGATTGGGAGCACCAGGAGAACTCTTCCCGGCACCCTGCCGGAGGGGAGGATCACCACCGGGAGCTTCTCCACCACCATGGACGCCTCCCGGATGACTCGTGAGTAGTCTCCCTTGGACCATGAGTCCATGACCAGTAGCTATGTGATGTTCTCCTCCCGTTCTTGTGGTTCACTAATTAGTCCTCGTGAGCTGCCCTACATGATCGAGGCACCTATGTAATCCTTATGCTGTTGCTATGTTGAGTTTGCTGGGATCCGATGGATTATGAGATTATGTTCAGATTGATCTTGAGTAATATATTTGATTCACCTCTTTTATATTTTAGTTCATAAGTAATTCTTGCATGTTCTCCGTTGTTACTTATTGCTTTGGCCGAGTAGTAGGTAGTGACTCCAAGAGGGAACGTTATGCTCGATTGTGGGTTCATGCCCCTCGATGACTAGCTTGAGTGACAGAAACATGAGTCTAGGGGATGTGTTGTTTCCACAAGGGGGAAAACAACGGTGCTTGTGCCCGCGGGTGCAAGGATTGTTTACTTTACGCAAAGTTCTTTTAATGCAGTTGTCTGTTGCATTGAGTTTACACTATGGGTGGGACTCGCAACTTAATACCAGCGAGATGTTCTGGATAGATATCTCAAGGTGGATGATTAGTAGTAGATATTGATGGATTTCGTTCTACTTACTTTGGCGTACCGCCCATGCTTTGAACCTCAACCTTTCTTGCAATGTAGTCAGCATTGGTTTGCGTTCGTGGTCCTGTCAATTGCCCAGTTGTAATTTGTTTACCTCACATAGCTGTTTTATCGTCTTTTGGGAGAGAGACATCGCTAGTGAACATCATGAGACTCCGGTCCATATTACCATCATTGATCACATCCACTATTTACTTTTCGTTATTTACCTACTATTGCAAAAACTATCTATCACTACTATCATTGCTTTTAACCCTTTGTGAACTACAAGGCCGGAGAGATTGACAACCTCTCTGTACTCGTTGGGAGCAAAGTTATTTGTATCTGTGTGCAGGTCCACGTTGGTTGCTACTAATCTGGCGCCGTAGCAATTGACACCTACTTGTTGAACCTAGGAGTCTCTGGGGAATCGATCCTTGGCATCTTTGCTAGGGGAAAACACTTCTACTTACTGCATCTTACACCTTCCACTTGGGGTAACCAACGAGGGGTTCGAGGCCCATCAAGGAGTATTTTCTGGCGCCGTTGCCGGGGACTCCACTCTTCAGGATAGGGGAGTTGCATGCTATCTTTTACCTTTGCTTTTTAGTCTTGTTAGTTTACCTTTCAGTTTTCTTTATGTATTTCACTAGTTATGCTTATGGACAACCTTGCTATTGGATCGTTGCTTGCGAGAAGACGCCCCACACCTGTGGTGGTTGCTCCTCCCCCTACTGAAATTGTGCCCTATAAAATACCAGCTGGTATTTTCGATTATGTTTTGGCTAATCGTTATGCAGGAGACAGACATCCCGGTGGACACTTGCTATATCTGTCACAACTATGTTCATTATTTAAGCTTGCAGGTGTATCAAGGGAGTTTGTCATGAGGAAATTGTTCACCATATCACTTATAGATAAGGCTTCAGATTGGTATAAGCTTCTCGATAACTCGCACTTGCTTGATTGGCAAGAGCTTATGTCTCTCTTTTATACTAAGTTTTATCCTCTTCATGATGCTTATGTGGAGAGTAAGAGTACCTTTTTGCATGTGGATCATGGTAACAATGCCTTATGTGATAGTTATATTGTTGAGTTCATCCATGATGCCACTGAAATTTATAATGAAAGAGGGAGACATGGTTCTAAATATCTTAATAATAAGAAGTTTCCTCTCTTTATGTTGAAGGTTTTGAAGCTGCACTTGTTTTGTCTTCCTATGCTTATTGCTTTGTGCTTTAATGAATTATTCTATTGCAATATTCCTATGCATAGGAAGCATGTTAGGCTTAAATGTGTTTGGTATTTGCTTCTTGATGCTCTCTTTTGTTCTTCAACTCTTATTCCTACAAGAGCATCATTAAAGTCTTATGCCTAGCTTAAAGGCATAAAAGAAAGCGCTTTTGGGAGGCAGCCCACATGAATAAATTTTTTGCTTTTGTTGTGTCTTGATGTTGTTTAATGCTGTAGCATCATCGTTGTATCTTTGCTTTTCATATTTGTGCCAAGTATAGCCTCTGATTGCTAGAAAGTTCAAAAGTTGTGAGGTGCTGTCCAGGAAACAGATTCTGTCCTTGGATAGAAAAATTCGTATAAAATCACCAGATCATCTTTTTGGTCTGAATTTTTTCGCAGCGTTCTCTATATAATTGTCTTTCGTGTGTCTGTTCTGAGTTTTTTGATTTGAGTTGCAGAAGTATCCCGAACAGATCAATTACTACCTGCTGTTCTGTTTTTCACAGATTCTGTCCTGTTTTGCCTTACCTTCACTTTGCAAATCAAGAACTTGCTTTTTCTTTGCAAAAACCTTTTGGTAATCTTGAGAAACAGTAGAACTTCAAGAATATCCTTATTTCCAGCAAGGTATAATTATTTTATTAAGGGTACTAACCTCGCTAATCAGATTATGATGAGTTATGTATGAAGGGAGTTTTCAAGTGTGCGAGGGAAGATGATAAAAAGATTCAGGAGTGTCAAGCGCTCAAGCTTGGGGATGCCCCCGTGCACCCCCAAGAAATATTCAAGGAGACTCAAGCGTCTAAGCTTGGGGATGCCCCCGTGCATCCCCTTCTCCATCAACATTATCAGTTCGTCTTTCGTTCCACTATATTTTAATCACTTCATGTGTTATGTGCTATGCTTGGAGCGTCTTGTTTTTAGTTTTCTTTTTAGTTTTTCATAACGAGTCGGAACTCAGCATTCCTTTATGTGGGAGAGAAACACGCTCCACTTCTACCTAGAACATAACATAGAATTTTCATGTCTATCTATGCTGTGTGTGTTCTTTGTCTTTTAATAGCTACTATCATGCTCTGCTCTTAGTATTCATGCTTATCTTTTCAAAGAGCTTTTGTTTAGTTGGTTGCTTGAACTCTCTTTAATTATCATGCTCACCTTATTAAGAGAGTTTGCTTCCGTTGCATTGGTTAATGTGTCTATGATAAAGATGCTACTTGCATAATGGTGCTTAGTAGTTCAGGTTTTCTTATGGTTAATCTCAAATAGCTGGGGGGTTCCCAATGTGTTATTGGAGTACCAACTTGATTTGTTTGCCTATGATATGGTATGGTTTAGTAATATCTTCCTTCGAGAATTTATTTTGATTGACTTGGCGTATGCTCACGCATATTTAAGACTGTAAAGAAAGTCTGTCAAGCCTTGATGATCTTTTATTTCTGAGTAGCGATATAACTACCATGCCTGATTCAATATTGCTTTGTCGCTCTGCATAATTATGACCGTCATTGCTCTCTTAGTTGGTCGCTCCCAGTCTTTTGCTAACCTCCACCTGTACTAAGCAAACTAACCATGCAATACATAGCTCATGGGAAAGTAGCCTAAAAACTATTGTGGTAAAGAATATGTTGCTTATGTATCTTATTTCTTATAAGTTGCTTGCTGAGCGGTAACCATGTTTCTGGGGACGCCATCAACTGTCACACTTTTGTTGAATATCATGTGAGTTGCTATGCATGTTCGTCTTGTCTGAAGTAAGGGTGATTTGCCGTGGGTTGAATGGATATGCATATTGTTAGAGAAGAACATTGGGCCGCCAACCAAAGCCATGTATCATGGTGGAAGTTTTAGCTTGGACCTTAATCCTCAATCTCTCATGAGAATATGCTTATGCATTAAAGAGGAGTCCATCATCTATTTTCTATGTTGTCCCGGTATGGATGTCCTCAAGTTGAGATCTATCAAAAACGAGAAATCAAATGCGATCTATCTCCTTGGACCTTTGTACAGGTGGCATAGAGGTACCCCTTTGTGACACTTGGTTGAAACATATGTAATGCAATGATAACCCAAGGGGATCCGAGCTAATTAGGACAAGGAGCGAGCACTATTGGTATACGATGCATGAGGCTTGCAACTTATAGGATGTTTTATACATGACACGTATGAAGTACTACTACCGTTGACACAATTGCTTCCATGATTTCAAATAAAAAGCTCTAGCACTTAACCTTTCTTTTACCTTTATGTTGAAGCACCAACTACTGAGAGCATGATTGTCATTCTGAGTGTAATGTGCATTGTCCCAAAGTAGCATTGTCTTTTGCATGATTGTGATATCGTTTATTCTGAAATGATTGTATCTAGTCATCACTTAAACCTTGAAGGTGCCCTTGGATTTATGATTTGCATCACTAAAGGGGGCAAGCTAGATATCACTTTATCATATTTGCACATCATGTTCATTGCAAATCTTTTTGATGTTTCAGTTTCATGTTGTAAAACTTTCAGTCATTTGTGATTTTCTCTTGAGACAACTTAATTACTTTAGAATCATTGTCTCAGTAAGCTTTTGTCATATGACTATGAGAAAGTCCTATATGGTTAATAGCATGTCACCACAGAAATTATTCTTGTTATCATTTACCTACTCGAGGACGAGCAGGAATTAAGCTTGGGGATGTTGATACGTCCAAAACGTATCTATAATTTCTGCTTGCTCCATGCCACTTTTGGGTGATATTGCTATGATATTCATACACTTCCATACACTTTTGATCATATTTGGACTAACTTACTAATCCAGTGCACCCCAGTGCCAGTTTCTGTTTTCGGCTGTTTTTGTATTTCAGGTTTTCACATTACGAGAACTGCCAGAAAAAATCCAGAAAATTTATATAAAAAATCAGCGATCCGGAAACAACACTGCATCCGAAGGGCAGCCTGGGGGGCACAGGGGCTCCAGGCGCCCTGTGGGCGCGTCCCCCCCCCTGGGCCGCGCCGGGGGGCGCCTGGGCCCCCCGAAGCTCCCCCGGTGCCCTACTTTGGCATATATTTAAAGGGTCCTCCGTAACCCTCAGGGGAGGAACTCTTTTCGCGATCCCATCTCTGTTCCGCCGCCGCCGCCGCTTCCAAGATCGGGAGCACCAGGAGAACTCTTCCCGGCACCCTGCCGGAGGGGAGGATCACCACCGGGAGCTTCTCCACCACCATGGACGCCTCCCGGATGACTCGTGAGTAGTCTCCCTTGGACCATGAGTCCATGACCAGTAGCTATGTGATGCTCTACTCCCGTTCTTGTGCTTCACTAATTAGTCCTCGTGAGCTGCCCTACATGATCGAGGCACCTATGTAATCCTTATGCTGTTGCTATGTTGAGTTTGCTGGGATCCGATGGATTATGAGATTATGTTCAGATTGATCTTGAGTAATATATTTGATTCACCTCTTTTATATTTTAGTTCATAAGTAATTCTTGCATGTTCTCCGTTGTTACTTATTGCTTTGGCCGAGTAGTAGGTAGTGACTCCAAGAGGGAACGTTATGCTCGATTGTGGGTTCATGCCCCTCGATGACTAGCTTGAGTGACAGAAACATGAGTCTAGGGGATGTGCTGTTGCCACAAGGGGGAAAACAACGGTGCTTGTGCCCGCGGGTGCAAGGATTGTTTACTTTACGCAAAGTTCTTTTAATGCAGTTGTCTGTTGCATTGAGTTTACACTATGGGTGGGACTCGCAACTTAGTACCAGCGAGATGTTCTGGATAGATATCTCAAGGTGGATGATTAGTAGTAGATATTGATGGATTTCGGTCTACTTACTTTGGCGTACCGCCCATGCTTTGAACCTCAACCTTTCTTGCAATGTAGTCAGCATTGGTTTGCGTTTGTGGTCCTGTCAATTGCCCAGCTGTAATTTGTTTACCTCACATAGATGTTTTATCGTCTTTTGGGAGAGAGACATCGCTAGTGAACATCATGAGACTCCGGTCCATATTACCATCATTGATCACATCCACTATTTACTTTTCGTTATTTACCTACTATTGCAAAAACTATCTATCACTACTATCATTGCTTTTAACCCTTTGTGAACTACAAGGTCGGAGAGATTGACAACCTCTCTGTACTCGTTGGGAGCAAAGTTATTTGTATCTGTGTGCAGGTCCACGTTGGTTGCTACTATTCTGGCGCCATAGCAATTGACACCTACTTGTTGAACCTAGGAGTCTCTGGGGAATCGATCCTTGGCATCTTTGCTAGGGGAAAACACTTCTACTTACTGCATCTTACACCTTCCACTTGGGGTAACCAACGAGGGGTTCGAGGCCCATCAAGGACGAGGACGATGAGGCCGCGGAGGAGAGAGAGTTCGCCGATGGGGCGGAGCCCGTCGGGGAGGCCAGTAGCACCGGCGCTGGAGCTCCTTCTATTGAGGAAGCAGTCGAGGAGTCGGCTGAGGAAGATACCGATGCGGATGACCCCCCGGTCCCGGGGTAGAAACATGTCTTGCAGCGGGCGGGCTCCAGCGAGCCAGTCTGGTTCGGCAAGTCCACGCAGCGGCAGCAGGCCCAAGCGTCGTTCGTACGCCAGACGAGGACTGCGAAGAAGGCCGCGGTTGCCGCTTCTTCTTCGTCCAGGTGCCCCCGGACGCCATCCCCTTCTCCTCCACCTGTCAACGTCGCCCCGGAGGCCGATTTCGATCTGGGGTCCTTTAGCCCGAGGAGGAAGAGGAGGCCAGAGGAGGTGGAGGAGGACGAGTAAGCATTTTATCCTCCACCATCTTTTAACCTTCTGCCCGCACTGTTCTTCCTTAACTTGGTTTAATTTTTGTAGTGACATGGAGACGCTGGCCCAGAGGGCGACGAAGAGGGCCAAAACCTTAGCGGGCGACGAGCCCCCGGCAAGCGCTCCGCGCACACCGGCGTTAGTGGTGATTAGCCCGAAGAACAGCCCTCAGCGCAGCCCCCACTCCAGCCTCGAGTGTGGGTCCATTCTCCACTCCCCGCTGGCGGCGTTGGCGTGTGTTCTCTTGATATTGACCTCGCCTAGTTCGCAGGAGGAGAGCGTCAACCGGAGGAGTCGCCGAGGGCTACCCCGAACACGCCGTCCCCAGCAACTACGCCACCCAGAGGGGCGTCGCCGGCAAGGGCACCCACTGGCGAGCCCATGCGCACGGAGGGAAAGGGGGCGAGCACGGGCGCTGGTGGCTCTGCCCCGGCAACGGATGTTGGCGGGAAGGAACCACCTCTCCTCGGCCCGGCACGGGTAAGTCGCTGGCTCCTGGTCCCCTGTCATCTCCGCCATGTGATGCTCTTTCTTTTCTCCGTTCTGGGCCCTTGGTCTCGGCCTCGCCTCATCTTCTCTTCTGGTTTCTAGGCTCCCCCTTGGTGGACCGAATGGACGTCAACCCCGTCATCAAGGAGGTGGCCAAGGACGCTGAAGCCGAGGCCACCGAGATCGCGGTTGGGGAGGCCGTCGCGTCCGCCATCGAGGAGGCCGTAGAGGGGCCTGCCGGGGAGATCGGTGAGGTGCCTGCCGGGGAGGCCGGCAAGGCTACTGCCGAGGAGGCCGCTAAGGGTCCTACCAGGGACCCTGGCAAGGCCGCTGCCGAGGAGGCCGCCAAAGGTCCTGCCGGGGACCCCGGCAAGGCCGCTGCCGAGGAGCCCACCAAGGGGCCCGCTGGGGAGGAGGTGGCCAACGACCAAACCTCCTCCTCCGCAGCTCCCGCCCCGGGCAAATATTTGAAGGTGGGCAACGATCTGTTCCTCCTCCTCCCAGGGATGGTAAGCACCAGGGCGCCAGCCGAGGGGGAGATCTTTGACGATGAGGTCCTCGCTACCGCTGGGCCTCAGGTGGTTGATGAACCGAGCGCCAGCGGCGGCGGTTCTCAAGAGGAGCAGCTCCTTCAGGCCATGAGGGCCAATTTTCAAAAGCTTCAGGCGCTCTACCGCGCCCGCCAAGACAAGGTGGACTCCAGGATGGCGGCCATGGACAAAGTGGAAGCGGACTTTGAGTACCATGTTGCCCAGACGCAAGTCTGGTTCAACGAGGCCTGGGACGAGATGGGCGCTATCCAGGTCCAGCTGGACAAGCGCAAGCGAGAGCTCGCCCTGCAGCTGGCCGACATCGAGAAGGCCCAGGAGCTAGCGAAGGAGGAGGCCACCAAGGACGAGGCTGCCCGGACGCAACAGAAAGCTCTTCTAAATGCCCAAGAGGAGGACCTCGAGGCCCGTGAGCGGCGCTTGCCGCTGCGCTCCGTGACAAGGACGAGGAGATCGAGAAGCTTGTCGCGCAGCGGACCCTGGCGCTGGAGCAGAAGCACAAGGATGCTCTTGACGCTCTAGCCCTGGTCCAGGCCGGCAAGGTGGAGGAGCTGGAGCGGGTGCGGGAGGGGCTGAAGGAGGAGGTCTTGAAGCTGGCAGAGGAGAGGGGCACGAGCAATCGCGCGCTGGTGGATCTGCAGGTCACCTTCTCCGACAAGACCAAGCTGCTCTCCGACACCAATGTCTCCATCAACGACTTGAAGCTGAAGCTAGATGCCTCGGAAGAGACACTCTCGGAGGTCAGGGACCATGAGGAGACCTTGACCAAGGACCTTGAGAACGAGAAGCAGCAACAGCAGGATGACGCCACCGCCCACAATGACTTTGTGGGCAGGGTACAACTCTGGACCGAGGACCTCATCGACATTGCGGAGAGGTGCTACCTCTTGAGCTTGCGTTGTATTCCCTCGAAGAGGAAAGGGATATGCAGCACAGTAGCGTAAGTATTTCCCTCGGTTTTTGAGAACCAAGGTATCAATCCAGTAGGAGCCCACGTGCGAGTCCCTCGCACCTGCACAAACAAATAAGAACTTCGCAGCCAACGCAATAAGGGGTTATCAATCCCTTTACGGTCACTTACGAAAGTGAGATCTGATAGAGATGATAGTTTATATTTTTGGTATTTTTAGTTTAATAAAACAACAAATAAAAGCGGTAAAAGTAAAGTAGATGTAGATTGATATGTTGAGAATATACCCGGGGGCCATAGTTTTCTCTAGTGGCTTCTCTCATGATAGCGATATTCTACATCGGGTAAACAAATTACAGTCGAGCAATTGATAGAAAATCGAATAATTATGAGACTATCTAGGCATGATCATTGTATATAGGCATCACGTCCGAGACAAGTAGACCGACTCCTGCATCTACTACTATTACTCCACACATCGACTGCTATCCAGCATGCATCTAGTGTATTGAGTTCATACGAACAGAGTAACGCCTTAAGCAAGATGACATGATGTAGAGGGATAAACTCAAGCAATATGATATAAACCCCATCTTTTTATCCTCGATGGCACCAATACAATACGTGCCTTGCTGCCCCTACTGTCACTGGGAAAGGACACCACAAGATTGAACCCAAAGCCAAGCACTTCTCCCATTGCAAGAACTATAGATCTAGTAGGCCAAACCAAACCAATAATTCGAAGAGACTTGCAAGGATATTATGAGCACACATAAAAAGTTCAGAGAAGAACCAAATATCTTTCATAGAAAACCTTGATCATAAACTCACAATTTATCGGATCTCGACAAACACACCGCAAAAAGAGATTACATCGAATAGATCTCCTCGAAGACCGAGGAGAACTTTGTACTGAGATCCACAGAGAGAGAAGAAGCCATCTAGATACTAGCTATGGACCCGAAGGTTTGTGGTAAACTACTCACAACTCATGGTGAGGGCGATGATGATGATGATGAAGGCCTCCGTGATTGATCCCCCTCCGGTGGAGCTCCGGAACAGGCTCCAAGATGGGATCTCCACGGGAACAGAAGCTACGGCGGTGGAATTATGGTTTTCTCTCTGTCCTCGGTGTTTCTAGGGTACGTGGAGTTATATAGGAACAACGAGGGCACCAGGTGCCACTTGAGGGGGCCTCGAGGCAGGGGGCGCGCCCCCCACCCTCGAGGGCCACCTCTCTGTCCCCTGACTTGGTCCTCAAGCTCCGCGTGCGTGATTTTCTCCAAAAATATCTCTCGTGAAGGTTTCATTCTGTTTGGACTCTGTTTGATATTCTTTTTCTGTAAAACCCTGAAATAGGCAAAAAATACAGCAATCTAGACTGGGCCTTTGGGTTAGTAGGTTAGTCTCAAAAATGATATAAAAGTGAATGGTAAAGCCCATTAAACATCCAAGACTTCATAAATAATAGCAAGGAACAATCAAAAATTATAGATACGTTGGAGACGTATCAAGCATCCCCAAGTTTAATTCCTGCTCGTCCTCGAGTAGGTAAATGATAAAGAAAGAATTTTTGATGTGGAATGCTAACCAATATAGTTTTCCAATGTAATTCTCTTAATTGTGGCATGAATGTTCAGATCTGAAAGATTCAAGATAAAAGTCTATATTGACAAAAGAAATAACAATACTTCAAGCAATACTAACAAAGCAATCATGTCTTCTCAAAATACAATGGCTAAAGAAAGTTATCCCTACAAAATCATATAGTCTGGCTATGCTCCCTCTTCATCACACAGAATATTCATATCATGCACAACCCCGATTTCAGCCAAGCACTTGTTTTCATACTCTATCTTTTCAAACCTTTCAACTTTCACGCAATACATGAGCGTGAGCCGTGGATATAGCACTATGGGTGGAATAGAGGTGGTTGTGGAGAAGACAAAAAGGAGGGAGATAGTCTCACATCGACTCGGCGTATCAACGGGCTATGGAGATGCCCATCAATAGATATTAATGTGAGTGAGTAGGGATTGCCATGCAACGGATGCACTAGAGCTAAATATGAATGAAAGCTCAACAAAATAAACTAGTGGGTGTGCATCCAACTTGCTTGCTCATGAAGACCTAGGGCATTTGAGGAAGCCCATCGTTGGAATATACAAGCCATGTTCTATAATGAAATTTCCCACTAGTATATGAAAGTGACTACGCATGAGACTCTCTACAATGATGAACATGGTGCTACTTTGAAGCACAAGTGTGGAAAAAGATAGTAGCAATTGTCCCTTCTCTCTTTTCTCTCATTTTTTGGAGGGGCTTTCTCTCTCCTTTTTTTATTAGCCCCGCTCTATTTTTTTTGGGCCATCTCTTTTTTTATTGGCCTTTCCTCACATGGGACAATGCTCTAATAATGATGATCATCACACTTTTTATTACAACTCGATACTACAACAAGTATGACTCTACATGAATGCCTTCGGCGGTTTACCGGGATATGAAATGAATCAAGAGTGACATATATGAAAAATTATGCTGGTGGCTTTGCCACAACTACGACGTCAACTACATGATCATGCATGACAATATGACAATATGAAGCGTGTCATATGAACGAAACGGTGGAAAGTTGCATGGCAATATATCTCGGAATGGCTATGGAAATACCATGATAGGTAGGTATGGTGACTGTTTTGAGGAACAATATGTTGGCTATTTTGAGGAAGGATATATAGTGGGTTTATGGCACCGGCGAAAGTTGTGCGGTACAAGAGAGGCTAGCAATGGTGGAAGAGTGAGAGTGCGTATAATCCATGGACTCAACATTAGTCATAAGAACTCATATACTTATTGCAAAAATCTACGAGTCATCAAAACAAAGCAATCAACGCATGCTGCGCGCCCCCGACCTCCACACAAAGGTTGGCACTCTACAAATACCTCATGCTCTAAGTTCGTCACATAGCGGTTCACCATACGTGCATGATACGGGAATCACTAACCTTAACACAAGTATTTATCAATTTCATAATAACTCCACTAGCATGACTCTAATATCACTATCCTCATATCTCAAAACAATTATCAAGCATCCAACATCTCATCCTATTCAATGCACTTGGTGTGATTTTTTTTACTACATTGACATTGGATGTTTATCATGTGAAGACTATTTTCTTTAGCCTAAACACATTACCATGCTGTTTTAATAGACTCTCAAATAGACATAAGTGAAGCATGAGAGTTCAACCACTTGTACAAAATATTACCACCACCGTGCTCTAAAAGATATAAGTGAAGCACTAGAGCAAAAACTATTCAACTCAAAAGATATAAGTGAAGCACATAGAGTGTTATAACAATTTCTAGGCCATATTTAACTTTCTCAAATAGGTGTGTCCAGCAAGGCTGATTTTGGCAAACTAACAAGCAAAGACTCAAATTATACAAGACGCTCCAAGCAAAACACATAGCATGTTGCGAATAAAAATATAGCTCCAAGTATAGTTACCGATGGATGAAGACGAAAGAGGGGATGCCTTCCCGGGGCATCCCCAAGCTTAGGCTTTTGATTATCTTGAATTTACTTGGGGTTCCATGGGCATCCCCAAGCTTAGGCCTTTGCTAATCCTTGTTCCATAGTCCATCAAAGCAATACTCAAAACTTGAAAACATCACATCACAAAACTTAGACAAAAATGCTCGTGAGCTCCGTTAGTATAAGAAAGCAAACCACTACTCAAAGGTACAGCACTGAATTCATTCTTTGTTTATATTGGTGTTAAACCTACTGTACTCCAACTTCTCTATGGTTCATATCCTCCAATACTACACATAGATGCATCGGAATAAGCAAACAACACACGAAAAACAGAATCTGTCAAAGACAGAACAGTCTGTAGTAATCTGCAGGATTCGCCTACTTATGGAACTCCAAAAAAATCACACCAAATTGGTAAATTTGCGTAATTTGTATACCAATCATCTGCAAAAAGAATCAACTAAAAAGCACACTCCAGTAAAATCCCACGACTACTTTAGCGAGCGCTAACGATTCTGTTTTTCACAGCAAGATCATATAAACTTCACACAAGTCTTCCCAAAGGTTCTACTTGGCACAAACACTAAACAAAACATGAAACCACATCTAATCAGAGGCTAGATGCAATATTTATTCCCTAACAGCAACAAAAACAAAAAACAAAAAATTGGGTTGCCTTCCAACAAGCGCTATCGTTTTACGCCCATAGCTAGGCACGATACAAGATAGGTCTAGGTATTGCCATCCTTGGAAGGCAATTCTTTGATTAAGCACTTATGATTCTTGGGCACTTCTTTGTCCTATGAATAATCAAACTCTTGGGCAAGAAATCAAGAAATTCTAAAGTGTCAAAAGGGTCTCTTGCAAAAGTAAGAAAATTAGGGTGAACACGTATGGATTTGAGATCCGCAAGTCTAGATGTTTCACCCTTGTCTTTAGGGACATACATGTACTTAGATGATTTAGTGGAGGTATTTGGAGTAGATTTTATAACGGAAAGAGCAGACCCACATTAGTGATAACATCCTCAAGCTTATTGATTCTAGTAGAATCCTAATCTAGCTTTTCTTTAACTATGGGCTCTTTTTCCTTAAGATTTTTCAGAACAACTCCTACCTTGGATCCATATTGAGTGATTTCATTATGAATTTTTCTATCCAAGTTCTCTACCAGTTCTACCGTAGCAACTTTGTTTTTAATGATTTCCAACCTTTGCATAACATGCTCAAAAGTTAAAACGGTCCCATTAACCATAAGAGGTGGTGAGTCGAATAATTCAGTCATAGCTTTATAAGAATCAACGGTGTGGCTACCTAAGAAATTTCCTTCGGTAATGGTATCTAAGATAAATCTATTCCACGGAGTTATGCCAACATAAAAATTGCGAAGAAGCACAGAAGTGGAAAGCTTCCTATTAGATCTATTTTGAGCATTGCAAATTCTATACCACGCATCTTTTAGGTTTTTTTCATCCCTTTGTTTAAAGTTGAAAACCTCCCTCTCGGGAGTGGTGATAATGATAGGTGTGCTAGACATGATGACAAGCAAGCAAGCGACACACACAAGCAAATAAGAAGCAAGCGAACGATAAACACACGGCGGAAGAAGGACAAATAAAACGACAATGGTGAAGTGGGGGAGAGGAAAACGAGAGGCAAATAAATGTAATGCGAAGCATAAGGGTTTGTGATAGGTACTTGGTATATGACTTTTGCGTAAGCCTCCCCGGCAACGGCGCCAGATATTCTTCTTGCTACCTCTTGAGCTTGCGTTGTATTCCCTCGAAGAGGAAAGGGAGATGCAGCACAATAGCGTAAGTATTTCCCTCGGTTTTTGAGAACCAAGGTATCAATCCAGTAGGAGACCACGCGCGAGTCACTCGCACCTGCACAAACAAATAAGAACTTCACAGCCAACGCGATAAGGGGTTGTCAATCCCTTTACGGTCACTTACGAAAGTGAGATCTGATAGGAGATGATAGTTTATATTTTTGGTATTTTTAGGTTAATAAAACAGCAAATAAAAGTGGTAAAAGTAAAGTAGATGTAGATTGATATGTTGAGAATAGACCCGGGGGCCATAGTTTTCTCTAGTGGCTTCTCTCATGATAGCGATATTCTACGACGGGTAAACAAATTACCGTCGAGCAATTGATAGAAAAGCGAATAATTATGAGACTATCTAGGCATGATCATTGTATATAGGCATCACGTCTGAGACAAGTAGACGGACTCCTGCTTGCATCTACTACTATTACTCCACACATCGACTCCTATCCAGCATGCATCTAGTGTATTGAGTTCATACGAACAGAGTAACGCCTTAAGCAAGATGACATGATGTAGAGGGATAAACTCAAGCAATATGATATAAACCCCATCTTTTTATCCTCGATGGAAATAATACAATACGTGCCTTGCTGCCCCTACTGTCACTGGGAAAGGACACCGCAAGATTGAACCCAAAGCCAAGCACTTCTCCCATTGCAAGAACTATAGATCTAGTAGGCCAAACCAAACCAATAATTCGAAGAGACTTGCAAGGATATTATGAGCACACATAAAAAGTTCAGAGAAGAACCAAATATCTTTCATAGATAACCTTGATCATAAACTCACAATTCATCGGATCTCGACAAACACACCGCAAAAAGAGATTACATCGAATAGATATCCTCGAAGACCGAGGAGAACTTTGTATTGAGATCCAGAGAGAGAAGAAGCCATCTAGATACTAGCTATGAACCCGAAGGTCTGTGGTAAACTACTCACAACTCATGGTGAGGGCGATGATGATGATGATGAAGGCCTCCGTGATGGATCCCCCTCCGGTGGAGCTCCGTAACAGGCTCCAAGATGGGATCTCCACGGGAACAGAAGCTACGACGGTGGAATTAGGGTTTTCTCTCTGTCCTCGGAGTTTCTGGGGTACATGGACTTATATAGGAAGAAGGAGGGCACTGGGGGCCACTTGAGGGGGCCTCGAGGTAGGGGGCGCCCCCCCCCACCCTCGAGGGCCACCTCTCTGTCCCCTGACTTGGTCCTCAAGCTCCGCGTGCGTGATTTTCTCCAAAAATATCTCTCACGAAGGTTTCATTCCGTTTGGACTCCGTTTGATATTCTTTTTCTGCAAAACCCTGAAATAGGTAAAAAATGGCAATTTGGACTGGGCCTTTGGGTTAGTAGGTTAGTCCCAAAAATGATATAAAAATGAATGATAAAGCCCATTAAACATCCAAGACTTCATAAATAATAGCATGGAACAATCAAAAATTATAGATACGTTGGAGACGTATCAAGAGGCTCAGCAGCCAACTATCTGTCATGGGTATGCCAGACTTCAGGTACTCTCAGGAGGCGAGCGTGACCCCTAGCGTCAGGCTGACCTTGTTCTTCGGGCGCGTCCTCAAGGCCATGGAGCAGCTCCGCTCCAATCGAGCAACTTATCTGGCCAGCGAGGCTCGGAGGCTCTGCCGGGGCGCCCTGACCAAGGTGCTTACCAAGGTGGTATTCTGGAACCCCTACATCGACTTCACCAACGCGCTTGATAGCTTGCCGGAGGATGCAGACCTCGCGGCGCTCGAGGAGCGTATCAAGCCCATCGTCAGCTGCGCCGACGGAGTCAAGAGGGTGGAAGGCCAGCGTTGGGACTAGCCACCCCGCTTCTTATTGCCGCTGCAAGTTCATGCCCAAGACAAATTTATCTTAAGTTAGAATCGCGGCAACCAATGATGTAATATAACTCTGCCGTATTTTGAAACAGTGCATGTTATCTCCCTGTTTAATCTTCCCATGTATGTACGCACCCTACGCTTAGTTGGATAGGCTTGCCAGTGCGTAAACCCGTGACACGGCGCTTTGAGGACGGATCCTTAGCAGCCTGCTGGGGGCGCTTGCTGCTGGGCGAGCTACCTTGCCGTTCTTGGCGCAGCCGCTTGAACTGTTGAGCGGACTCGGAATAGGACAAGGGCGTTGCCAATAGCGACGAGGCTCCTTTGCGTGCAGGTTCTCCATACAAGGAGCGCGATCTTTCGAGGAAAACAACCCTATGAAAAGGAAAATGCTTAAGTTTCTGCGTGACTTAGCTTTTTCGTCGCCATGTAGATGGTGGTTGCGGCTGCATACGACACCACCCGCCTGGCCGGCGGCACCAAAACAAAGGGGATGATGCTGACCTCCCCCGCCGCCTTCTCCTTTGCCACCATCGTGATGGAGGAGGTGGCGCCTTCACTCCTAGACCAGATTTTCACAACCTAGCGCCCCCTACCTGGCGCGTCAAAGATGTCGGGGAAATGACACCTATGGGATCCTGGGGATCCCTTTTTTCTACGGTTGCGGGGTGTAGAGTTGTGCAAAGAGCAGGTCTAGACGATCAACGCGTGGGAATTTTTACCCAGGTTCGGGCCGCAAGATGATGCGTAAAACCATAGTCCTGCTTGTCTGTGTATATTTGGTGTTCTTGAGCTCTTGAACTGGCCTCTATGCGTGATTGTTCAAAAAGTCTGAATCCTCTCTCAGTATGCCTCGAGCCTCCTTTTATACATCAAAGGGGTTGCCACAACGACACACAAGAGGTGTAAAGTTACTACAGTGTACAAGGTTATCCCTGATATCTTAGGACAAACACATTAAATGCGCCGCCTATGTGTCCCCTAGCTTTATCGGGGATGGCAAAGAAGCTTGTCCCGCTTATTGCTGCCTCACCTCGCTCCGACACGCGTCCAGGCTGACGAGGCATGCGGCGCCACGCTGGTTGCTAGCTGCCGTGGTGGCAGGGTCTTCACGAAGATCTGCATGCCACCACGCAGGTGCTTGTAGTTGGCTTAGGAGCCACATGCCGCCACGCAGGTGCTTGTCCAGTTGGCGAGTCGGTCATCGCGTAGGAGTGGTCGCGGGACGACGAAACCTTGGTGGACGCGGGCCTGGCTGTGGCCCTGCAGACGCCCCCGACAAGGGGTCTTGCCGGGGTCCTGTGGCCGTCCCCAGCAAGGCTATTGCCGGGGGTCTTCGTCTTCTGGTCCCTTGTCTCTTCAAGAACCTGCATGCCACTGCGCAGGCGTCCCTTGAATCTTGGCCTTGACGTTATCGATGGTGTCAGAGTTCTCGGACCCAAGGGTGGTGGCTTTGCTGGTGTTTGGGCGAGCGGCCCCGGCAAAGCTCTTGCCGGGGCCACGTAAGCCGCCCCGGCAAGGGTGTTGCCAGGGGAGGAGTCCACGTTGCCCCTCTGTCCTCCATGTCTCTGGCTTGAGAGTTACCTTGGCAGTTTCGTGCCCCTCCTTCTCCTGCTCCGTCAAGCGTGACCGTAGGCGCGGCTTCAACTGCCCGTGCATAAGTAAAGAGGTGCAAAGGGACTCCTACTTTTGTACACCGACACAAGCCATCTTCATCAACACACAAAACACTATATTCAAGAAAGTGTTAGTGATTCCCCTTCCCTCTCTTTGTCCCCACGACAACGAAGAAAGAGGAAAGAAACGAGTCTTCTCAGCCAGATCTAGTGAAAGACACATTTTAGAAGCCCCTATTGGATCACCCTTCGAGATGCGCCATCCACCATGGAACACGACTGAAAGAGGAGCTCTATCAGCTCTACGACGCCGCTCGTGAGCACCGGAGTGAAGCTCCACGTCGGCATTAAGCACACACACAACCCTTGTAAAACATTATTATTGTTTTGCGGGAAACTTTCGATCTATTCATGGTACTACAAGGAACACCAGAAATAATAAAAATACATACAGATTCATAGACCACCTAACGACGACTACAAGCACTGAAGCGAGCCAAAGACATGCCGCCGTCATCATCGTCCCTCTCTCACTGGAGTCGGGCGAAACTTGTTGTAATAAACAGTTGGAAAATTATTGTGCTAAGGCCCTATAGAACCAGCGCAACGGAACAACAACCGCCACCGATGAAGAACCCTAGTTTTTGGAGGAGGCGGTGGCAGCTTAGTCAAACATGATTTGAAGAGATTATTTGCTAGTTTAACCCCCACAATTTTTCCGCGACACAGTAAATAAAAGAAAACTCTACAGTAAATTACTGGCACATGGCTTACTGTAATGTCCACATACACACTATTTTGTGGGTGGATAATTTCAAACTTTTCAACTCAAAATTTGAACTTTCTAAAATCAAGGGAGCAGAGCACAAAATCCATAGTCGCGTTAACACGGCTGTCATGTGACCGCGCGGTGCGGTGGCCCAACCGAAACACCTCGTTCTCGCGCTCGCGCTCGCACCCACACCAACCCCCTACCGCGCGCATCCGGTCGAACACCTCGCCCGCACCCACCACCACCCACCCTCGGCGTGCACACGCGCCGAACTCCTATATATCCGCACGCCTCCAATCGCCACCACTCGCCGCCCACCTCCCCCTCCCCACTCCCTCCCCCCCTCCGCCGACGCCCCACCACTCCCTCTCCCCCCGCCGCCGCAATGGACTCCGTCGCGTCGTGGGGGCTGACCCCGCTGGCGGACGCCGACCCGGACGTCTTCGACCTCATCGAGCGGGAGAAGCGGCGCCAGCGGAGCGGGATCGAGCTCATCGCGTCGGAGAACTTCACCTCCTTCGCCGTCATCGAGGCGCTCGGCTCCGCGCTCACCAACAAGTACTCCGAGGGCATGCCGGGGGCGCGCTACTACGGCGGCAACGACGTCATCGACGAGATCGAGAACCTCTGCCGCGACCGCGCCCTCGCCGCCTTCCGCCTCGACGCCGCCTCCTGGGGCGTCAACGTGCAGCCCTACTCCGGCTCGCCCGCCAACTTCGCCGCCTACACCGCGCTCCTCAACCCGCACGACCGGATCATGGGCCTCGACCTCCCCTCAGGCGGCCACCTCACCCACGGCTACTACACCGCCGGGGGCAAGAAGATCTCGGCCACCTCCATCTACTTCGAGAGCCTGCCTTACAAGGTCAGCGCCGCCGACGGCTACATCGACTACGACAAGCTCGAGGAGAAGGCCATGGACTTCCGCCCCAAGCTCATCATCTGCGGAGGCAGCGCCTACCCCAGGGACTGGGACTACGCCAGGCTCAGGGCCGTCGCCGACAAGGTCGGGGCCATGCTCCTCTGCGACATGGCGCACATCAGCGGGCTGGTCGCCGCGCAGGTATAATCACCACAAACTCATCTCGACTAGTTACATTCAGAAATTGGATCTTCGCTTGAAGATTGCTTGCTCTTTTATGCGATGCGATCTGGTTGTTTGGATCTTAGTGTTAGGTACATACAGACCTGGTTGTTGAGTTTTTTTAGCTGTATTATATGATTGTCTGTTAGCTGTATGCATCTGTTAGATCTGTGCCTGCTTCATGGAGTGGTTGGTGGCTTGGTGCCTGGTTGTTGTCAACTGGAAAATACTCTGTTTACCGGGAATGTTGCTAGTAGATCCTATCTAGCTAACCGAGTAGCACTTTGGTATCCGTTGCATAAATGTGTAATACTATTGTGTATTAATATCAGACAAATAGAAGATTGAAGAATCAACGAAAAATGTTTATTCTGATAGCACATGCAACAGTCTAGAGTTCAGACTGAAGTGAAATTGTTTGTTATAATAAAAGCTTTGTTGTTAGAATTTCAAATAGATGTTTTAAAACAGCTAAAACTAAACACCGATCAACTATAGTAAAAGGTTTTCTGCGCACATACATAACAAGATGTTTGGGCATTGATTAACCCATGGAATGCCAGCTCTTATAATATCCTTTCAACATACATAGAACAGGTTCCGAGTCCTAATTTGACATATGGCACAGTATAAATATAATGTCCCACTTGAATCAGTTGCATACAATTACTTTATATATATATATATTGAATGCTCAGCTGTCTGCTAGGATAACTGATGTGCATATTCCTTGTGTATTGTACTTGGTCAGAGAAAACTACATGTATGCTTTTATTTTTCTGAAGTTCATCTGAACTGTGCTTCCCTGTAAGAAAAGCACAATACTTATATCAAGTATAGTCTTAAAAAAGGATGTAATGCATTAATGTTGATGTAATCCTACGGTACCTGAGATGCTTACTGTTCCCTTTCTTTCATCTAGGAAGCTGCAAACCCTTTTGAGTTCTGTGATGTGGTCACCACCACAACACACAAGTCTCTCCGAGGACCAAGGGCTGGCATGATCTTCTACAGGAAAGGCCCTAAGCCTGCAAAGAAGGGCCAGCCTGAGGGTGCTGTGTATGACTACGAGGACAAGATCAACTTTGCGGTGTTCCCATCGCTCCAGGGTGGTCCTCACAACCACCAGATTGCCGCCCTTGCTGTCGCCCTGAAGCAAACTTTGACACCTGGATTCAAGGCCTACGCAAAGCAGGTCAAGGCCAACGCTGTTGCCGTTGGAAAGTATCTCATGAGCAAGGGTTACAAGATGGTGACCGATGGAACTGACAACCATCTTGTTCTATGGGATCTCCGCCCTCTTGGCTTGACTGGTATGCCAGTTTATTTGTGTGAGTTGATTTTCTAGCAGTCCTATTATCACTTGTTCTAATATTGGCTTATGACTGTAGGAAACAAGGTCGAAAAGATGTGTGACCTTTGCAGCATTACATTGAACAAGAATGCTGTCTTCGGTGACAGCAGTGCATTGTCCCCGGGTGGTGTCCGCATTGGTAAGAATCACTCTGTCTGCTTATTTGTTTTAATTACATCTGCTGATACTGCAAGCGTGAAGAAATTATGACTACCTCCATCCCGGATAGATGAGTTTCTAGAATGCGTGCAGTCAAACTTCTTGTTCATTAGATTGGTTAATAGAAATATTTCCATATTCGCAATTTATAATTAATGAACGGAGGCTGTACTGTTTACTTCATTCATGTTGCATACATTTCAATGTGAGCAATCAGGGTCATTGTGACTTGTTATTCACCGCTGTTGACATTGGGAATGACCTTTTTGATCCTTTAATCTGAGAGATTTGTCTGTGATGGGATACCAGATATCTGACCCCCAAGCCCTGTTACGCCTGTCAGCATAGCTGAGAGGCTTTGCAGGATGACTGTATCATCCCAACATGTTTCCTAGTTTTTCCTTGGCACATAGCCTGCTGAAATGTTGTCTGAGCGGATTCTGGCTATTGTTTTCAGGTGCTCCCGCGATGACTTCCAGGGGTCTGGTCGAGAAGGACTTTGAGCAGATCGCCGAGTTCCTCCACCAGGCAGTGACCATCTGCCTGAACATCCAGAAGGAGCACGGCAAGCTGCTCAAGGACTTCTCCAAGGGCCTGGTGAACAACAAGGACATTGAGAACCTCAAGGTCGAGGTCGAGAAGTTTGCCCTCTCCTTTGACATGCCCGGCTTCTCGCTCGAGAGCATGAAGTACAAGGAGTAGGTTGATGATACGTGTGTTGTGGTTGTCTCCGCTAATCGTCCATATGCCTCGCACTTCTAAGCCTTCTTGGCCGCCGCGCAATGCTGCCTTGTGCTTGTATGAGATTTGTCTGCTCGCCCTGGAGCCCTGGATAGTTTTGTAAACGCATCCGACCTCATGTGTTTTATTTGCCATCCACATTCCATCATATTTCTTTGTAGGAATTGTTTGCCTGGGATCATGGAATGTTGAGTAAAATAATCTTTCATATTATTTCTGTGTACACTACGGCATGGGAAAAAATATATATCTGTGTTCTCTCTTGAGAGAGATTTTACATGGTCTGATCAATCAACTCAACGTCTCAATTGTCACTGACCCGTGGCTAGTGCTACATACGTATTCAGCTATCAAAGCAGGATAACACCACCAAAAAATTCAACTAAAAACTGTGGAACATGTTGGAGAAAGAAAAGATTTTTTTTGGTAGCCCAGTATGTTCAGATTTTCTGTAAGTTTTGACAACACCACTATAGCAACACAAATCTTGGTAACACTAGAGCTTTTCTCTAGCACCACCAGAGAACATTCTTTTAATGTTGCAACCTATGTTCATATTTTTAATGATGTTCCGTATCGAAGATGAGTAAGTTATCATTGTCACCGGCGAATCCATGGATTCACCTCCCCTTTGCCTATGTGAGGTTGTGAACGTGTGCGGTGTGCATTCGCTTGTGCGGCATTTAGAGTTGACCGATTGCAGGAGGAGGTGGGTGTGTAGCTCTGTTTCTGAGTCGCCTGACTAGTCGCGACTAGTCGACGAGTCGCAGTTCCAGGGCGGACTCAGCCTTTCGACTCGACTCTTGGGATGAGTAGAGCGACCAGAGGGACTAGACGCTATTTCTGGGCCGATCGACTCAATTATTTGGGCCCCCCACTTGTCATATTTTTTTTTACAATATTTGCTTTCCCATCCCCTCCTGAAAACCTAGATCGAACCATTCTCCCCCACCCCCGACCAAATCCTCTCCTTCGCAGCCGCCACCCCTGGTTCCTGCTGCTGGTGTGCTCCTCCCATCCCCCTGGTTGCTACTGTTGTGCTCCTCCCCTGGTTGTTGCTACTGCTGTTGTTCTCCTCGTCTCCTCCCCTGGTTGTTGTTGTTGCTGCTGTGCTCCTCCCCTCCTCCCCTGGTTGTTGTTGCTGCTGTTGTGCACTTGTGCTCCTCCCCTGGCTGTTGCTGCTGGTGTGTTCCACTGCTCCTCCCCTGGTAAGTACTATCATAGTATCATGTATCCTCTCTTTTCCTTTTGATATGATCTAGCTCTAGACCTCTAGTGCTTCTGCTAGGTAGCTTAGGGATCAATTTGGTGAAAAATCAACTAAGTGGAGCTATCTTTCCTTCTATCACAGATTCATAGCAAGCACCATGTCTCTCGAGCCAAAGATATCCCAAGTTGTTCGATCAGCCAAAGCTGCAGAAGAAGCTAACGATCACTATGATCCATTCAAATATCCTAAGAGGAGGCCAACAAGGAGCAAGGATCCGACATGGAAGTATGCATTCTGGCCAGATCTTAACAAGAGGTTGTTGCTACAATGCAATTTGTGTGGCAAGCATATTATCTCGGGACCTTGTAGGATGAAGAAGCACCTTGCAGGGGGTATAAAATTGTGACCATGTGCACCAAAACAACCCCTGAAATTCGAAAGGAGATGCACGACTACTTGAGGACTCACTCATACAGTTTCAAAAATCTTGATGGAGATGAAGGTGGTGAAGAAAGTGTTGGACAAGAGAAGGGCGAAGCAAGTTCAAAAACTTCCAACACCAACGCCTCAAAGAAAAGGAAATCAGAGGGGACTACTCATTTGGCGGTGACGGTGGGAAAGAAGCAAGGAAAGTCCATTGCAGATCATATTCGGAAGACACCGGAAGAGGTGGTTGCCGAGAGACATATGTCAAAGGGCACTCAAAAGACCATGAATGATTACAACAAGAAAACAAAGGAGCAAAAAGATGACATAGATAATCATGTAGCTGACCTCTTGTATGAGAATTGCCTTCCACTCAATATTGTCAATTCAAGGAGTTGGGAGATTCTATTGGAATCTATAGGGCAATATGGTTCTTATTATGTACCTCCTTATTATCAAGTGAGGGAACCATTGCTTGATAAGGCAAATATCAAGACCGACAACTTGAGAGGGAAGCTTGAAGTTGCATGGAAAGAATATGGTTGCTCACTCATGTCCAAATGGATGGACGGACATGACTGTGCGGCACTTGATCAACTTCCTCATCAATAGAGTCCTGAAGGTACATTCTTCTTAGGGACAACCAATGGCTCTTCTGAAAAAGTTGATGCAAATCTAGTGGCAAAGTTGTTGAGCGAAAAAATTGATGCAATTGGCCCTGAATTGGTAGTCTAAGTAGTTAGCGATAATGGATCTAACACAAGGCAGTCGACACACTTCCAATGGAGAAGTATCCTACAATGTATTGGACACCTTGTGCTGCTCACAGTTTGGATCTTATGCTAGAGTACATCGGGAAGATCAAAGAGTTCAGTTGTTGCATTGCTAAAACAAAGAGAACAACCAGATTTATTTATTCCCATGGAAAGGTTCTGGATTTAATGATAAGCTTGAATGATAAGCAGGAAATTGTGAGGCCTGGAGCAACTCGTTTTGCTACGTCATTCCTTACTTTGGCCATCCTGTGGAAGCAAAGACAAACATTGAAAACTCTCTTTGTTAGCACAAAATGGTATGCAAACAAATTAAAGGACAACAAAGTTTGGAAGGTGGCTAAAGCAACTGTGATCTCCGTGTCATATTGGCAATCGGTGGAGTGTTGCATGAGAGCTTCACAACCACTTCTTAGAGCTTTGATGATCGCTGAGGGTGATGAGACTCCGGCTATGGAAGAAATGTGGGCAGCCATGGATGCTGCAAAGACACACATAATGGAAGCTTTGACACATAAGCTAAACCTCATAGGTCAAGTGGTAGCTATTGTTGATAAGAGGTGGGATAATCAGATGGAACAAAAGGTACATGGGGTTGCTTTGTTCTGGAACCCAAATAAATTCTTTGTCATTAAAGAGACCAACAAAAGACAAGCTTCCCATCTCCGTTCAATGTTCAATGATGTGCTATGGAAGATGGTGCCAGATGATGAGCAACAAACAACTATAAGTAGGGAAGCTGGTCACTATGAGCTGAGAGAAGGTGAATGATCCTCATAGCCATTGTCAATTAAAGACCATGAAAAAAATCCCTCATAAGTATAAATTTTATGGCATCTTGCGTCTTCTTGTTCAACTCAATTACTCCACTAATTGCTGGTTATTTTGGCCTTCGATTTAATGTTGGACTTGCTCTTTGTAGTTCTTTGGTGGAATATGGTGGCCCTGCTTTGACCTCCAATCTCTTGCAAAGCGAATCATTAGTCTATGTTGTTCAACATCCAGCTACGAGCGCAATTGGAGTGTATTTGCTCATGTAAGTAGCCATTAGTTGGCTGGTTTGATAAGCTAATTTCATCAGCTTCTCACATATTTGTGTGCTTGCAAATCCACAACAAAGGAAAACACCGTCTAGAGTACAAGAGATTGAACACGCTATCATATGTCTCGTCCAACCAGAAAATGGAAGCTAGGTTTCTGAATATGTGTGAACAAGGCTCTAAAGCAATAATTCTAATCCACTTGTCCTAGAAGAATTTCAATGAGATAATGAACGGGTTGATATCGATGCTGAAATGGTCCATGAAGATCAAGCTCAAGTCATGGACGGTGAAACAACACTACTTTGGTCTCAAGTGTTGGGGATCGTAGCAGAAAATCAAAATTTTTCCTACGCATCACCAAGATCTATCTATGGAGTAATCTAGCAACGAGGGAGAAGGGAGTGCATCTACATACCCTTGTAGATCGCGACGCGGAAGCGTTGCAAGAACGCGGATGAAGGAGTCGTACTCGCTGCGATTCAAATCGCGGTTGATTCCGATCTAAGCGCCGAACAACGGCGCCACCGCGTTCAACACACGTGCAGCCCGATGACGTCTCCCACGCCTTGATCCAGCAAGGAGAGAGGGAGAGGTTGGGGAAGACTCCATCCAACAGCAGCACGACGGCGTGGTGGTGGTGGAGGAGTGTGGCAATCCTGCAGGGCTTCGCCAAGCACCGCGGGAGAGGAGAAGGACTTGGGAGAGGGGGAGGGCTGCGCCAGAACTTGTGGTGCGGCTGCCCTCCCACCCCCCACATATATATAGGGGCAAGGGAGAGGGGGGCCGGCCCCCTCAGATCCAATCTGAGGAGGGGGCGGCGGCCAGGGGGGTTGCCTTGCCCCCCAAGGCAAGGGGGGCGCCCCCCTTTAGGGTTCCCTCAAAACCCTAGGCGCATGGGCCCTAGGGGGGGAGGCGCCCAGCCCACTAAGGGGCTGGTCCCTCTCCACATACAGCCCATAGGGCCCTCCGGGGCAGGTGGACCCGCCCGGTGGACCCCCGGAACCCCTTCGGTGGTCCCGGTACAATACCAGTAACCCCTCGAATTATTCCGGTGACCGTATGATGACTTCCCATATATAAATCTTTACCTCCGGACCATTCCGGAACTCCTCGTGATGTCCGGGATCTCATCCGGGACTCCGAACAACATTCGGTAGCCGCGTACATACTTTCCCTATAACCCTAGCATCATCGAACCTTAAGTGTGTAGACTCTACGGGCTCGGGAACCATGCAGACATGACCGAGACAAATCTCCGGTCAATAACCAACAACGGGATCTGGATACCCATGTTGTCTCCCACATGTTCCACGATGATCTCATCGGATGAACCACGATGTCAAGGATTCAATCAATCCCGTATACAATTCCCTTTGTTTATCAGCATAGTACTTGCCCGAGATTCGATCGTCGGTATACCGATACCTCGTTCAATCTCGTTACCGGCAAGTCTCTTTACTCGTTCTGTAACACATCATCCCGTGATCAACTCCTTGATCACATTGTGCACATTATGATGATGTCCTACCGAGTGGGCCCAGAGATACCTCTCCGTCATACAGAGTGACAAATCCCAGTCTCGATTCGTGCCAACCCAACATGCACTTTCGGAGATACCTGTAGTGCACCTTTATAGCCACCCAGTTACGTTGTGACGTTTGGTACACCCAAAGCATTCCTACGGTATCCGGGAGTTGCACAATCTCATGGTCTAAGGAAAATATACTTGACATATAGAAAATCTTTAGCATACGAACTACACGATCTGTGCTAGGCTTAGGATTGGGTCTTGTCCATCACATCATTCTCCTAATGATGTGATCCCGTTATCAACGACATCCAATGTCCATGGTCAGGAAACCGTAACCATCTATTGATCAACGAGCTAGTCATCTAGAGGCTCACTAGGGACATGGTGTTTGTCTATGTATCCACACATGTATCTTATTTCCTATCAATACAATTTTAGCATGGATAATAAACAATTATCATGAACAAGGAAATATAATAATAACCAATTTATTATTGCCTCTAGGGCATATTTCCAACAGTCTCCCACTTGCACTAGAGTCAATAATCTAGTTCACATCGCCATGTGATTAACACTCACAGGTCACATCGCCATGTGACCAACATCCAAAGAGTTTACTAGAGTCAGTAATCTAGTTCACATCAATATGTGATTAACACTCAATGAGTTCTGGGTTTGATCATGTTATGCTTGTGAGAGAGGTTGTAGTCAACGAGTCTGCAACATTCAGATCCCTATGTACTTCGCAAAACTTTATGTCATATCGTAGATGCTGCTACCACGTTCCACTTGGAGCTATTCCAAACTGTTGCTCCATTATACGTATCCGGTATCTCCACTTAGAGTTATCCGGATAGGTGTTAAGCTTGCATCGACGTAACTCTTTACGTCGAACTCTTTATCACCTCCATAACCGAGAAACATTTCCTTATTCCTCTAAGGATAATTTTGACCACTATCTAGTGATCCACTCCTGGATCACCTTTGTACCCTCTTGCCAGACATGTGGCAAGGCACACATCAGGTGCGGTACTCATCATGGCATACCGTATAGATCCTATGACAAAAGCATAGGGGACGACCTTCGTCCTTCCTCTTTCCTCTGCCGTGGTCAAGCTTTGAGTCTTACTCAACTTCACACCTTACAACTCAGGTAAGAACTCCTTCTTTGACTGATCTATTTTGAACTCCTTCAAAATCATGTCAAAGGTGTGTGTTCCTTTTGAAAGTATCATCAGGCATCTTGATCTATCTGTATAGATCTTGATGCCCAATATGTAAGCAGCTTTATCTAGGTCTTCCTTTGAAAAAACTCCTTTCAAACAACCCTTTATGCTTTCCAAAAATTCTACATCATTTCGGATCAACAATATGTCATTCACATATACTTATCAGAAATGTTGTAGTGCTCCCACTCACTTTATTGTAAATACAAGTTTCTAACAAACTTTGTATAAACCCAAAAACTTTGATCACTCCATCAAAGCGTATATTCCGACTCCGAGATGCTTGCTCTAGTCCATGGAAGGATCACTGGAGCTAGCATACCTTTTAGCATCCTTAGGATCGACAAAACCTTTCTGATTGTATCACATACAACCTTTGCTTACGAAAACTGGTAAGGAAACTTGTTTTGACATCCATCTGCCAGATTTCATAAATGCAGCTTATGCTAACATGATTCTGGCAGACTTAAGCATCACTACGGGTGAGAAAATCTCATCGCAGTCAACTCCTTGAACTTGTGAAAAACTCTTTGCCACAAGTCGAGCTTCATAGACGGTGACATTACCGTCCACGCCCGTCTTCTTCTTAAAGATCCATTTATCTCAATGGCTTGCCGATCATCGTGCAAGTCCACCGAAGTCCATACTTTGTTTTGATACATGGATCCTATCTCAGATTTCTCGGCTTCTAACCATTTGTCGGAATACGGGCCCACCATCGCTTCTCCATAGTTCGTAGGTTCATTGTTATCCAACAACATGACATCTAAGACAGGATCACCGTACCACTCAGGAGTAGTACATATCCTTGTCGACCTACGAGGTTCGATAGCAACTTGATCCGAAGCTTCATGATCACTATCATTAGTCTCCTCTTCAACAGTCGTAGGTTCCACAGAAACATATTTCTGTGTTGCACTACTCTCCGGTTGAAGTGAGGGTTCAAAAACCTTATCAAGTTCTATCTTCCTCCCACTCAATTCTTTCGAGAGAAACTCCTTCTCGAGAAAGGACCCGTTCTTAGCGACAAACATTTTTGCCCTTGGATCTGAGATAGAAGGTATACCCAACTGTTACCTTTGGGTATTCTATGAAGATGTATTTGTCTGCTTTGGGTCCGAGCTTTTTCCCGGCTGAAGCCATAAGCATCGCAGCCCCAAACATTAAGAAAACGACAACTTTGGTTTCTTGCCAAACCAGAGTTCATACGGCGTTGTTTCAACGGACTTAGATGGTGCCCTATCTAAAGTGAATGCAGCTGTCTCTAATGCATAACCTCAAAATAATAGCGGTAGATCGGTAAGAGACATCATAGATCGCACCATATCTCATAAGGTTCGATTACGACGTCCGGACACACCATTACGCTGTGGTGTTCTAGGTGGCTTCAACTGCGAAACAATTCCACAATGTCTTAAGTGATTGCCAAACTCATAACTCAGAAAATCTCCCCTTTGATCAGATCGCAGGAACATGATCTTCTTCTTATGATGATTCTTAACTTCACTCTGAAATTGCTTGAACTTTTCAAACGTTTTCAGACTTTTGCTTCATTAAGTAAATATACTCATATCTACTCAAATCGTTAGTGAAGATGAGAAAATCACGATATCCACCACACGCCTTAATTCTCATTGGATCACATACATCAGTATGCATGATTTCCAACAAGTCACTTGCCCGTTTCATTGTACCTGAAAACGGGATCTTAGTCATCCTGCCCATGAGGCATGGCTCGCATGTGTCAAGCGATTCAAAATCAAGTGACTCCAAACATCCATAAGCATGGAGTTTCTTCATGCATTTTATGCCAAAATGACCTAAGCGGCAGTGCCACAAGAAAATGGTACTATCATTATTAACTCTACATCTTTTGGCGTTAATATTATTATCATGTGTATTACTATGATCGAGATTCAATAAACCATTGGGTGCATGACCATAAAGGTATTATTCATGTAAACAGAATAACCATTATTCTCTAACTTAAATGAATAACCGTATTGCAATGAACATGATCTAATCATATTCATACTCAACGTAGACACCTGATAACATTTATCTAGGTTCAACACTAATCCCGAAGGTAGAGGGAGCGTGCGATGGTGATCTTATCAACCTTGGAAACACTTCCAACACACATCATCACCTCGCCCTTAGCTAGTCTCCGTTCATACCGTAGCTTTTGCTTCAAGTCACTAATAATAGCAACTGAACCGGTATCCAATACCCAGGTGCTACAAGGAGTACTAGTAAGGTACACATCAATAACACATATATCAAATATACTTTGTTGAAGTTGCCAGCTTTTCTTATCTACCATGTATTTGGGGTAGTTCCGCTACCATGTGACCGTTTCCCTTACAATAGAAGCACTTAGTCTCGAGGTTTGGGTTCAACCTTGGGTTCCTTCATTAGAGCGACAACTGGTTTGCCATTCATGAAGTTTCCCTTCTAGCCCTGCCCCTTTTGAAACCAGTGGTCTTGTTAAACCATCAACATTTGATGCTCCTTCTTGATTTCTACTTCCGCGGTCTTAAGCACCGCTAATAGCTCCGGGATCATCTCCATCCTTTGCATGTCATAGTTCATCACGAAGTTCTAGTAGCTTGGTGATAGTGTCTAGAGAATTCCGTCAACCACTATCTAATATGGAAGATTAACTCCCACTTGGTTCAAGTGATTTTAGCACCCAGACATTCTGAGCACATGCTCACAAGTTGAGCTATTCTCCTCCATCTTTTTGGCAAAAGAACTTGTCAGAGGTCTCATACCTCTCAACACGGGCATGAGCCTGAAATCCCAATTTCAGCTCTTAGAACATCTCATATGTTCTATGACGTTCAAAACGTCATTGGAATCCCGATTCTAAGCCGTAAAGTATGGTGCACTAAACTATCAAGTAGTCATCAAGACGTGTCTGTCAAGTGTTCACAACATCCACAGACGACGTTGTAGGGGTTTGCACATCGAGCGGTACATCAAAGACGTAAGCTTTCTGTGTAGCAGTGAGGACACTCCTCGGACTACGGACCCAGTCCGTATCATTGCTTACAATATATTTCAACTTAGTCTTTCTCTAGGATCATATTAAACAGGGAGCTACAACGCAGTTATTGGTCTACAACATAATTTGCGATGACAACTTAGACTATTGTTCATGACAATTAAGTTCATCTAATGAACTCCCACTCAGATAGACATCTCTCTAGTCATCTAAGTGATACATGATCCGAATCGACTAGGCCGTGTCCGATCATCACGTGAGACGGACTAGTCATCAACGGTGAACATCTTCATGTTGATCGTATCTTCTATACGACTCATGTTCGACCTTTCGGTCTTCCGTGTTCCGAGGCCATGTCTGTACATGCTAGGCTCGTCAAGTCAACCCTAAGTGTATCGCGTGTGTAAATCTGGCTTACACCCGTTGTAAGCGAACGTTAGAACCTATCACACCCGATCATCACGTGGTGCTTCAGAACAACGAACCTTAGCAACGGTGCACAGTTAGGGGGAACACAATTCTTGAAATTTTAGTGAGAAATCATCTTATTCACTACCGTCGTTCTAAGCAAATAAGATGTAAAACATGATAAACATCACATGCAATCAAAAAGTGACATGATATGGCCAATATCATCTTGCTCCTTTGATCTTCATCTTTGGGGCTCCATGATCATCATCGTCACCGGCATGACACCATGATCTTCATCATCATGATCTCCATCATCGTGTCTTCATGAAGTTGTCTCGCCAAACATTACTTCTACTACTATGGCTAACAGTTAGCAATAAAGTAAAGTAATTACATGGCGCTTTTCAGTGACACGCAGGTCATACAATAAATAAGACAACTCCTATGGCTCCTGCCGGTTGCCATTCTCATCGACATGCAAGTCGTGATTCCTATTACAAGAACATGATCAATCTCATACATCACATATATATCATTCATCACATCCTTTTCGCCATATCACATCACACGGCACATGCTGCAAGAACAAGTTAGACATCCTCTAATTGTTGTTGCAAGTTTTTACGTGGCTGCTATAGGTTTCTAGCAAGAACGTTTCTTACCTACGCTAAAACCACAACGTGATATGCCAATTTCTATTTACCCTTCATAAGGACCCTTTTCATCGAATCCGATCCGACTAAAGTGGGAGAGACAAACACCCGCTAGCCACCTTATGCAACTAGTGCATGTCAGTCGGTGGAACCTGTCTCACGTAAGAGTACGTGTAAGGTCAGTCCGGGCCGCTTCATCCCACGATGCCGCCGAATCAAGATAAGACTAGTAACGGCAAGTAAATTGACAAATCCACGCCCACAACTACTTTGTGTTCTACTCGTGCAAGATACTACGCATAGACCTAGCTCTGATACCACTGTTGGGGATCGTAGCAGAAAATCAAAAATTTTCCTACGCATCACCAAGATCTATCTATGGAGTAATCTAGCAACGAGGGAGAAGGGAGTGCATCTACATACCCTTGTAGATCGCGATGCGGAAGCGTTGCAAGAACGCGGATGAAGGAGTCGTACTCGCTGCGATTCAGATCGCGGTTGATTCCGATCTAAGCGCCGAACAACGGCGCCTCCGCGTTCAACACACGTGCAGCCCGATGATGTCTCCCACGCCTTGATCCAGCAAGGAGAGAGGGAGAGGTTGGGGAAGACTCCATCCAGCAGTAGCACGACGGCGTGGTGGTGGTGGCGGAGCGTGGCAATCCTGCAGGGCTTCGCCAAGCACCGCGGGAGAGGAGAAGGACTTGGGAGAGGGGGAGGGCTGCGCCAGAACTTGTGGTGCGGCTGCCCTCCCACCCCCCACATATATATAGGGGCAAGGGAGAGGGGGGCCGGCCCCCTCAGATCCAATCTGAGGAGGGGGCGGCGGCCAGGGGGGTTGCCTTGCCCCCCAAGGCAAGGGGGGCGCCCCCCTTTAGGGTTCCCTCAAAACCCTAGGCGCATGGGCCCTAGGGGGGAGGCGCCCAGCCCACTAAGGGGCTGGTCCCTCTCCACATACAGCCCATAGGGCCCTCCGGGGCAGGTGGACCCTCCCGGTGGACCCCCGGAACCCCTTCGGTGGTCCCGGTACAATACCGGTAACCCCCCGAATTACTCCGGTGACCGTATGATGACTTCCCATATATAAATCTTTACCTCCGGACCATTCCGGAACTCCTCGTGACGTCCGGGATCTCATCCGGGACTCCGAACAACATTCAGTAGCCGCGTACATACTTTCCCTATAACCCTAGCATCATCGAACCTTAAGTGTGTAGACCCTACGGGCTCGGGAACCATGCAGACATGACCGAGACAACTCTCCGGTCAATAACCAACAGCGGGATCTGGATACCCATGTTGGCTCCCACATGTTCCACGATGATCTCATCGGATGAACCACGATGTCAAGGATTCAATCAATCCCGTATACAATTCCCTTTGTCTATCGGCATAGTACTTGCCCGAGATTTGATCGTCGGTATACCGATACCTCGTTCAATCTCGTTACCGGCAAGTCTCTTTACTCGTTCTGTAACACATCATCCCGTGATCAACTCCTTGATCACATTGTGCACATTATGATGATGTCCTACCGAGTGGGCCCAGAGATACCTCTCCGTCATACGGAGTGACAAATCCCAGTCTCGATTCGTGCCAACCCAACAGACACTTTCAGAGATACCTGTAGTGCACCTTTATAGCCACCCAGTTACGTTGTGACGTTTGGTACACCCAAAGCATTCCTATGGTATCTGGGAGTTGCACAATCTCATGGTCTAAGGAAAAGATACTTGACATATAGAAAAGCTTTAGCATACGAACTACACGATCTGTGCTAGGATTAGGATTGGGTCTTGTCCATCACATCATTCTCCTAATGATGTGATCCCGTTATCAACGATATCCAATGTCCATGGTGAGGAAACCGTAACCATCTATTGATCAACGAGCTAGTCATCTAGAGGCTCACTAGGGACATGGTGTTTGTCTATGTATCCGCACATGTATCTTAGTTTCCTATCAATACAATTTTAGCATGGATAATAAACAATTATCATGAACAAGGAAATATAATAATAACCAATTTATTATTGCCTCTAGGGCATATTTCCAACATCAAGTTGATGAAGCTATGTGTGCGTCGACTTCTCTAGTAGGTCACAACTAGCCCATAAGAGCTAGTGGTGATCCTGGCGAGTCTATTGAACGATGATGCATCCATTTTGCATCATGATTTTATATTGATATTTATTGCATTACGTGCTGTTATTACACATTATATCACAATACTTATGCCTTTTCTCTCTTATTTTACAAGGTTTACACAAAGAGGGGGAATGCCGACAGCTGGAATTCTGGACTGGAAAAGGACAAAATCCGAGATACCTATTCTGCACAACTCCAAAAGTCCTGAAACTTCACGGAGAATATTTCTAGAATATATAAATAATATTGGGCAAAAGAAGCACCAGAGGGGGCCCACCACCCAGCCACAAGGGTGGGGGGCGCACCCTACCTTGTGGGCCACCTGGCAGGCCTCCGACTCCCATCTTCTGCTATATCAACATGTTTTGACCTGGAAAAAATCATAAGCATGTTTTCAAGATGAAGCGCCGCCGTCTCAAGGCGGAACCGAGGCGAAACCAATCTAGAGCTCCGGCAGGTCTGTTCTGCCGGGGATACTTCCCTCCGAGAGGGGGGATCGAAGCCATCGTCATCACCAATGAACCTATCATCGAGAGGGGGTCAATCTCCATCAACATCTTCACCAACACCATCTTCTCTCAAACCCTAGTTCATCTCTTGTATCCGATCTTTGTCTCAAAACCCCAAATTGGTACCTGTGGGTTGCTAGTAGTGTTGATTACTCCTTGTAGTTGATGCTAGTTGGTTTATTTGGTGGAAGATCACATGTTCATATCCTTAATGCTATTCAATACACCTATTATCATGAACATGAATATGCTTTGTGAGTAGTTACTTTTGTTCCCGAGGACATGGGAGAAGTCTTGTTATAACTAATCATGTGAATTTGGTATTCGTTCGATATTTTGATGAGATGTATGTTGTCTTTCCTCTAGTGGTGTTATGTGAACGTCGACTACATGACACTTCACCATTATTTGGGCCTAGGGGAAGGCATTGGGAAGTAATAAGTAGATGATGGGTTGCTAGAGTGACAGGAGCTTAAACCCTAGTTTATGCGTTGCTTCGTAAGGTGCTGATCTGGATACCTATGTTTCATGCTATGGTTAGGTTTATCTTAATACTTCTTTCGTAGTTGCAGATGCTTGCAAGAGTGGTTAATCATAAGTGGGAGGCTTGTCCAAGGAAGGACAACACCCAAGCACCGGTCCACCCACATATCAAATTATCAAAGTACCGAACGTGAATCATATGAGCATGATGAAAACTAGCTTGACAGTAATTCCCATGTGTCCTCGGGAGCACTTTGCTTTATATAAGAGAAAGTCCACGCTTGTCCTTTGCTACAAAAAGGATTGGGCCACCTTGCTGCACCTTGTTTACTTTTGTTACTTGTTACCCGTTACGCATTATACTACCACACAACTATCTGTTACCGATAATTTCACGCTTCATGTTCCTCAAATGAGTACCAAGTCTTCACGCTTCATGTTCCTCAAATGAGTACCAAGTCATCAAGGTCACACCAATTTCTTCACTTTCAAGGTCTTCAGAAAGTCTTCAGAAATCTGAAGTCTTCAGTCGAAGAACTTCATTTTTAGGGGTCGACTTTCTCTGTAAATATCAAACTCCTCATAGACTTATAGACATGTGTACACTCATAAACACATTAGTCCCTTAACCTATAAGTCTTCAATACACCAAAATCACTAAGGGGCACTAGATGCACTTACAATCTCCCCCTTTTTGGTGATTGATGACAATATAGGTTTAGTTTTCAACGGGGTAAACATATGAAGTGTAAATACTGATATTGAGAAGTTTGATTGCAAGATATAGAAGAACCCCCTCTGAAGATGTGCATAGTGAGGAATTTGGTTTTGAAGCAATGCACACTTGAAGAGTAGAATCATGGAGATCCCCCCTATATCTTGTAATTCATACATGCATTTGACATATAATAAGAAGAACTTGAAATGCATGATGAAATATGGTGACTGATGTAATTCAGCATGCGTGCATAAACATTAATGAGGAATAAGCATGCAGAAAAAACCACAGCAAAAGTATCAGGCCACCATAGAGTTTAAGTTTACAACTCGATCCAGCAAAGTCATCAGAAGAACGAGAGTTGTAACTTAGCAAAAAAACGCCCATATAAATAGACCCGCTTGAAGATTAACTCAATTTTCTTCCCCTTTGTCATCGAATGACCAAAAGGATCGAAACTGAGGACTAACGCCCCTGAAGAATCTCAAGTTGATGAAGGAGCGCCAGCGTTGTTGGGGTCGTTGATTGATGTAGGGCCTGCCGCAATGTCGTCCAAGTCTTCATGCTCGTCGGTGTCGCGCGATGAAGAATAGGAGCTGGCCACCAAGGAAGGAACCTTGACCTTCTTGTATTTCTTTGGTGGAGGAGCAGACCAGTCAAAATCTTCCTTGAGACCCATTTTCTTCAGATCTTCTTCGCTATAAATGTGAGACAGAACATCCCAGGTATGGTTGAAGGTTTCATGGAGGTAGTAATGGTTTTGCTTCACTGCATTGTGGGTAGCAGTCATATTGTGAAGAATTGTACCAAACTGACGCTTGACCCATTTGTGATTGCGATCAACCTTCTGGTGAAGACTGAGGAGAAGCTCACGATCAGTCATCACCCTGGGAGCCGTGCCTTGAGGATTTTGCTTGGGTGCGTTGGCAGCAGAGTCATGGGTGGCAGAGTCGTCATTGGTGGAGTAGGATGCATCTTTGCGAAATTGACCATCCAATGGACGAATGCCTTCATCAACAACAGCAGAAGCCTTGCCCTTAACAGCAGCTGAGAAAAATGTCCATTTGAGGACTTCAATCGGGGGCAAGTAGCTGCAATGGTTCAGTGTATCAGCTTTGTAGTTGAGTGAAGACCTTGTTCTGATGAATCTCATAATCCACGGAGCATAAGGATTCAACTCAAACGGTGACATTGCGACATTGGCCAGAGTCCTCATTAAGAAATCATGGAAGTTGACGGGGACACCATGAATGATATTGAATAGCAGATTCTTCATGATGCCAACGACTTCTTCTTCATTCGAGTCGTGGCCCTTGATAGGACTCAATGTCTTCGTCAGAATGCGATAAACAGTCCGAGGCACATATAGCAATTCCTTCACGAGGAATTTGGTTCTTGGGGCCTGACCTGGCTTCAATGGCTTCATCAGCAATTGCATATAGTCATCTATAAGCTCAGGCTCTTGGTACATGCAACGAGCAGATTCAAGGGGAGGACTCAGAGGCAAAGCATGAAGCAATTCAGTAGCTGGTGCCTTGTAGTGAGTATTTTCAGTCATCTAGTCCAGCACCCATGAATTCACATCTTTAGAGTCTCCGGTGATGTGCAGCGTTGCAAAGAATTGAAGAATGAGTTCTTCATTCCAATCACAGATGTCAGTGCAGAAATTTAACAGTCCAGCGTCGTGAAGAACACTGAGGACTGGCACGAAGCACGGCAGAGATTCCATATCCACGTGAGGAATGTGCTCATGATCGAAGACTTTGTCTTTGTTGAACATCACTGAGGAATAACAATTGGCCTGGCTGGCAGTCCAGAAACGCCTCTTCCTAATGCGAGCAGAGTCATAGGGGTTGTAATCAGTGAAGAATACGTGCGCGCCGAAGAAATCAACAGTCTTGAATTTTTGCTTCCTTGAGAATGGATCCTTTGGCTTGTTTTGAGGAGTGTTAGTCAGTTTCATCACAACCTCAGGAATCGCAATCTCAGGTTCTTCAGGCTGAGGAATTTCTGGTTCCTCTCCAGTGGCAGTTTGTGTCTTCAATGATTCAGCAACATCAGTTTCTTCAGTACTAGGGGATGGAATGTCTTCATGTACAGACGGAGTGGGGTGTGTTTCTTCAGAGCCCAATATAATAGTATGTGCAGGGGACTGAGGGATTTGTTGCAATGGCGTGAACAGAGGGGAGTTGGGATGCTGACTATCCCAAAAATCATCATTCATCAATGGAGTAGTACTCCCAATGTCCACGTCGGAATTTTGTTCATCCAATTCCTCAACGCCGGCCTCTTCAGTAGTGAACTGAGGCATAGGCGAGGAGACAATTGGTGTTGAAGGGATTTCATCCACTTCAATTTCTTCATCCATCTGCTCTGAGGAAGCAGCAGAGGGAATGTCTTCATCGGATTCACTTGGAATCACATAATCTTCATCAAGAGGAACAAGGTCCTTTGATGGCGTGGTTGAGATAGGAACATCATCAATTGGGTTGTCAAATGAGCTAGTCAATGGCTTCATCTTCTTCGGGGCTGAAGAATCTGATGAAGTTGATGCCTTCCTTTTCTTCACAGCTGCATGCTCTGCAGCCTTGGTCTTCTTCACATCTGATGCAGATGGAAGGATCGGAGTTGGGGTAGGTGCAGGAGGAGCAAAGGAAAGTGGTTGAATTTCTTCAGGCACAACTGTTGCAGTTGCCCTGACTTCTTCATTTTCTTCAGGCACAGCCATTGAAGCTTCAGCTATCCTGACATTTTCTTGAGGCGCAACACTAGAAGTTGCCCTGGCAATTTCTTCAGCGTCTGGAATGCAGTCATCAGCCCTGGTATTCTCATTTTCTTCAGCAGCCTGATTTTCTTTAGCGGTGCTGGCATGTTCTTCTGTAGACTGAACATATGCTTCAGCCTGAGAAATCTCAATGTGCGTTGGAGGTGCAACATTTGAAGAAAATCCTTTTGCCACATTTACAAATCTGACTTTGGCTCCCATCCAGTCTGCACGGTATGAGTCAAATTCATCGCCGAGGGCTTTGATTTCGCCCTGAATCTTCACATGTTCATCAGTTGTCATATTGACAACATTCTTCTTCAGGTAGCGCTCTTTCTTGTACTGCGCTTTCTTCATTTGTTTGGCCTTCTCAAATTTCCACTTTTCTTCGCCTATGAAGGCGGTTAGCACGTGACTTTGGCCAGGAGTCAGATTGAAGTCAGGCATAGGAGTGTTGGGATCCTTGTGCCAGAGATCAATGAAGTCAAGGATCAACTTTGGATCCAATAACAGAGGCACATTGCTTCCTTTGGCTCTAGCGGCCTTGACTTGTCTATCTCTGATGATTTCGGCTAGTTCTTCATCATCAGCCTCATCATCATCAAAGGGCACGTGGAAGGCGACCTGCTTTTTGTGAGGACTTGGTCGAGGACCTCGTCCTGCAACGTCCTTTTTCTTCAATAGAGAGGGGCCAGCTGAGGAACTTGGAGCAGCTGAGGAACTTGCAGAGGCTCCTGAGGCAAAAGATATGCCAGTAGTCCTTTGGCATGTGGCGAGATGCACTGGTGCAGAGGATCTGGTCGGAGCAGCCAAAGACTTTGGCGGAGGAGCTGAGGACTTTGGAGGAGCAGGAGCAGTTTGAGGATTTGGCCGTGAGGGCTTTGAGGAATCTGGCCGTGAGGGCATTGCTGAGGAACTTGGCCTTGAGAGCATTGAAGGTGGATCACTTGGCTTATGCGCAGGCTTCTTTGCCATGGCCTTCTTCGGCTTGCTAGCAGAGGCCTCAGCAGTGGCAGCAGCAGCAGCAGCAAAGTCTTCGTTGAATTTCCTCACTGCTTCTCTTGCTTGTCTGGTCAACTTGGCCTGGCGCTTGGCCCATTCATCAGGATAATCCTCACCGTGCTTGAGGCTAGTGGGATCTGCTTCTTGGCCAGGTGCCAATGGAGGTCTTGGGCATGGAGGATTGAGTGCGAATTTCTTCATGTACTTGGGAGTTACATACCTGTACTCCCTCCACTCTCTTGCCCATCTCCTCTCTATCCTTTGTATGCGCACCTTGCGCTGATTTTTGTCCTCTTTTCCAAACTTGGCCTCATCAGGAGTGCAGTAATCCGCATATATGTCATCGGTGATTTCAAAAGCAGTGTTAATCTCAGGCCTCTTTCCTCCCTTTTGTGGCTTCGTTCCATCAGCCATTTTCTTTAGATGAGGAATTTGAACAATGGAATTCTCTGAAGAAGTATGCAACTTTTCTTCGAGGAACGCTGCAAATGAGTTAAGTTGATGAGAACCTAGTGATTCAGCAGCGGACATGAGTACCTGTGAACAGAGTATAGTTGCGACGAATTTGGAGAGGTCATATGCGTTCTCAAAAGGTTTTGTAAAAAGAACAAGTTTGAGGAAATTGACCAGATGAGTCTTGAAGAATTTCACTAAGCGTTCTTTGTCTTAGGTTCCAGAGTTGTATAGATTGAGAATCCACACAATTGAGGAATCTTAAAGAAAAACATAGCTTAGAGAAATGAATCAAGAACAGATGACATGTGAGGAGTTTAGTGTGTGAAGATTTGAAGAAAAACACCTTTGAGGATTTTGTAGAAATCATTTGAATCAAAGAGGGTAGTAAAAGTAACTTTTAATTACCCTGCATGAAGAACACAACGAACTGGGAAGTGGAGATGTGAAGTTCGTCAGTGCAGATCTTCCACGCCCTAACTTGGCTGAGGAAGACAGCTACGGCGGCGGCGGCGGAGTGAAGAAATCCGTGGCCGGCGCGAGTACGACGGCGACGAGGTCGAGGCAGTGAAGCTCCTCCTCACCGGCAACGATGAAAGTAGCGGCAGCGCTAGGGTTTGAGAAGCTCGAGCGGGAGTGAGATCGAGCCGAGTAAAAGAGAAGTGAGGAAGGGGAGGGGTATTTATAGCCACGGTGAAAAACTATTCGCCCGAAGAAATTGGACGAACGTGCCCCTGACCCTTCTCATTCGCTTGACATGTGTCACCCACATACTGAGAAGTGGAGATCGTGGGTGAATAGATAAGTATTATCGTGGGATGCGGAACGATTTGAGCGGCAAAACCGAAATTTTTGGATAAGATAAGTTTAACGTTGCGTTCGCAAATTCTTCAGCTGACAAGGACACAGTGAAGAATTTGAAAGAGTTTCAAATAGAACGCACATGAAGAATTTGTGAATAGAACGGGTTGAGTTTAGCATTGTAACATCCCAAATTTTCAATTTGGAATGTTATACATAGATCATATTGCATTGCATTTTTTTTTTTGCATTTTTGTTTGAGGCGTTCCTCGAAATTCTAAACAACACAAGGACCTACGGATAGAGTTGGGAATTTTACCGTTTTCGTATTTGAGTTCGCTCGAATACCGGTACGAGGACAGTGTGATTCTAATTATTTTTCTCTCCTAAAAATATTTATAAATACAAAATATGAGCGGAGATAATATGACTTCTCCAAAATAACAGAAATATTGGAGGAAAAATGTTAAAATCACTTTTGGTATTTTTCTGGATTTATTTGCGGATTTATTTGCATAGGAAAAATGCGCGTTTTTCAAAATTGCATTTAGGTCTGGGAAAAATGTTCACTTTGTCCTAAATATTATTAGAGGACGATGAAAATTTATTTCGGAAATTTTGGAGTCCGTTTAATATTTCTTTCGTTAGTTTTTCTGCGCCAGGACTCTATTTAGAAAAAAAAACGCGTAACCGACTTGGAGTCGTAGAGGCCCAGGACTCTGGGCTTTATAAGCTAGCGCCCCGGCCCGACCGCCCCAGCCCAGCGCCCCGCCCCCTGCCCTAGCTAGCGCCGCCACCACCCGTCGCCAGCGCCGCCGCCCGCGCCGCCACCTCGCCCCGCCGGACCACCCCGCCGCCCGACCGTCGTCGCCGGAGTTCGTCGTCGAGGTATATCGGTTTTTTTTGAACCGCTCGGTTTTTTTAAACCGTAGATCTGTTTTATTAGATTAGATCGGTTCGGTTTTTCGTCGGTTTAGTTATTTAGCAGATGTTCGTCCGTACGTTCGTTTTAACGAACGGTTTTCGTTAGTTAGCCGCAGACAGTGAACGTTCGTTCGTTAGCCTGTTCGTCCGTTTTCTTTTTCGGGGTATTTATCCGCGATTATTCCGATCGCGATTTCTGCCCTGATCTTGTTTTTCGTTTTTCTTTTCGCTCGAGAGTCGGAATCAGGTGATTCAAAATCCCAGATCTTCATATCGACGCCCTCTTTACGTTTAACCAACTTGAACAAAGTTTTGGCTACTGTAAAATTTGACCTTAGGCCAACTAGTAAACCGGAGCTCGTTTCTTTCGCAGTTTGAGTTTCGTTGCTTCTTTCGAGTTGATTCTTTTTGCAAACCGGAGTTCTTAGGTTGAACTTTCTGGTTAGATCTCTTATTTGAGTTTTACCCGTGCATTAGTTAAGTACTTATTGTGTGCTTGTTTTATTGCGATAGAGTACACGGAGTGCGCCGCTTGCTACTTTGAGTCTCTAGGTTTTGCGGATCATCAGCAAGGCAAGTAACACTTTGATCATACTTTCCAATTACCCAGTTTTCATTGCATTAGTCAAACCCTCACACATTGCATGAGTAGGATCAATTAACTTGTGGGATTGGGAAGTAGTTTGAGGTAGTACCTATTACCTGCATTGCACTCAAACCTTTGGGAGTTACTTCTACGTTTGCTGTTATGACATGCTATGCTCGTAGACGTGGTTTGGGTTTGAGTGAAATCCATGACAGATGCGAGTTTGCTAATTAATGGTTTAACTTAAGGTGGCAACATTAATACACATCTAGGTGGATTGAGGCATCTGGGTATTCCAGTGATTGCCTGTTTTTCTTTTGGACCGCCACCCAGGCTCAAAGGGATCATGAGATTTTTCATACTAGAAACTTCCGTGTGCAGCCACATGCCAATATGGGCTCTGGCATAGTTGAGTAAGTTGTGGGAAACCTTTCCATGATGGGCTAGAAGATGTAGTGGGTTTTGTAGGTGTACCGGCCTATCTATCTGGTTAAGGGGACCTCTTCAGAAAGACTGTGTCTCGGTCATCCGTTTCTCAAACACCATGCAGTGCGAGAAACCAAACGGAGGCAATCGAGTCTTGTGGGGAAAAGTGCACAAACCTCTGCAGAGTGTACAAACTGATCATGATTAGCCGTGTCCCCGGTTACGGACGTCTTGAGTATCTACTACTTGGATTATCCTGTGAATCTCATCATGTTACTTTAATTAATTTTGTTGGGTTAATGATTATTTTAATTGGGGTTGAGAGGATGTCTATCTTCTCAACGATGTTTCAACTACCATGATAGTTAATTAAAAATCTATTCCTTTGAAGTAGGGAAAAATTGGCTTTACGCAAAAACTTAACCATAGAGATTTCACCAGCCATATTGCATGTAGTATAGCCTTACTTTCATTGCATTCTCTTGTGTTACCTTGCCAGCATATTCCATGTGCTGACCCGTTTTCGGGCTGCAACGTTTCATGTTGCAGACTTTTCAGACGACGAGTAAGATGCCTTTTAGGTCATGGTTCTATACTCAGTGATGCCGTTGGAGTTGATGGACTCACTTATCTTCCAAGCCTTCCGCTGTTATCGTGTTAGATGGCCTTCAGCCATATTATTTATAATAAGTTCATCGTTGGTCTATCGATGTAATAAGTGTGTGATTGCTACTCTGTTATAAATCCTTCAAGTACTGTGCGTGTCAGCATTACTGATCCAGGGATGACACTGATGCACAGAGATCAGACTGTTTGAGGTCTGGTCGCTACAAGATGGTATCAGAGCACACGCTGACTGTAGGACACGACCACTAAGACAAGCCCTAGAGCACTATTCACTCTTCTCTTTTCTGACTCCTCATCTTTTCTACTCTTTAGGATGGTGGAAGCAAAGCACAAGTTCATGCAACCGGAAGATGATACGCCATTTGGACGACACCTGAAGGAAGTCACCAGATATCTAAATATTGGACTACCAAGTTTCACCGGAACCTACAATGCCACTCTACCTGAGGAGGAGCGTTGGTTGATTCAAGCCCAAGTTCCAGGAAGGACGTTCGCACCCGTCACCTCACTCATAGCATTTTCCTTTAATGCACCTACATGGAGCCTAGGTAGGAGCATGGCAGCCCACGTCGCTATGGGAAGGATTGGAGAAGTCTACAAGCAGGAGCTAAAGGACACCATCTACCAGATTTGTGGACGCCGAGATGAGAATTGGGATATGATCAGCACCCGGAAGGATAGGTCCATTGCAACATTCATCCAGGAGTTGAACCATCACATTCGTCGCCAGGAGCACCAGATGTGTGCAGAGATGATAGATTTGAAGAAAGCCCTAAATAGGAATTTGGAGCTAGAGGAAGAACTCAAGTCTACACGCGACGGATATGAGGAGGAGATGAAGATACTTGTGGAGAAGAATGATGACTTGACACGGAAGTTAGGAATACTCATGGGAGAAGAAGACAAGGAAGAAGAACCCAAGGAGATTCCACCGGAAGACTACATCATTATAGATGACACAGATTCGGAAGCTGAGGATAGCAAAGACGAGGACTATGAAGATGAAGCTGGAGCAGATATCATGGAATCCTCTGCCGATCAATATTTTTAGATGACCACCCTGTGACTAGTAGTTTACCCCCGTATATTAGTTTTAGAGCACCTTTGTAACGATCGTTAGATTTGTAAGACCTTGTTTGAAATTGATTGGTGTGATATGATTGTGTGTTTGTCTCATGTGCATATGGGTAGTGATTTTCCCTTAGACCTCTTTTCCATTCTAATCTCTTCCCTCTACACCCATCAGATGCCTCCAAGACGTGAATTTGAGTTTCCCCCTGAGCTCACCCAGTTGATCCAGCAGCAGAACACCCTGATGCAACTTCTTGTCCAGAACACTCAGAACAACCAGAACAACAACAACAACCCTCCACCACCACCACCCGTGGACAACCTGACACGTTTCTTAAGGTTGCAACCACCCGTGTTTGCTAGCAGCATCGAACCAATAGTGGCTGATGACTGGCTACACAAGATTGGAAGGGATTTGACCACCGCCAATTGCTCGGATGCTGAGAAGGTGCGATTTGCCGCATACCAGTTGTCTGGACCAGCCGCGGCATGGTGGGAGAATTACACAGCCACTTACCCCATAGCCAATGTGACTTGGGATCAGTTTCAGCAAGCTTTTCGTACCGCCCATGTCTCAACTGGAGCTATGAGTATGAAGAAGCAGGAGTTTCGCAATTTGCGCCAAGGGAATCGTACTGTGGCCCAGTACGTGGATGAGTTTAGTACCCTATCTCGTTATGCCCCAGATGATGTGGCCATAGATGCCGCTAAGCAGGAGAGATTCATGGAAGGGCTGAATGATGAGATGAGCATACAGTTGATGGTGGCAACTTTCAATAACTACCAGGAGTTGGTTGACCGCGCCCTTATGATTGAAAGGAAGCATCAACAGATTGAAAGTCGCAAGAGGAAGTACGGGCAAGGAAAGTATAGTTCTGGAGCTCAGCAGAGGCCCCGTTTTACCCCTAAAACGGTAGGACATTTTCAGCATACCCATGGAGGAGGTAGCTCGCACAACCACAATGGAACCAAGAATGGCAATGGAAATGGGAATGGAGCAAATGGAAACCAGAACCGCCCTACACCGTCCACACCCACCAAGAGGGATTTTAGCCATGTCACTTGTTACAAGTGCGGGAAGAATGGACATTATGCCAATGAATGCCCAAAAGCTAAGAATGGGAACGGCAATGGAAGCGCCGCGAAGAAGCCCAACCCGTTCAACAAAGGACAAGTGAACCACGTGACTGTGGAGGAGGTAGAAGAGCAACCAGATGCTGTTGTCGGTAAGTTTTTGGTTAAGACATTTACCGCAATAGCTCTTTTCGACACGGGTGCATCGCATTCATATATTTCAAGGGGATTCGTAAATAGACATAGGATGTCCACCCGAGTTCTTAAGACCCCCATGTTAGTAAGTTCACCTGGAGCAGATTATATGGCACACCAAGGATGTTTTCAGACGCCATTGACCATAGGACGCCATACTTTCCCCTCTGACATAATAGTTCTGGAGTCACAAGGATTGGATGTGATATTAGGTATGGATTGGCTATCGAAGTATGGAGGTAACATTGACTGTGCCAGTAAGTCTATTTTGCTCGCCACCCCGGAGGGAAAAAGGATTAAGTATGTATCTAGGCATTCGCCTATAAGGACTCAAGTACATTCTCTCACGGGAGTTGTTCAGGAGGAAGTGCCACTAGTGAAGGATTATCCGGATGTGTTTCCAGAGGAGTTACCTGGCATGCCACCGGATAGAGATATAGAGTTTTTGATTGAACTTTTTCCAGGCACCGGGCCAATTTCTAAGAGACCATATAGGATGCCCGCAAAGGATTTGGAGGAGATAAAGAAACAGATTAAGGAGTTACTGGATAAAGGATTCATACGCCCAAGTTCTTCGCCTTGGGGTTCACCAGTACTTCTAGTGGAGAAGAAGGATGGATCGTTAAGAATGGTTGTTGATTACCGAGGGCTGAATGAAGTAACGATCAAGAATAAGTACCCATTACCAATGATCAATGATCTGTTCGATAGATTGCAAGGAGCTAAGATATTTTCCAAGATCGATCTGCGATCAGGGTACCATCAATTGAAGATCCGGGAGCAGGATATACCTAAGACGGCCTTTACCACTAGGTATGGGTTGTACGAGTATACCGTTATGTCGTTTGGTCTGACGAACGCACCGGCATACTTTATGAACCTGATGAACAAAGTGTTTATGGAGTATTTGGATAAGTTCGTCGTAGTGTTCATAGATGATATATTGATCTTCTCGAAGGATGAAGAGGAGCATGCAGAGCATTTGCGTTTAGTATTGGAGAAGCTTAGAGAACATCAGTTATATGCCAAGTTTAGCAAATGCGAATTTTGGTTGAAGGAAGTCGGATTTCTCGGACACGTTATATCTGGAGAAGGAATAGCAGTAGATCCCGCTAAGGTGGACACTGTGACCCATTGGGAAGCACCAACGACAGTTGGAGAGATCCGGAGTTTTCTTGGACTTGCAGGATACTACCGGAGATTCATCGAGAATTTCTCAAGGATTGCAAAGCCAATGACGGAGTTGTTAAAGAAGGACACCAAGTTCAGTTGGACAGAAGAATGTGAGGCCAGTTTCCAGGAATTAAAGAAACGTTTGGTCTCATCTACTGTGTTGATTCTGCCAGATCAACATAAGGATTATGAGGTGTACTGCGACGCTTCACGTCGAGGACTTGGAGCAGTTCTTATGCAGGAAGGAAGAGTTGTTTCGTATGCTTCACGACAACTAAAACCTCATGAGTTGAACTATGCCACCCACGATTTGGAGTTAGCAGCCGTAGTGCATGCATTGAAGACGTGGAGACATTTTCTTATTGGGAACCATTGTGAAGTATATACGGACCACAAGAGTTTGAAGTATATATTCACTCAGAAGGAGCTGAATCTTAGGCAAAGGAGATGGCTGGAACTCATTAAGGATTATGACATGAGATTGCATTATCATCCCGGAAAGGCTAATGTAGTAGCCGATGCGCTAAGCCGTAAGAGCCATGTCAATACCCTAATGATGGAGGAATTTCCAAAGGAGTTAGCCGAGGACCTACGAGAACTACGTATGGAGATAGTTCCGAGAGGCTATGTAGCAACATTAGAAATCCAGTCTACCTTGATGGATAAAATCAGAGAAGCTCATAAAGCTGACAAGGAGGTTGCCTCTATAAAGGAGAGGATGAGCGAAGAAAGAGCTAAAGGTTTTTGTGAGGATGAACACGACACCCTATGGTTTGAGGATCGAATCTATGTGCCTAATGACCCGGAGATCAGGAAGTTGATTTTACAGGAGGCCCATGATTCACCATACTCGATTCACCCAGGAAATACTAAGATGTATTTGGATTTGAAGGATATTTTCTGGTGGACCGGTATGAAGAAGGATATTGCGGAGTATGTAGCAGTTTGTGATGTATGCCAGAGAGTGAAGGCAGAACATCAGAAGCCAGCAGGATTGTTACAACCTATGCCAATACCCGAATGGAAGTGGGAGAAGCTTGGCATGGATTTTATCACCGGATTGCACAGGACCAAAGCAGGATATGATTCAATCTGGGTAGTAGTAGACCGATTGACGAAGGTAGCCCACTTTATCCCTGTGAAAACCACATATACCAGTGCAAAGTTGGCAAAGATATACATGACCAGAATTGTATGTCTGCATGGAGTTCCGAGGAGCATCGTATCAGATAGAGAAACCCAGTTTACCTCAAAGTTCTGGAATCAGTTACATGAAACTTTGGGTACCAGGCTAGAGTTTAGCACATCATTTCACCCTCAGACAGATGGACAGACTGAAAGAGTCAATCAGATTTTGGAGGATATGCTGAGAGCCTGTGCATTAGATTACGGATCTAGTTGGGATGACAACTTGCCCTACGCGGAGTTCTCATACAACAACAGTTACCAAGCCAGTTTGAAGATGGCACCGTTCGAGGCATTGTATGGAAGGAGATGCCGAACGCCGTTAATGTGGGATGAAGTTGGAGACCGACAGTTGTTTGGACCAGACTTAATCAAAGAGTCTGAGGAGAAGGTGAAATTGATTCGAGATAGACTGAAGGTAGCTCAGTCCAGGCAGAAGAGTTATGCAGACTCGAAGCGCAAGGAGATAGTCTATGAGATCGGAGATAGAGCGTACTTGAGAGTATCGCCTCTACGAGGAGTTAAACGTTTCGGAGTTAAAGGGAAGTTAGCCCCGAGATTTGTGGGACCTTACCGTGTTTTGGAACGCATGGGAGAGGTTGCCTATAAGTTGGAATTGCCTGAAGGATTGTCAGGAGTGCACGACGTGTTTCACGTTTCGCAGCTTAAGAAGTGTCATGCGGAGATGGCCGATATACCGCTTAGAGACACAGTACCCCTGGAAGCAATTCAGTTGGACAATGATCTGATCTACGAGGAGAATCCTGTTAAGATTCTCGAATTTTCGAGCAGAGTTACTCGCAGTAAGGTTATCAAGTTTTGCCAAGTTCAGGGGAGTCACCACACCGAGGAAGAAGCCACCTGGGAACGAGAAGATGATCTACGCAAGGACCACCCACACCTGTTCTCTAGCCAAGTCGAATCTCGAGGAAGAGATTCATTCTAAGAGGGGGGGTAGGTTTGTAACATCCCAAATTTTCAATTTGGAATGTTATACATAGATCATATTGCATTGCATGTTTTTTTTTTTGCATTTTTGTTTGAGGCGTTCCTCGAAATTCTAAGCAACTCAAGGACCTACGGAGAGAGTTGAGAATTTTACCGTTTTCGTATTTGAGTTCGCTGGAATAACGGTACGAGGACAGTGTGATTCTAATTATTTTTCTCTCCTAAAAATATTTCTAAATACAAAATATGAGCGGAGATAATATGACTTCTCCAAAATAACAGAAATATTGGAGGAAAAATGTTAAAATCACTTTTGGTATTTTTCTAGATTTATTTGCGGATTTATTTGCATAGGAAAAATGCGCGTTTTTCAAAATTGCATTTAGGTCCGGGAAAAATGTTCACTTTGTCCTAAATATTATTAGAGGACAGTGAAAATTTATTTCGGGAATTTTGGAGTCCGTTTAGTATTTTTTTCGTTAGTTTTTCTGCGCGAGGACTCTATTTAGAAAAAAAACGCGTAACCGACTTGGAATCATAGAGGCCCAGGACTCTGGGCTTTATAAGCTAGCTCCCCGGCCCGACCGCCGCAGCCCAGCGCCCCGCCCCCTGCCCTAGCTAGCGCCGCCGCCACCCGCCGCCAGCGCCGCCGCCGCCTGCGCCGCCTCTCGCCGCCCGCACCGCCGCCGCCGCCCCGCAACCGCCGCCGCGCCGCCACCTCGCCCCGCCGAACCACCCCGCTGCCGGACCGCCTTCGCCGGAGTTCGTCGTCGAGGTATAACGGTTTTTTTTGAACCGCTCGGTTTTTTTAAACCGGAGATCTGTTTTATTAGATTAGATCGGTTCGGTTTTTCGTCGGTTTAGTTATTTAGCGGATGTTCGTCCGTACGTTCGTTTTAACGAACGGTTTTCGTTAGTTAGCCACAGACAGCGAACGTTCGTTCGTTAGCCTGTTCTTCCGTTTTCTTTTTCGGGGTATTTATCCGCGATTATGCCGATCGCGATTTCTGCCCTGATCTTGTTTTTCGTTTTTCTTTTCGCTCGAGAGTCGGAATTAGGTGATTCAAAATCCCAGATCTTCGTCTCGACGCCCTCTTTACGTTTAACCAACTTGAACAAATTTTTGGCTACTGTAAAATTTGACCTTAGGCCAACTAGTAAATCGGAGCTCGTTTCTTTCGCAGTTTGAGTTTCGTTGCTTCTTTCGAGTTGATTCTTTTTGCAAACCGGAGTTCTTAGGTTGAACTTTCTGGTTAGATCTCTTATTTGAGTTTTACCCGTGCATTATTTAAGTACTTATTGTGTGCTTGTTTGATTGCGATAGAGTACCCGGAGTGCGCCGCTTGCTACTTTGAGTCTCTAGGTTTTGCGGATCATCAGCAAGGCAAGTAACACTTTGATCATACTTTCCAATTACCCAGTTTTCATTGCATTAGTCAAACCCTCACACATTTCATGAGTAGGATCAGTTAACTTGTGGGATTGGGAAGTAGTTTGAGGTCGTACCTATTACCTGCATTGCACTCAAACCTTTGGGAGTTACTTCTACGTTTGCTGTTAGGACATGCTATGCTCATAGACGTGGTTTGGGTTTGAGTGAAATCCATGACAGATGTGAGTTTGCTAATTAATGGTTCAACTTAAGGTGGCAACATTAATACACATCTGGGTGGATTGAGGCATCTGGGTATTCCAGTGATTGCCTGTTTTTCTTTTGGACCGCCACCCAGGCTCAAAGGGATCATGAGATTTTTCATACTAGAAACTTCCGTGTGCAGCCACATGCCAATATGGGCTCTGGCATAGTTGAGTAAGTTGTGGGAAACCTTTCCATGATGGGCTAGCAGATGTAGTGGGTTTTGTAGGTGTACCGGCCTATCTATCTGGTTAAGGGGACCTCTTCGGAAAGACTGTGTCTCGGTCATCCGTTTCTCAAACACCATGCAGTGCGAGAAACCAAACGGAGGCGATCGAGTCTTGTGGGGAAAAGTGCACAAACCTCTGTAGAGTGTACAAACTGATCATGATTAGCCGTGTCCCCGGTTACGGACGTCTTGAGTATCTAGTACTTGGATTATCCTGTGAATCTCATCATGTTACTTTAATTAATTTTGTTGGGTTAATGATTATTTTAATTGGGGTTGAGAGGATGTCTATCTTCTCAACGATGTTTCAACTACCATGATAGTTAATTAAAAATCTATTCCTTTGAAGTAGGGAAAAATTGGCTTTACGCAAAAACTTAACCATAGAGCTTTCCACCAGCCATATTGCATGTAGTATAGCCTTACTTTCATTGCATTCTCTTGTGTTACCTTGCCAGCATATTCCATGTGCTGACCCGTTTTCGGGCTGCAACGTTTCATGTTGCAGACTTTTCAGACGATGAGTAAGATGCCTTTTAGGTCGTGGTTCTATACTCAGTGATGCCGTTGGAGTTGATGGACTCACTTATCTTCCAAGCCTTCCGCTGTTATCGTGTTAGATGGCCTTCAACCATATTATTTGTAATAAGTTCATCGTTGGTCTATCGATGTAATAAGTGTGTGATTGCTACTCTGTTATAAATCCTTCAAGTATTGTGCGTGTCAGCATTACTGATCCAGGGATGACACTGATGCACAGAGATCAGTCTGTTTGAGGTCTGGTCGCTACAAGCATAGAGGGGGAAGGGTCCGATCACATTCACTTAGCAGGAAAAACAGCTTGAAGAATTAGCAATAAGTGAATGCTGTAGAGGACATAAACTCATATATATATAGCCAATGAAGAAAAATGACGGAAAAGGTGAAGACAATGCAAAGTTGAAGAACATGAACAACTGAGGAATTTTAAAACAAAAAAAACTCAAATTGAAGATTTTCAACTTTGGTGGTGGCGTGACCCACCGTATAAGAATGATGAAATAGACACCGCGTACAATTGTCGTAGGGTTCTGAGAATCAAATTCTTCGTTAATTTCTTCACACTTAGAGTGTTATTCTTCATTGATTGAAGAAAAACATTTCTTCATGTGTTGCACATCTAAGTCATCAATTTTGCATAAGTGTTAGGATGAGTGTCCTATTCAAAGAACATTTGAAGATTCTAAGATATTTAGCTCACACCGCAACTTGCTAAATCTCTTCTCATCCAAGGGCTTTGTGAAGATATCGGCTAGCTGTTCTTCAGTCTTCACATGCTCAATAGAAATGTCGCCCTTCAACACATGATCACGAAGAAAATGATGACGAATCTGAATGTGCTTTGTCTTCGAGTGCTGAACTGGGTTGTGAGCAATCTTGATGGCACTCTCATTGTCACAGAAGAGAGGCACATTCTTCACGTTGACGCCATAGTCTTTGAGAGTTTGCTTCATCCACAGCAATTGAGCACAGCAAGAACCAGCATCAATGTACCCAGCTTCAGTAGTAGACAGTGATACGCAGTTCTGTTTCTTCGACGACCAACAGACCAAAAATCTTCCGTGGAAATGACATGTACCAGATGTTGACTTGCGGTCCACACGATCACCAGCATAGTCAGAGTCTGAATATCCAATGAGATCAAAATCCGAGCCCTTGGGGTACCATAACCTAAGTGTTGGTGTGTGATCTAGATATCGAAGAATATGTTTCACAGCCTTATGGTGTGATTCCTTCGGTGTAGCTTGAAATCGGGCACACATGCAAACACTAAGCACTATATCTGGCCTAGATGCACATAAGTACAATAAAGACCCAATCATGGAGCGGTATACCTTATGATCGAAGTCAATACCATTTTCATCAGTGCACAGATGGCCATTTGTGGGCATAGGAATTTTGATGCCTTTGCAATCTTGCATGCCGAATTTCCTCAGTACATCCTTGAGGTATTCTCCTGAGATATGAATATGCCATTGCATTGTTGACGAATTTGAAGACCTAAGAAGAATTTAAATTCTCCCATCATAGACATTTGATGTTCTTCACTCATCATATAGGAAAATTGATCACTATAACGTTGGTCAGTACAACCAAAGATAATATCATTAACATATATTTGGCACACAAATAATTCACCATCATAAGATTTAGTGAAAAGAGTAGGATCAAGTGAACCGGGTTTGAAGCCTTTCTTCATGAGGAATTCCTTCAAAGTATCATACCACGCCCGAGGGGCCTGCTTGAGGCCATAGAGGGCCTTATTGAGTCTGAAGACTTTGTCAGGATTCTTTGGATCTTCAAAACCTGGGGGTTGAGCAACATATACTTCTTCCTCAAGCTTACCATTGAGGAATGCACTTTTTACATCCATTTGATATAGAGTGATATCATGATGGTTAGCATAAGCAAGTAATATGCGAATAGCCTCAAGTCTAGCAACAGGTGCAAAAGTTTCATCAAAATCAATTCCTTCAACCTGTGTGTAGCCTTGAGCTACAAGCCGTGCCTTATTCCTTACCACAAGGCCATTTTCATCTTGCTTGTTGCGGTAGATCCACTTTGTGCTAATGATATTGTGCTTGTGAGGATCAGGACGTTTGACCAGTTCCCAGACGTTGTTGAGCTCGAATTGATGTAATTCTTCTTGCATAGCTTGAATCCACTCAGGCTCCATAAATGCTTCATCTACCTTAGTGGGCTTTGTGATACAGACAAAAGCAAAGTGCCCACAAAAGTTAGATAAATGTGAAGCTCTTCAGAGTGTGAGAGGACCTGGTGCTTCAATGTCATCAATGATTTTCTCAATCTGCACTTCGTTTGCAACGCGAGGATGAGCTGGTTGTCGTCGAGGAATTTGATCAGCATTTTCTTCAGCACCATTTTCTTCAGCATTTTCTTCAGGTGCATTAGCTCGACGTTCTTCACATTCTGGAATGAATTCTTCAGCAGATTCTTCGGTCGGAATGACATCCTCAGTAGCCTTGAACTTGATAGTTTCCTCAGGTGCTGTTTCATCTATCACATAAGGTAGGTGCTCTCTTTGCGAGCCATTAGTTTCATCGAACCACACATCTACAGTTTCAACAACCTTGTGAAGAACGTTGTTGAAGACTCTGTAGGTGTGCGAGTCCTTTCCGTAACCAAGCATAAACCCTTCATGTGCTTTTGGTGCGAATTTTGAGTTGTGATGAGGATCTCTAATAAAACATTTAGCACCGAAGACTTTGAAATAACTTACATTGGGTTTCTTGTCAGTGAGGAGTTCATAGGCAGTCTTCTTGAAGAATTTGTGAAGATATACTCTGTTGATGATGTGGCACGTAATATCAATTGCATCAATCCAGAAACAACGAGGCATTTTGTATTCATGAAGCATAGTGTGAGCCATATCAGCAAGAGTCATGTTCTTGCACTCCACGATGCCATTCTGCTGAGGAGTATAAGGAGCAGATAACTTATGAGTAATACCAAGTTCATCAAGATAGTCATCAAGACCAGAATTATTGAACTCAGTTCCATTGTCACTTGTGACGTGCTTGATCTTCACACCAAAGTTGGTTGAGGCCCTCGAGGAAAATCGTTTGAAGACTTCCTGCACTTCATGTTTGTAACTAACAATGTGTACCCATGTGTATCGAGAGTAATCATCAACAATAACAAAGCCATATTGAGATGCATCATTTGAAACTATAGAATAATGGTTAGGACCGAAGAGATCCATGTGAAGCAATTCAAATGGTTGAGTAGTAGTCATGGTAGTCTTCGCTGGACGCTTGGCCTTTGTCATATTTCTAGCTTCACAGGCTCCGCATAAGTGATCCTTGAGGAATTTGACATTCTCAATGCCAATGATGTGCTTCTTCTTCGCAAGCATGTGCAAACACTAGTGTAGAACCGGGCAATAGCACCGGTTCGTAAGGCCCTTTAGTGCCGGTTCCATAACCGGCACTCAAGTGTGGTCACTAAAGCCCCCCCCCCCATTTAGTACCGGTTCAGCACGAACCGGTGCTAAAGGGCAACCATGTGGCACGAGCCAGCTCCGGGGGCCGGGAGCCCTTTAGTATCGGTTGGTAAAACCAACCGGTACTACAAGGTTTGGTTTTTTTTTGGTTTTATGATTTCTTTTTCATTTAATTTTGTGTTTTCCATTTAAATCTTTTTCGTTTGCTGGTATTTTACGATACTACACATTGCACACGTTATGCATATATATATATATATATATATATATATATATATAGATATATAGAATTACCATTTTTTAATCATCATAGTCATTACTGCTATCTAATCAACACCAATACTAGCTTAAAGAAAAATCATTCACTTGTACCAGAAGCAAGGATATCATCGAGAGTTCAACATGGTCATGATATTACAAGCGTTCATAACACCACAAAAGCAAATCATCCTTTGAGATTAAGTTCAGGACGAAGAACACGGACATGAGAGGACAAGTACTAAGAGCATGAACTAGCTAAATCACTCCTGCTGCTCTCTCTCAGGTAAAATAGCATAGAACATGTATAGCTCTCCTGATTCATTATACTGGAGCATGCAGATGAACCTGTCTCCTAATCGTGGGCTGCGCTTCTCCTTGCTGCCCCCTAGTACTTATGTGGGATTGTTAACAATTTTGCTCCAATCTTTCACTATTAAGCATTCATCGCTTTTAGAAATCCTGAATGCACTCATGTGCAATGTAGGATATCTTGGACGTAAGCTAACCATTGACATGTGACCTTTAGTCTCGATCCACTGAGGCACAACTGTCATCGGGAGTCCCTGTTGAAGAACATCGTATAGTAATTAATATACTTAGCAATGAAATTTAAGAAAAAAATAATGTATGCAAAAGATGCACAGAGGACAAATAGTAAAATCTTACCATCACTCGTAAATAGATGTGACCTTAGTTCAATACGATCACTATTGGTCGCACGTTTTGAGTACTAACATTTCTAAGTGCTGGAAGATAATTTGTCTTGACAGTATGAAGATCCTCAAGCCATGAAACATAATGACTTATCTCCTCGCAGTTTAGTTCAGCTCCGGGACAGAAGTAGGACCTGTCTACCAAGCGCCGGACATGTTTTTTGCTTGAATGGAAATAAGCTGTCAATACAAATTAGTTGTCAACTATTTTTGAATAAACAATATCAAAGACATAAATATGGTTGAGAAACTCACATAATGGTAGAACTGGAGGCGTCTGCACATCGACCCAGATGTCTGTATTACCTTCAATATCATCTTCCGGACAAATAACAAAGGTGATAACCATATCAGGCTCAAATGCATAAGCCTTGCATAGTGCTTGCCAAGTTTTGCATTCAAAATAGGTATACGTGTCTGCATTGTATAATTTGACGCTGAAAGTATAACCATGCTCGGTCTTCAGGTAAACTCTCTTTACCTCCATAGTTTCCATAGAACTGAAACCTATCTTATCCAAGACAAAAAATTTTGCATGACAGGGGATGCGCTAGTAGAATAGTGAAAATTTAAAATTATAAGTTGAAGCAAATGAAGCATATATAAGTCATGCTTAATTACGAAAAAAGACTTGTCGCTGTGACTTACTGTATTCACTTCGAAGGTCTCATCCAGCTTTATGCTGAAGCGCCTATCATCAACAAGGAAATTTCTGTCGCACAGGCCGCGCTGGTCTTCACAGTATTCGCACGTAATGAAATCATTTTCGTCGTCAGACGACATTTCCTATTAATTAGATCATCAAATCTCAGATATCTAAATTTTCTTACTAAAAATAAACTAGTTCTATTAATTCAACTAATTCAACTAAGAATTTACTAAAAATAAACTAGTTCTATTAATTTTCTTACTAAAATATATAAAGTAGCTATATATAGTAATATTTTAATTAGATCATCAAATATCATATACCTAAAAATAAACTAGTTGTACTAATTCAACTAGTTCAACTCCGCATTTACTAAAAATAAACTAGTTATATTAATTCAACTAGTTCAAATAATCTCATATACCTAAATTTTCATACTAAAAATAAACTTGTTCTATTAATTTTCATACTAAAAATAAACTAGTTATAACTAAAAAACAGAAAAAATTCTAACAATTCTAACTTTTTAATAACTATTTCTATAACTAAAAAAAAATTCTAACAATTCTAACATTTCTATAACATTTCTAACAATGCTATATAACTAACTATTTCTATAACTAAAAAAAATTCAAACATTTTTATAACTAAAAAATAAAAAAATGTATGTGTGTGTGTGTGCGCGCGCTCACCGACGAGGGGAGAGGCGGAGGGGGGCGGCGACGGGGACGGTGACGGGCACGGCGACGACGACGGGGATGGGGCGGCGACGACGGGGCGGCGACGGGCGCGGCGACGGGGCGGCGACAGGGCGGCGACGACGGGGACGGGGCGGCGACGCGGACGGGGCGACGACGGGGCGGCGAGGGTGTAGAGGAGAAGAAGCAGATGAGAAATTGAAATTTTTGAAGTGTTTTCTTATATAGAACAGACCTTTAGTACCGGTTGGTGGCACCAACCGGTACTAAAGGCCTGTTTTGGCCAGGCCAAGCGGCGGGAAGCGCACCGCCTTTAGTACCGGTTGGTGGCTCCAACCGGTACTAAAGAAACCCCTTTAGTACCGGTTGGTGCCACGACCCGGTACTAAAGGGGGTGCGCTGGCAGGCGAGGGGCGCATATGTTTAGTCCCACCTCGCTAGTCGAAGAGCGCCAGGACCTGTTTATAAGCCCCGGCGCGGGCACTGCATTGAGCTCCTCTCAAATGCAGGCCTTCTGGGCCTACCTCTGCTACTCTGCCATGTGGGGCCTATTGGGCTTGCGGGCCTGCATCCTGGCCCAACAACAGGTTGGGTTTCTAGTCGTATGCAGGTCGCTGTGGCCGAGTAGGAGGGCTTTTTTTTTCTTTTCCGCATTTGTGTGAATAGTTTAAATTTTGAATTATTTGAAAGAATTTGTTTGTGTTAATCACTAGTTTGTGAATAACTTAACTTTAAAACTTCATTTTCAGTGATTCTTTTTTATTATGTTTAATATTAGTGTGTTTTATCATTATATTAAATTTGATAATGCTTAGGTTATTAAAAAAATGAAATGCCTTTGTAACAGTTGAGTTTTCGTCCGTTGCAGTGAAACGCATGAAAGAATTTGTTTGCACATAAAATTTCTTCGCGTTTCAAATGCCAAAACACATAACTACCCTAATTATTACAGAGATTCCCTTCTGGGTGTGAAACACAGAAGAAAGTGATGATAGTGAAGCCGATCACATCCCAGATCTTTGGGTGTGAAACTTTTTCTTCGCATGTGTCCCTTTGAGCCGTAACCATGGAAAATCTTCATCATTTAACGGGATGCTCGGGTCAATATTCACTGTGAATGGAGAAATTTCATCAAACTTTTCATAATCTTCTGACTTGTCTGTCTTGTCATCCACTCCCACGATGTTTCTCATCCCAGAAAGAACTATGTGCCGCTTTGGCTCCGATGCATTCGCTTCCTTATCTTTTCTTTTTGTTGGCTTGGTAGACATGCCCTTCACATAGAAAACCTGTGCCACATCATTGGCTAGGACGAATGGTTCGTCTGCATACGCAAGATTGTTGAGATCCACTGTTGTCATTCCGTATTGCGGGTCTTCCGTTACCCCGCCTCGTGTCATATTGACCCATTTGCACCGAAACAAAGGGACCTTCAAACCACGTCGATAGTCAAGTTCCCATATGTCATGTATATAACCATAATATGTTTCCTTTCCCGTCTTGGTTTCTGCATCAAAGCGGACACCACTGTTTTGGTTGGTGCTCTTCTTATCTTGGGCGATCGTGTAAAATGTATTACCATTTATCTCGTACCCTTTGAAAGTCATTATATTCGAAGATGGTAACTGGGACAGCAAGTACAAGTCATCTTCAATAGATGTGTCATGCATGGTACGTGTCTGCAACCAGCTGGCGAAACTCCTGGTTTGTTCACGTGTAATCCAGTCATCAGACCGCTCCGGGTGTTTGTAGCGTAGCAAATTCTTGTGTTCATCCATATACAGAGCCACCAAGGCAGAATTCTGTAGAACTGTGTAGTGTGCTTCAGTGAGAGAATGTCCGTCCATACATATTATTTGTTTCCCTCCTAGCGTGCCTTTTCCATCCAGTCTGCCCTTATGCCGCGATTCAGGAACACCAATCGGCTTAAGGTCAGGAATAAAGTCAATACAAAACTCAATGACCTCCTCATTCTCATGGCCCTTGGAGATGCTTCCTTCTGGCCTAGCATGGTTATGAACATATTTCTTAAAGACTCCCATGAACCTCTCAAAGGGGAACATATTGTGTAGAAATACAGGACCCAAAATGTTAATCTCTTCGCATAGGTGAACTAGGACGTGCGTCATGATGTTGAAGAAGGATGGTGGGAACACCAACTCGAAATTGACCAGACATTGCACCAAATCATTCTCTAACCTTGGTATGATTTCTGGATCGATTACCTTCTGAGAGATTGCATTGAGAAATGCACATAGCTTCACAATGGCTAATCGAACGTTTTCCGGTAGAAGCCCCCTCAATGCAACCGGAAGCAGTTGCGTCATAATCATGTGGCAGTCATGAGACTTTAGGTTCTGGAACTTTTTCTCTGGCATGTTTATTATTCCCTTTATATTCGATGAGCAGCCAGACGGTACCTTAATACTGAGTAGGCATTCAAAGAAGATTTCCTTCTCTTCTTTGGTAAGAGCGTAGCTTGCATGACCCTGATGTATGCCGTCTTTTCCGTGCATACGTTGCTGGTCCTCCCGTGCCTCAGGTGTATCTTTTGTCTTCCCATACACGCCCAAGAAGCCAAGCAGGGTCACACAAAGATTCTTCGTCACGTGCATCACGTCGATTGCGGAGCGGATCTCTAGGTCTTTCCAATAGGGCAGGTCCCAAAATATAGATTTCTTCTTCCACATGGGTGCGCGTCCGTCAGCGTCATTCAGAACAGGTTGTCCACCAGGACCCTTTCCAAAGATCACCTTCAAATCCTTGACCATATCATGTACATCAGCACCAGTAGGGTGGCGAGGCTTCGTCCGGTGATCCGCCTCACCTTTGAAATGCTTGCCTTTCTTTCTTACGGGATGCCTGTTTGGAAGAAATCGACGATGTCCCAGGTACACATTCATCTTACAATTGGCCAAATATATACTGTCGATATCGTCCAAACAGTGCGTGCATGTGCGGTATCCCTTGTTTGTCTGTCATGAAATGTTACTAAGACCAGGCCAATCATTGATGGTCACGAACAATAACGCCTTTAGGTCAAATTCTTCCCCCATGTGCTCATCCCACGCACGTACACCTGTTCCATTCCACAGTTGTAAGAGTTCTTCAACTAATGGCCTTAGGTACACATCAATGTCATTGCCGGGTTGCTTAGGGCCTTGGATGAGCACTGTCATCATAATGAACTTCCGCTTCATGCACAACCAAGGAGGAAGGTTATACAAACATAGAGTCACAGGCCAGGTGCTATGGTTGCTACTTTGCTCCCCAAAAGGATTAATGCCATCTGCGCTTAGACCAAACCATACGCTCCTTGCGTCATCTGCAAACTCCTTCCCATACTTTCTTTCGATTTTTCTTCACTACGACCCGTCAGCGGGTACTCTCAACTTTCTGTCTTTCTTACGGTCTTCTCTGTGCCATCGCATCGCCTTGGCATGCTCTTTGTTTTGGAACAAACGTTTCAACCGTGGTATTATATGAGCATACCACATCACCTTGACAGGAATCTTCTTCCTGGGGCGCTCGCCCTCGACATCACCAGGGTCATCGCGGCTGATCTTATAGCGCAATGCACCGCATACCGGGCAAGCGTTCAAATCCTCGTACTCACCGCGGTAGAGGATGCAATCATTAGGGCATGCATGTATCTTCTGCACCTCTAACCCTAGAGGGCAGACAGCCTTCTTTGCTTTGTACGTACTCTCGGGCAATTCGTTGTCCTATGGAAGCATATCCTTTATCATTACCAGCAACTTTCCAAATCCCTTGTCAGATACACCATTCTCTGCCTTCCATTGCAGCAATTCCAGTGTGGTGCCCAGCTTTTTCTTGTCACCTACGCAATTCGGGTACAACAATTTTTTGTGATCCTCTAACATGCGCTGCAACTTCTTCTTCTCCAAATCACTTGCGCAGTTTCTCTTTGCATCGGCAATGGCCCGACCTAGATCATCAACGGGCTCATCTAATGCCTCCTCTTCAGCTTCTTCCCGCATTGCCGGCTCAGCTTCTTCCCGCATTACCGGCTCAGCTTCTTCCCCCATTGTTGTATCATCGTATTCAGGGAACCCATGGCCAGGATAGCTATCGTCGTCCTCTTCTTCTTCATTGTCTTCCATCATAACCCCTCTTTCTCCGTGCTTGGTCCAAACATTATAGTGGGGCACGAAACCGGACTTAAACAGGTGGACGTGAATGGTTCTTGACTTAGAGTAATTTTGACCATTCTTACAGACAGCACATGGACAAGGCATAAAACCATCCGCCCGCTTGTTTGCCTCAGCCACAAGCAGAAAAGTTTGCACGCCATTAATGAACTCGGGAGAGCATCGGTCATCGTACATCCATTGTCGGCTCATCTTCAATACACAGCACCAAAAACACCAACTTAATACAAGTTCATACATAAAGTTCATACAACACTTAAATGCAACAAACAAATAACTCTCTAGCTAAAGCATTTAAATGCAACAACAAATGCGATCAAGATCATAACTAAGGTAACAATTGATCCAACAGCATAATGATACCAAGCCTCATTATCGATGGCATATTTTCTAATCTTTCTAATCTTCAAGCGCATTTTCTCCATCTTGATCTTGTGATCATCGACGACATCGGCAAGATGCAACTCCAATTCCATCTTCTCGTCCTCAATTCTTTTCAATTTTTCTTTCAAGTACTCGTTTTCTCTTTCAACTAAATTTAACCTCTCCTAAATATGCAAACTAAGTGTTATTTTGGACCTCAAATTGCATATAAATCAAATACTAGCTCATATATTTCCTCCCAAAATACTAAACTCACAAATTAATCACTATATAAAGCATTGCAAGAGCTAATCTAGCAATGAGAGATGAAAGGACAAAGTTGCTAACCTTTGTGATCATATGAATGGATGGTGGCCTTCAAATCTTGACAAATTTTGGGCAAAATGTGTGATGAGCTCGAGAGGAAGAGGGGAAGAACAGAGAGGGAGAGGGGAAAGGGGAAGAACAGAGCGAGCTCGGGGGGACGAAGGGTTTATGTATGACCACCTTTAGCACCGGTTCGTGCCAAGAACCGGTAATAAAGGTGCTGGAGGGGCCCCAGACTGACAACATCCTGCCACCACTCTCATTTGTACCGGTTCGTGGCACGAACCGGTGCTAAAGGTTTGCCACGAACCGGTACTACTGAGAGCGGCCCGGCTAGCCATTGGAACCGGCACTAGTGTACACATTAGTGCTGGCTCATATTCAAACCGACACTAATGTGCTTCACGTTTGAACCTTTTTCTACTAGTGAAATTCCTCATGCCTGCATGACCAAGTCGTCGATGCCATAGCCAGCCTTCTGAAGCTTTTGCAAGTAGACACACAGCTGGTTGATGTCCTGTAGAGAAATCAACAATATACAAGTCTCCTCTCCTAAAGCCTTCGAAGACTTTGGAATTGTCAGATTCCATGATCACAACACAACGATACTTGCCAAAGACTACAACCATATCAAGATCGCAAAGCATTGAGACACACATGAGGTTGTATCCTAAGGACTCGACAAGCATGACTTTGTCCATGTGTCGATCCTTTGAGATCGCAACCTTACCTAGACCCAATACCTGACTTTGGCCTTTGTTAGCGAAGATGACATGCTTCAGATGAGATGGAGATAAGGGAGCATCCATCAATAGATTCTTGTCACCAGTCATGTGATTTGTACATCCACTATCGAGGACCCACTCAGTGGCTTTGGGTTGATCATCCTGCAGATGAATTAGTGCAGCTTACAAACTCATATACTTCATCAATGAAGAATATGACATCAATTCATCAGATCAATTTCATCAATCAATGCAACAGATAAAGCATTATGAAGACATGAGAAATGAGAATTCATTTCTTCATGATTAGTCTGCGTCCTTTCAGGAACTTTTCAGGTCTCCGGCAAATTCTTCAGACGTTTGAGCACGTCTGGAGACCTGACCCTGCAGAAGAGGTTAGTTCTTTTTCTTCACCACCCACATCTGAAGGGGTGGCAAAGAGTTCATCACTCTGCGAGCTCCATACAAGAAAGGTCACATAGAAGCCAGCCCATTTCGTTTCGCATAAGAGGAGTTAGGATAAGCATATGAATAAGCAGAGAAATTCTTCGAGGACTTATGAACATAATGGTTAGAAGAATAATGCTCATATTCATAGCTCTTAGCTCTTCCCTGCGAAACAGAGTTGTTAGCACGATGATATTCATATGAGAACTTTGATCCTTTTGAGGAATTTGATCCACGTGAGGAATTTGGTCTGTATGAGGACTTGGATCCATGTGAAGAATCTGGTCCATATGAAGAATTTGATCCGGGGTTCCTATTCTTCACAGGTGGTGTCATGAGGACATTCACTTGAAGACTTTCAAGGCAGCTTTTGGGAACCCAAATTTTCTTCATAGGGGAACCGTTCCTGTAGTTAGTGCCAACATATCTAGGAAATACTTCACCATTCTGATTTTTGAACAGTTTATAGTTGGAGTCAAATGACTCATCAGAAGAATGAGGAGATTCACATGTAAAGCCAGATAAATTGGATGGATCAACTGGAGGTCCCTTTGCAGCAACCCATGAGGTTTTGGGGTACTGCTCAGGCTTCCAATATGTACCATCAACATTAAGTTTCCTCTCAAAGGAAATACCCTCTTTCCTAGAGTTCCTGTTTAGGATCTACTTTTTAAGCACATCACAAAGAGTTTGATGCCCTTTGAGGCTTTTGTACATGCCTGTCATGTACAATTCCTTTAGCCCTGCATCATCAGTGATACTATCAATGTCCTCAGATGAGGAATTAGTGATAGAAGAGACAGTTGAAGAATTTGTAGCATTAGAAGCATTTTAATATTCAGTGAAGAATTAGCAGATTCACGTTCAATGCATTTCAAGCATGGAGGAACAAATTCTTCCTGAGAAGCGCTGATTTGTTGAGCAAGTAATGAATCGCGCTCCTTCTGAAGATCTTCATAACTCACTCTTAGCTTTTCAAGATCTTGCTTTCTTTGAAGAAATTCATAAGAAAGCTTCTCATGATCAGATAAGAGAGTGTTATGATGACTTTGAAGGGTGTCAAACCTAGTCTGAAGTCTTTGAAGACTCTCAGCCAAAGCTTTCGACTGATCCATTTCTTCACCCAACATATCATCGCTCTTATTTAGCATGTATTGAACTTTTTCCAAAGCTCTTTGTTGTTTAGTGGCAAGGGGAGCAAGTTTGACATAGCTGGGTCCAAATTCATCACCAGATTCATCATCACTGGATTCAGATAGATAGCATTCAGTTACCTTAGCATCATTTGCCATAAGGCATGGTGTAGAAGATGATGATTCTGGTTCGAATGTCATCGCTTTGAGAGATTCCTTGAAGTCCTCAAACCAAGGATCATGATGGGTTATGTCGTGGAATTAGCACGGCAGATGTCCGGTTTAGAGGACTTAGGTGTGGAGCCATCGCGCGGGTTAGCTTGAAGAGGTTAAAAGCACACAAAGCACACAGAGGGTTTATACTAGTTCGGCCCCTTCGATGAAGGTAAAAGCCTACGTCTAGTTTGGTTTGGTATTGCTTGGGCGTCGATGAACAGGGAGCAGATTGCTTGCCTGTCTCTCGACGGATTGTTGCTTGTCTCTGAACCGTCGCCGGGTCGTTCCTTTATATAGGAGGCAACGCCCGGTCCGGTTTACAGAGTCCCGAGGCCGGCTCATAATCGTGTCCGCCTCGGTCTCTACTCTTTCTTCCTTGTACCTTAAGTTACATAACAGGACGGTTCATAAACCGTAAACTTTACACATGGGCCCTAAGCCTTCATGGGCCGTAACCTCTACTGAGCTTATAACAACACAGCTACATTACCGTAATCCGGATCTCCCTAGCCGGTTTATACCTACTACTCATATCCCTGACAGGTTAGATGACCTTCATAGACCTCAGAGAGACGGTCCCAGATAAACTTCGCATGATCTAGATGCATGATGTTCCTGAACTGATTTTGAGACAGATAGGAGCAGATGACGTCCTTCGCTGTGAGGTTGAGAAGGGTGAACTTGCGAATGTCATCAGCTTCTGCCATCTTGCACAGATCGGTAAGACCAATCTCAGTGATGGTCCACAACTCATTGTTCATCGCCATGAGACGCTTCTTCATCATGGCCTTCCACTTGGGATACTCGTGACCACCAAAGATGGGGCATGCCACGGTCTTCATTCCTGTGGTCGACGTAATTAAAACTCCAGGCGGTTAAACCAAAATCACACAGAACAAGGGAGTACCTTGCTCTGATACCAATTGAAAGTGCGTTATATCGACTAGAGGGGGGTGAATAGGAGATTTTTATGAATTCTTCACTGAGGAATTTGCGGGTGAGGAAATTCCTTAGCGCAAAACTACTTGCAGCGGAATAAGTACTCAAAAGTAAACATAGCAGAACACAAGCATGGTCATCATGATGAAATGAAGACAAGCACAGAGTACAGAAAGCGTAAACACAGGATAACACATGCTGAAGACAAACAGACTGAAGAAATTGAACTGAGGAAATTGAGAAAGTCTTCAGTCAAAGTCATCAAACAGATATGAACAAGCACACAACACAGTTATGAGGAAATGAAAGAGTTGAGGAAATAGAACCAGTAAGCTTGGTGAAGACAATGATTTGGTAGACCAGTTCTAACTATTGTGACAGTTGTACGTCTGGTTAGGGCGGCTAGGTATTCAAACCTGAGGACACACAGTTCCGGACACCCAGTCCTGAACACGCAGTCCAGGACACTCAGTCCTCACCGTATTCCCCTTGAGCTAAGGTCACATAGACCTTGCCCAATCACTCGTGGTAAGTCTTCAGGTAACTTCCAAACCTTCACAAACTCGGTCACTCGGCAATCCATAATTCCTCTTGGATGCTCTAGACCATGACGCCTAACCGTCTGGAAGAAGCATAGTCTTCAAAGGTAACAAGCGTCGGGTCCACACATGATCAATCTCTTTAGTGATGCTCAATCACTTTGGGTTTGTAGGTGCTTGGGTTTGGGTTTTCCTCACTCGACGATTTTCGCTCAAAGTCCTCGGAGGATGGGATGCTCTCAAATGACAAGTGTCAGTTTCTCTCGGAGCAGCCAACCAGCTAGTGGTTGTAGGGGGCGGCTATTTATAACCTAGGGAGCCGCCTGACATGATAAGACATAAATGCCCTTCAATGATATGACCGTTAGGTAGGTAGATATTTTGGAACAGCTGGCGCATAACACAGCAACGGTCGGAATTTGGAGTATCAAATTCTTCAGGGCTATCATGTTCCTCACTGTGTAGGCAATCTGCACTTGCGAATTCCTAACTCCTCAGTCAGAACAAATTCCTCAGAGACCAGAAGAACTTCGTCTCTGTCACTGAAGAACTGTATGAGATTTCCAATGGCTTCACTCGAAGGGATTGGTAGGTGTAGGATTTTGAGTTGAGCATCACATGAAAAAATTTCCTTAGTATTTCCTCGACCCCCTTTAACAGTACGGTGTTTCCTATGACTCAAGAAAGAGAAAATGAAACTACAAAAACAAAATTCTTCACGCTTCATGTTCCTCAAATGAGTACCAAGTCTTCAAGGTCACACCAATTCCTTCACTTTCAAGGTCTTCAGAAATCCAAAGTCTTCCGTCGAACAACTTCATTTTTAGGGGTCGACTCCCTCTGTAAATATCAAACTCCTCATAGACTTATAGACCTATGTACACTCATAAACACATTAGTCTCTTAACCTATAAGTCTTCAATACACCAAAATCACTAAGGGGCACTAGATGCACTTATAGACCCCCTACACTTGTGGGCCATCACACGACCCATAGGCCCTTATATCACCTACACTCGAAACCACGCAAGTACAAGGCTGGTTGTGCATGATGAAGAGTTGAGGGCTGAATTAGAAGCGGCAAAATATGACAAAGACATGGAGAGCAACGATGAAGATGACGATGATTCACCAAATGATGAAGACACCGATTTTGAGCTTGAAGACATGGATCTTGAGGGTCGATTTCTTGAAGATGTGTTGTTCTTGTTTCTATCTGTCGTTGATGTTTTGGTGTTGAGGTGTTGAACTTATTTACTTACATTTGGATCTGGTTGCATGTAACTTCATATTGGACCTGTTGTGTTTTAATTTCATCGCTGAACTTCTTTATTTGCTACCCTATTGTGGTATGTTTGATATTTATTCATTTGGATGTACTATTGGAGTGTTGAACTTCATTTTTATGCAAATTTGATTGGTTTTATTGTCTTGTAGACTGCTGGTTCATGGAGAAGAGGAAGGCCCTAAACATTGTATGGAAATACCCAGGTTTGTATTATATTGTATGGTAAATTTTATTGTACCTACTACCTACTGCTCAACTCACGCCGACTCATCGCCATGTCGACTCGTCGATCGAGAGTAGACTAGTCACGACTAGTCTAGAGTCGCCCCCTCCCCCGAGCAACCCGTCGACTCGTCAACTCAAAAACATTGGTGTGCAGTGCATGAGTGGGCTTTTGGGATGCTGTGCTGGGACAGTGTGGACATGTGCTGATTGGTAGGGATGAAAATGGAGTGGAAACTTTCCGCTTTTCCGTAGGAAATATGGAAACGAAGAGGAAATATGAAAATGGAAACGGAAATTTGCAAAACGGAAGTGGAAATGGAATTTTTCATGCGGAAACGGAAACAAAAATGGAATGGTGTTTTCCGGTGGAACAGGCGTGGAAACAGAACTTTTCGTTTCCGTGTATATGGAATTTTCATTTTTACTACAGACTTATGGCTGCTTTGTAGTCCAACCGCCAAACAACACACAATGACACAATGAGTATAATGGATCATTTGAGGCCCAACTTCTACTACCACACAGGTACTTAGCTTAATCTTATATTCATATTAACAATTCCTAAAAAAAATCATTTTGCAAGTTTTTCTCTATGATTCAAGGGGTTTTTATGTTCCGGTCAACGCCCACTTTTGTTTTCGTGTCCGTTTTGTATTCGCTCCGTGTTCATTTCCGGCAGTATCTATTTCCGTATTCATTTCCGGGGTTTCCGTATTCGTTTCCACATCTGCAAAAATATATGAAAACAAATATGGTAGAACTCAGTTCCGTCCGTTTCCGCTCCGTTTTCATCCCTACTGATTGGTCTAACATTGTCAGTGTAATTCGTGTTTTTTGGGTTGTTCGGGTACCTGGAGTACAAACCCGAATTTTTTGAATAAATTTTGGGTTTCTAAAGTTGCTACCCGAACAACTTGGGTATTTGGGTTCGGGCTATATAGGTTTCGGTTCGGGTATTTGGGTTCTTGCTTCAAGTATCATGTTTTATGCCCAACATGAGCCCCGCCAACGCTAGCTGTTTCTTTGGCCCCTTTTTTCTACACCATCAAGCGGAACCATGACTTTACTTTTCATATCACTAGAAAACATGCCCGTGCGTTGAAATGGGAGAAACAAATATAACCCCTCAAACACACTCGACGACATTAGCAAATCTCTTAAAAAATCATGACAAGTGGTGATGTGCAAAAACATAAAGGTGGCACGGAAATCCTTTTCTGAGCCCGGGCTCATCTGCACCCGTGTTGAATAAAAAACATCAAAACAAATACTAAAAAAATACAAAAAAACTCTATTTTTTTCTTATGGTAGACAATTTGATACGTGAGGTTCGACCCAATTTTCAAATCAATTGGACAACTGAGCAATTCTCGGCAAAAAAGACAAATTTGGGGTCTGTAAAACTGTTTAATGTTCATGTACTGTTTTGACCCTATTTGTCTTTTTTGCCGAGAGCTACTCAGATGTTTTGATGTGCGGACCCTACGGGTTCGAGAACCCCATCAAACGTTAAGCGTGCGGACCCTACGGGTTCGAGAACTATGTAGACATGACCGAGACTCATCTCCGGTCAATAACCAATAGCGGAACCTGGATGCTCATATTGGCTCCTACATATTCTACGAAGATCTTTATCGGTCAAACCGCATAACAACATACGTTGTTCCTTTTGTCATCGGTATGTTAGTTGCCCGAGATTCGATCGTCGGTATCTCTATACCTAGTTCAATCTCGTTACCGGCAAGTCTCTTTACTCGTTCCGTAATACATCATCTCGTGACTAACTCATTAGTCATTTGCTTGCAAGGCTTATTATGATGTGCATTACCGAGAGGGCCCAGAGATACCTCTCCGACACTCGGAGTGACAAATCCTAGTCCTGATCTATGCCAACACCACGAATACTTTCGGAGACACCTGTAGAGCATCTTTATGATCACCCAGTTACGTTGTGACGTTTGATAGCACACAAGGTGTTCCTACGGTATTCGGGAGTTGCATAATCTCATAGTCATAGGAACATGTATAAATCATGGAGAAAGCAATAGCAGTAAAACTAAACGATCATAGTGCTAACGGATGGGTCTAGTCCATCACATCATTCTCCTAATGATGTGATCCCGTTGATCAAATGACAACTCATGTCTATGGCTAGGAAACATAGCCATCTTTAATCAATGAGCTAGTCTAGTAGAGGCATGCTAGGGACATACTATTTTGTCTATGTATTCACACATGTATCAAGTTTCCGGTTAATACAATTCTAGCATGAATAAAAGACATTTATCATGATATAAGGAAATACAAATAACATCTTTATTATTGCCTCTAGGGCATATTTCCTTCACAAGATACAAGAGATCTACCAAGGAATTGACAAGTACCCAAAGTGGACTTTCTATCAACCTTGTCTCCGGCATAGTCCGAATCGGAGTAGCCAACAAGGTCGAAAGAAGACCTCTTAGGATACCAAATGCCAAAGTTTGGTGTGTGAATTAAGTATCTCACTATCCTTTTCACAGCCTTAAGATGACATTCTTTGGGGACGCTTGATATCTGCTACCTCTTGAGCTTGCGTTGTATTCCCTCGAAGAGGAAAGGGAGATGCAACACAGTAGCGTAAGTATTTCCCTCAGTTTTTGAGAACCAAGGTATCCATCCAGTAGGAGACCACGCGCGAGTCCCTCGCACCTGCACAAACAAATAAGAACTTCGCAGCCAACGCGATAAGGGGTTGTCAATACCTTTACGGTCACTTACGAGAGTGAGATCTGATAGAGATGATAGTTTATATTTTTGGTTTAATAAAACAGCAAATAAAAGCGGTAAAAGTAAAGTAGATGTAGATTGATATGTTGAGAATAGACCCGGGGGCCATAGTTTCCTCTAGTGGCTTCTCTCATGATAGCGATATTCTACGGCGGGTAAACAAATTACTGTCGAGCAATTGATAGAAAAGCGAATAATTATGAGACTATCTAGGCATGATCATTGTATATAGGCATCACGTCTGAGACAAGTAGACCGACTCCTGCCTGCATCTACTACTATTACTCCACAAATCGACCGCTATCCAGCATGCATCTAGTGTATTGAGTTCATACGAACAGAGTAACGCCTTAATCAAGATGACATGATGTAGCGGGATAAACTCAAGCAATATGATATAAACCCCATCTTTTTATCCTCGATGGCAACAATACAATACGTGCCTTGCTGCCCCTACTGTCACTGGGAAAGGACACCGCAAGATTGAACCCAAAGCCAAGCACTTCTCCCATTGCAAGAACTATAGATCTAGTAGGCCAAACCAAACCAATAATTCGAAGAGACTTGCAAGGATATTATGAGCACACATAAAAAGTTCAGAGAAGAACCAAATATCTTTCATAGATAACCTTGATCATAAACTCACAATTCATCGGATCTCGACAAACACACCGCAAAAAGAGATTACATCGAATAGATCTCCTCGAAGATCGAGGAGAACTTTGTATTGAGATCCAGAGAGAGAGAAGAAGCCATCTAGATACTAGCTATGGACCCGAAGGTCTGTGGTAAACTACTCACAACTCATGTTGAGGGCGATGATGATGATGATGAAGGCCTCCGTGATGGATCCCCCTCCGGTGGAGCTCCGGAACAGGCTCCAAGATGGGATCTCCACGGGAACAGAAGCTACGGTGGTGGAATTAGGGTTTTCTCTCTGCGTATGGAGTTTCTGGGGTACGTGGACTTATACAGGAAGGAGGGCATCGGGGCCACTTGAGGGGGCCTCGAGGCAGGGGGCGCCCCTGGGAAGGGGGGCGCGCCCCCCACCCTCTAGGGCCACCTCTCTGTCCCCTGACTTGGTCCTCAAGCTCCGCGTGCGTGATTTTCTCCAAAAATATCTCTCGCGAAGATTTCATTCCGTTTGGACTCCGTTTGATATTCCTTTTCTGCAAAACCCTGAAATAGGCAAAAAACAGCAATTTGGACTGGGCCTTTGGGTTAGTAGGTTATTCCCAGAAATGATATAAAAGTGAATGATACAGCCCATTAAACATCCAAGACTTCATAAATAATAGCATGGAACAATAAAAAATTATAGATACGTTGGAGACGTATCTAGCATCCCCAAGCTTAATTCCTGCTCGTCCTCGAGTAGGTAAATGATAAAGATAGAATTTTTGATGCGGAATGCTAACCAATATAGTTTTTCAATGTAATTCTCTTAATTGTGGCATGAATGTTCAGGTCTCAAAGATTCAAGATAAAAGTCTATATTGACATAAGAAATAACAATACTTCAAGCAATACTAACAAAGCAATCATGTCTTCTCAAAATACCATGGCTAAAGAAAGTTATCCCTACAAAATCATATAGTCTAGCTATGCTCCCTCTTCATCACACCAAATATTCATATCATGCACAACCCCGATTTCAGCCAAGCATTTGTTTTCATACTCTATCTTTTCAAACCTTTCAACTTTCACGCAATACATGAGCGTGAGCCATGGATATAGCACTATGGGTGGAATAGAGGTGGTTGTGGAGAAGACAAAAAGGAGGGAGATAGTCTCACATCGACTAGGCGTATCAACGGGCTATGGAGATGCCCATCAATAAATATCAATGTGAGTGAGTAGGGATTGCCATGCAGCAGATGCACTAGAGCTAAATATGAATGAAAGCTCAATAAAAGAAACTAGTGGGCGTGCATCCAACTTGCTTGCTCACGATGACCTAGGGCATTTGAGGAAGCCCATCGTTGGAATATACAAGCCAAGTTCTATAATGAAAATTCCCACTAGTATATGAAATTGACTAAACATGAGACTCTCTACAATGAAGAACATGGTGCTACTTTGAAGCACAAGTGTGGAAAAAGATAGTAGCAATTGTCCCTTTTTTTTGGGCCTTTCTTTTTGTCTTTGGCCTTTCTTTCTTTTTCTTTTTTTTTCTTTTTTTTTGTGGAGGGGCTTTATAGATTTAGCCTTTCCTCCCATGGGACAATGCTCTAATAATGATGATCATCACACTTTCATTGAATTACAACTCGATACTAGAACAAAGTATGACTCTATATGAATGCCTCCGGCGGTGTACCGGTATGTGCAATGAATCAAGAGTGACATGTATGAAAAATTATGCATGGTGGCCTAGCCACAAATACGATGTCAACTACATGATCATGCATGGCAATATGACAATATGGCGCGTGTCATATGAACGGAACGGTGGAAAGTTGCATGGCAATATATCTCGGAATGTCTATGGAAATGCCATGATAGGTAGGTATGGTGGCTGTTTTGAGGAATAATATGGTGGCTGTTTTGGGGAAGGATATATAGTGGGTGTATGGTACCGGCGAAAGTTGCACGGTACAAGAGAGGCTAGCAATGGTGGAAGGGTGAGAGTGCGTATAGTCCATGGACTCAACATTAGTCATACGAACTCATATACTTATTGCAAAAATCTATGAGTCATCAAAACAAAGCAATCAACGCATGCTCCTAGGGGGGAGGTTTGTAGGAGTTAACCATCGCGCGCCCCCGACCTCCACACAAAGGTTGGCACTCTACAAATACCTCATGCTCTAACTTCGTCACATAGCGGTTCACCATACGGGCATGATACGGGAATCACTAACCTTAACACAAGTATATCTCAATTTCATAATAACTCCACTAGCATGACTCTAATATCACTATCCTCATGTCTCAAAACAATTATCAAGCATCCAACATCTCATTCTATTCAATGCACTTAGTGTGAATTTTTTTACTACATTGACATTGGATGTTTATCATGTGAAGACTAGTTTCTTTAGCCTAAACACATTACCATGCTGTTTTAATAGAATCTCAAATAGATATAAGTGAAGCATGAGAGTTCAACAATTTCTACAAAATATTACCACCACCATGCTCTAAAAGATATAAGTGAAGCGCTAGAGCAAAAACTATTCAACTCAAAAGATATAAGTGAAGCACATAGAGTGTTCTAACAATTTCTAGGCCATATTTAACTCTCTCAAATAGGTGTGTCCAGCAAGGATGATTGTGGCAAACTAACAAGCAAAGACTCAAATTTTACAAGATGCTCCAAGCAAAACACATATCATGTTGCGAATAAAAATATAGCTCCAAGTATAGTTACCGATGGATGAAGACGAAAGAGGGGATGCCTTCCTGGGGCATCCCCAAGCTTAGGCTTTTGATTATCTTGAATTTACTTGGGGTGCCATGGGCATCCCCAAGATTAGGCCCTTGCTATTCCTTGTTCCATAGTCCATCAAAGCAATACTCAAAACTTGAAAACTTCACAACACAAAACTTAGACAAAAATTCTCGTGAGCTCCGTTAGTATGAGAAAGCAAACCACTACTCAGAGTTACAGCAATGAATTCATTCTTTGTTTATATTGGTGTTACACCTACTGTACTCCAACTTTTCTATGGTTCATATCCTCCAATATTACTCATAGATGCATCGGAATAAGCAAACAACACACGAAAAACAGAATCTATCAAAGACAGAACAGTCTGTAGTAATCTGCAGGTTTCGCCTACTTCTGGAACTCCAAAAAATTCAAACTAAATTGGTAAATTTGCACAATTTGTCTACCAATCATCAACGAAAATAATCAACTAAAAAGAGCGCTCCAGTAAAATCCCATGACTACTTTAGCGAGCGCTAACGATTCTGTTTTTCACAGCAAGATCATATAAACTTCACACAAGTCTTCACAAAAGTTCTACTTGGCAAAAACACTAAACAAAACATGAAACCACATCTAATCAGAGGCTAGATGCAATATTTATTCCCTAACAGCAACAAAAACAAAAAAATATAAAATTGGTTCGCCTCCCAACAAGCTCTTTCTTTATAGCCATTAAGACAGGCTTGAGAATTCAATGATGCTCACATGAAAGATAAGAATTGTAGCACAAAGAGAGCATCATAAAACATGTGACAAACACATCTAAGTCTAACATACTTCCTATGCATATGTATTTTATAAGCAAACAAATTATCATCGCAAGCAAGATCTAGCGTATGCAAGGAAGAAGAAAGAAACAAGATCAATCTCAACATGTAGAGAGGTAATTTAGTAACATGAAGATTTCTACGACCATATTTTCCTCTCTCATAATAATTGCGTGTAGGATCATAAGCAAATTCAACAATATAGCTATCACATAACATATTCTCTTCATGATCCACATGCATCACATACATGCAAAGTTAACACTCATTCAAAATAGTGGGATTAACATAGAACGAAGTCATTGCTTCTCCAAGCCCACTTTTATCAAAAAATTCATAAGATTGATCAATATCTAGAGTAGTGGGATCAAAAGTTGAAATTCTTTTAAACCCACTTTCAATATTATAGCAAACATTATTATCAATCTCATATTCATCACGGGGTTGAAATAATTTTTCAAGATCGTAAGAAGCATCACCCCAATCATGATCATTGCAACAAATAGTGGACATAACAATACTAGCATCCCCAAGCTTAGGGTTTTGCATATCATTAACACAATTGACATCAATAGAATTTATAATAACATCATTGCAATCATGCTTTTTATTTTAGGAGCTATCATGAATCTCTTTAAGCACTTCATCACAATTTTGAGATTCATAGATTTCGAGCAAAACCTCATAAAAATAATCTAGTGCATGCAGCTCACTAGCAATAGGTTCAACATAATGGGATCTCTTAAAAAGATTAGCAAGTGGATGAGGATCCATACTTAGCAAGCGAAGATGCAAGCTAATTGAGGGCACATAGCAACACAAGCAAACGAGAGGCAAGCGAACGATAAACACACAACGGAAGAAGGGCAAATAAAATGGCAAGGGTGAGGTGGGGGAGAGGAAAACGAGAGGCAAATAAATGTAATGCGAAGGATAAGGGTTTGTGATAGGTACTTGGTATATGACTTTTGCGTAAGCCTCCCCGGCAACGGTGCCAGAAATTCTTCTTGCTACCTCTTGAGCTTGCGTTGTATTCCCTCGAAGAGGAAAGGGAGATGCAGCACAATAGCGTAAGTATTTTCCTCAGTTTTTGACAACCAAGGTATCAATCTAGTAGGAGACCATGCGCGAGTCCCTTGCACCTGCACAAACAAATAAGAACTTCGCAGCCAACGCGATAAGGGGTTGTCAATCCCTTTACGGTCACTTACGAGAGTGAGATCTGATAGAGATGATAATTTATATTTTTGGTATTTTTGGTTTAATAAAACAGCAAATAAAAGCGGTAAAAGTAAAGTAGATGTAGATTGATATGTTGAGAATAGACCCGGGGGCCATAGTTTTCTCTAGTGGCTTCTCTCATGATAGCGATATTCTACGGCGGGTAAACAAATTACTGTCGAGCAATTGATAGAAAAGCGAATAATTATGAGACTATCTAGGCATGATCATTGTATATAGGCATCACGTCCGAGACAAGTAGACCGACTCCTGCCCGTATCTACTACTATTACTCCACACATCGACCGCTATCCAGCATGCATCTAGTGTATTGAGTTCATACGAACAGAGTAACGCCTTAAGCAAGATGACATGATGTAGAGGGATAAACTCAAGCAATATGATATAAACCCCATCTTTTTATCCTCGATGGCAACACTACAATACGTGCCTTGCTGCCCCTACTATCACTGGGAATGGACACCGCAAGATTGAACCCAAAGCCAAGCACTTCTCCCATTGCAAGAACTATAGATCTAGTAGGCCAAACCAAACCAATAATTCGAAGAGACTTGCAAGGATATTATGAGCACACATAAAAAGTTCAGAGAAGAACCAAATATCTTTCATAGATAACCTTGATCATAAACTCACAATTCATCGGATCTCGACAAACACACTACAAAAAGAGATTACATCGAATAGATCTCCTCGAAGATCGAGGAGAACTTTGTATTGAGATCTAGAGAGAGAGAAGAAGCCATCTAGATACTAGCTATGGACCCGAAGGTCTGTGGTAAACTACTCACAACTCATGTTGAGGGCGATGATGATGATGATGAAGGCCTCCGTGATGGATCCCCCTCCGGTGGAGCTCTGGAACAAGCTCCAAGATGGGATCTCCACGGGAACAGAAGCTACGGTGGTGGAATTAGGGTTTTCTCTCTGCGTATGGAGTTTCTGGGGTACGTGGACTTATACAGGAAGGAGGGCATCGGGGCCACTTGAGGGGGCCTCGAGGCAGGGGGCGCCCCTGGGAAGGGGGGCGCGCCCCCCACCCTCGAGGGCCACCTCTCTGTCCCCTGACTTGGTCCTCAAGCTCCGCGTGCGTGATTTTCTCCAAAAATATCTCTCGCGAAGGTTTCATTCCGTTTGGACTCCGTTTGGTATTCCTTTTCTGCAAAACCCTGAAATAGGCAAAAACAGCAATCTAGACTGGGCCTTTGGGTTAGTAGGTTAGTCCCAAAAATGATATAAAAGTGAATGATATAGGCCATTAAACATCCAAGACTTCATAAATAATAGCATGGAACAATAAAAAATTATAGATACGTTGGAGACGTATCAATATCGTGCACACATGCACACACTTAGCATAATGTCGGGATGGGAGGCACATAGATATAACAATGAACCAATCATAGAGTGGTAAACCTTTTGGTCAACTGGTTCGCCATCCTTAGTCAAGTCAAGATGTCCACTAGTAGGCATGGGTGTATTCATACCTTTGCATTATTGCATGTTGAACTTCTTGAATAAGTCCTTGGTATACTTTGTTTGTGAAACAAAGGTACCCTCCTTAGTTTGCTTGATTTGCAAACCAAGAAAGAACTTGAGTTCACTCATCATAGACATCTCAAACTTCTCCGACATAAGTCTTCCTAACTTTTCACTAAAATGAGGGTTAGTCGAGCAAAATATAATATCGTCAACATAAATTTGGCACACAAATAATTCACCATTACCTCTTTTACTAAAAAGTGTTGAATCAATTTTCCCAATTTCAAAGCCTTTTTCGATAAGGAACTTGGTCAAGCATTTATACCACACTCTAGGAGCTTGTTTAAGACCATAAAGAGCTTTGTGAAGTTTGTAAACATGATTAGGTTTCTTGGGATTAGCAAAGCTAGGAGGTTGTTTAACATAAACTTCCTCCTCAATTTCACCGTTGAGAAGAGCACTTTTAATCTCCATTTGATATAAAGTGATATCATGATGATTTGCATAAGCAAGTAAGATGTGTATGGACTCAAGTCTAGCAACTGGGGCATATGTCTCAACATAGTCCATACCTTCTACTTGAGTGTAGCCTTGGGCGATGAGACGGGCCTTGTTGAGAACAACTTGTCCATCTTCATCTTGCTTATTGTGAAACACCCATTTGGTACCGATGATGTTTTGGTTGTTGTCGGGCTTCTCAACCAATGTCCAAACTTGGTTTCTCTCAAAGTTATGTAGTTCTTCGTGCATAGCATACACCCAATCCGAATCATCCAGAGCATCTTCAACCTTCATAGGTTCAAGGTTAGATATGAAAGAGTAATTAATGTTCACATAAGTGATCTAAACGAGATTTAGAGCGAGTGATTCTCCCGGTTTGGATATCATCGTAGATTTTCTCTACGGGGTGATCTCTAGCAATTCTTGCTTTAACTCGTGAGAGCTTTTGCTTGGGTCGGGGTGGAACATCCTCTTCATTTCTTCTTCTTCTTATCCTTCTTCATTGTTGTTGGCGTTGTTGTCCTCTTGTGGAGGTGGAGAAGGAGGTCGATGAGGTTCATCTTGTAGCACTTCCTCATTTCCTTCATCTTGGTGTGAAGTTGAGGCTTCCACTTGAATGGGTGAAGTATTCTCCTTCACCTCCGTTGGGCGAATCTTGCCAATAGATAAGTCTTGTATTGCCTCTGAAGGGTCTTTGTCTCCTAAATAAATTGGCAATTGCTCTACTTGCGAGCCGTTAGATTCATCAAACTTTACATCTACCGTATCTTCACTCTTTCGGGTGAAATTGTTGTAGACACGGCAAGTGTGAGAGTTTGAGCCGTAACCAAGTAGAAAACCTTCATGAGACATAGGAGCAATATTCAAATGATGATGCTTGTCAAGAATGTAACACTTTGAGCCAAATACTCGAAAGTATCCAACTTGGGGTTTGTTACTAGTGAGAAGCTCGTATGCCATTTTGCCAAGAAGTTTGTGAAGATACAGTCGATTTGTAGCATGACAAGCTTTCTCAACCGCTTCTGCCCAAAAGTGTCTTGGCGTCTTGTACTCATCAAGCATCGTTCTCGCCATTTCGATGAGTGTCCGGTTCTTCCTCTCAACAACTTCATTTTGTTGAGGTGTGTACGTAGCCGAGAACTCATGTGAGATCCCTTCTTCGTCAAGAAAGGTATCCACATTGGCGTTCTTGAACTCCGTTCCATTGTCGCTCCGAACCTTCTTGATCTTCACTTCAAATTGGGTTTGGGCCTTTCTAGAGAAGTTCTTGAAGATGTTTTGGACCTGTGATTTATCATCAAGAAAGAACACCCACGTAAATCTTGAAAAATCATCAACAATGGCCAACCCAAAAGAGTTACCACCGATACTTTTGTACGCATTGGGACCAAAAAGATCCATATGAAGTAGCTCAAGCGGTCTCCTTGTGGTCATGATGTTCTTCACGGGATGACTTCCTCCAACTTGTTTTCCTGCTTGACAAGCACTACAAAGTCTATCCTTGTCAAATATAACATCTTTAACACCAAGGATGTGATCACCTTTAATAAGATTATCAAGATTTCTCATGCCAACATGACCTAACCTTCTATGTCACAACCAACCTTTAGAAGATTTATTAATAAAACAAGTGCGAGGTTGGGCATGCTTAGTGAAGTCAACAATGTATAGGTCACCTCTACGAATGCCGGTAAAGACCATATTATGATTATCTCTATGAAAGACTTGGCAATCAACATGAGTGAATAACACATTTAAACCAAAATCAGCTAATCTGGACACAGAAAGAAGATTATAGCCGAGAGATTCTACAAGAATGACATTCTTGATAGAGCTATCGTTGGATATGTCCACCTTACCAAAGCCAACAACTTTGTCACAGCCTGATTTTTTTGGCCCTTTCTTTTTCTTTATTTTTTCTGAGATTTTTGCCTGAGTTTTCTTTTTCCGTGGCTATGTGGTCTGGAAACTGAAGAAGATGACCTCTTCTTTATTTCCAGAGTGGCTTGTCATCCTCATATCTATCCCTAGACCCTGTCATTTCCATCCTTGACCTAACCCAATATTCTTTTTCCAAAGAATATTCCTTTTCTATTAAAGGAATAAATCTTTTTGCCCTAGGTTGTGAAGCAACCTATATCTCTGTCATTCTAAAAATTCCCAAATAAATTTTAATAAATTTTTTGGGTCATACCTTGATCAAATATGGCAAAACATTTCATTGCCATGTTCAAAAATAATCCTCTAAAAATCATTTTCCTATTCTGCCCCGAATGGCACTTTGTGAAGCAAGTGCTATTTATCTTTGCCCAATTGCCCTTAAACTTGGTGTACATCTTTTCATGTCCATATCTTTGCCCTGCGCCAATTTTCACACTCATTTGCCTAGTAATTATTTTCCGGTAATTTTTCAAAGTTTCTGTACAGAAAGAAACTTTGTGATGGAAGTATATTCTAGGCATGTCCAAATGAGATTAAACTTGATCACATCCTGTATTTCATCAAATCATGCATGTCCACCAAATTAGAGCTCATGGAGATCATCTATGTGAGCTCAGCTCCAAATCTCAGTTTCTGGTAAAAATATTCACTTTGTGAAGCAACCCTATTTTACCTTGCTTCATTTGAGCTGCCAATTTACCAGGCCATTCTTACATCTACATCTACCTCACTCCACCAAGTTATGGCTCAATCCAGTTAGCCTTTTATCCTCAGTAATGTTTCCAAGATTCTGTCCAGATTTGAGCTTTGTGAAGCAAGTGCCACTTTGGTAACTCCAAATGGCATGAGGTTTTTATAGCAGCTTCATATGGTCAAATAAGCTCCCTACACCAAATATCAGCTCATGACACTTAAGTATGTGAGTGCAACATCATCTTCCCCAAATCTGGCCAGTTTGGCACTTTCTACAGCAACTCTAAGCTAAACTCCTCCTGTTAGTCTGGTTTTTGGTGATCTAAATCATCTTGGTGTAAGATCATCACCAGACAACCTTTTTACCAAGTTACCCAGCTGGTTTAACCACAGGTTGTTACAAACACCTTGCTGTTGTTTTACCATGGAGCCATCTGCAAATCTCTTCATTGCCCCTGGGTCAATTTCTTTCTGCATTTCTACTCAGGACACCTAGGTAAACCTACTGGACATGGTCGGCCACGCCAAAGCTCACCGCTTGCACCAGTGCGTGTGGTGACCGCACCTGCGTCATGTACAGTTGTCAGGGCCTGTTTTTCAGTAAAATAATTACCGAGAGACCGACCTTTTTATTGAACCAGCACAGAAGAATACTTCTTACTGGTAGACAAATCCTTGATACAGAATTCCAGAGTACTGAATATTATACAAGGTTGAGCAGAGGTCGCTCAACAATTTATTACAAGCACGTCGATATAATACATAAGGGCGGATATGACACAATGGTAGGGTGGCATACTACTAAGTCGTAATAAAAAGGTGGTGGATATGTCACAGTGTGGTGGGTGGCGTGACTCCAATATCTTACAGTTCATCGAGTGTCGGAGTGAGACACAATAAATTTATTTGGTGGTTGGCGGAAGCGGTTATATAACAGTGATCAACTCCAGGATCGCAAGAGACTGACTGGGACTCCACTAGACGTCGGACTCGCTATCGAACTCTTCATCCATGAGATCGCCTTCGTCAACATCTGGCAAAATCAACAAGCCAGGTGAGTACTTTGAATGTACTCGCAAGACAGTTCGGACATAAGATATAATAAATGCAAACATTATGCATGAGAGTTTTCTAGCAAAAAAGTATCCGAATAATTTAATTTCTGCGCTGCATGCAAAATTAGAAGTCGGGCGGTAGTCCTCCCGAAATCCACAAGATAAATAAAAGAAAACCAAACGAGAGTCTGAACGACGCCTCGTGAGGGAAAATGAATGATAACATGCCACAATTAGACGTCTGAGCGACATCACATAAAGGGCTTATAATGAAAGTAAATAACAAGAATGCCACAGTCGGACGTCTGAGCGACATCAGATAAAGGGCTTATAATGAAAGTACATAACGAGCATGCCGTAGTCGGATGTCTGAGCGACATCGCATAAAGGGCTTATAACAAAAGTACATAACGAGCATGCCGCAGTCGGACATCTGAGCGACATCACATAAAGGGCTTATAATAAAAATAAATAACAAGAATGCCACAGTCGGATGTCTGAGCGACATCACATAAAGGGCTCATATAATCACTGGTATAATGGTAAAATACTTCAAGAGATAAATCAGTGCGGAGATAACTGGTTAGTTCATCTACCCAAAATGATCTTGACAAAAATCATCACTCTTATTACTATCATAAATTTCTAGAGACGGTCACCGGTGTTGACACAAAGATTGACTCTAGGCCATAAACATGGCTACTCAGAAGATTTGACTCTGCAGAGCTTGTACTCTTAAATCACAGCCAACGGATTCCACTAGCCACAGGGACTAGCTCCGTCTACGGTGTTTTAGCAGAAACACAACTGACCAGTACACACCCATTTCACGTCATGCTGTCCAGAATCACCCGTGACAACATTCACGAAAAACTTTAAGACGGGGAGGCTACAACCTCGAATAGCATGGGATCAAATTTATATATGCGCGCTCTAAAGGGTGCCCCCTCTCGGTCCCAACCGGAAACACCCATGCCCCCTGACCGGATGACGGGCTTTAATCCAGGGCCATGGAACCCTCATCCCGGCCCCTCTACTTGGTGTGTACATGGAAAGAGGTTTGCAACTGACTAAACCGTAATCATAGCAGATGGCATATGACAGTACCAAAAAGGAGACGAACGGGATCACGACTTGATCCGCGTTGATATTAGAGTTAACCATTGACTGGCATGCTCCAACAATACCAGTACACCACCCATCATGTCACCACATGATCGGGGTGTTTCAACCATCATCATTCGGGTTCACCCGGAGCTTGCTTGCATGAAATATAATCATCCACAAATGCTTATATGACCATGCTATGAAAGAAGAACTACTCAAGCAAACATGCAACACACTCATCATATCAAAAGTTCAAACATGCTTGCCTGGTTCGGAGTAGTCGGAGTCTAACTCGGTGAAGTTCGCGACTCCATCACGTCCTTCGGTATCTACGTATTCAAACAAAATGAATACTAACATAAATACCGCGCGTGCAAAAAGTTGCCCCAAATATTTTCCAAATAAATATGACAAAAAACTAGACAGAAAACTAAAGAGGACAAAAAAAGAATCAACTCAAAATCACTTTTTGTTTAAAAGTTATAAGAGTTTCTGTCCAGGGACTTGTGTGTAATGAAACAGAAAGTTTCCAGGCGCTAGAATATAAAAACAAAAAAACGAATCAGTATGTAGTACGCCAGCCGAATAGGAAGACGTACTTTGCCCGAAGGCGCCTTCCAGAAAAACGCTTCAGAAGCAAAGGAGAGGCTGACGAGGGGGTCCCACTCGTCAGGTTTAAAAACAGAACAAAGTTGCGCCGGCGCCAGAAGGTTGCGGTGGTCGCCGGCGCCGATCCACGGCGAGGTAGGGGGAGGGAGTGGTACCTACAGGTTCCTGGTGTTCTTCCGCGTTGGTGGGTGGTGGAGTTGAGCGTCGGCGAGCCCCACGTCGATGGCGACCCTATCTCCGGTGGACGGCGGCTCGGGTGGTCGTGGGCCTCGTCGGAGAGAGTTTCAGGGGTCAAATTGGAGTGGGGGTTAGTCTCATGTAGGTGTGAGGAGGCTACGAACGAGTCCAGCGCGGTGGAGGAGATCTCACCAGAGCGGACGCTGCTGGAACCCGAGGCGGACGGAGGTGGCCGGAGTTGAGGAAGAAGGGCCCCTCGAGGCTCTTCTAGTGGCTGGGCGTGGTCTAGTGAGGTGGTGGAGAGGTGCGGGGTCGAGAGCGAGCTCGGAGGCACTATATATAGCCGGCCCGAGGCGGTTGCCGAGAACGGGATAAGTCCGGCGATCGATTACGGCGGCGCTATGGCTGGACGATTGGTTTAGGAGCTTGAGCATCGACTAGGAGGTGCACTGATCCCATTTCGGTGCCTAACTCAGCAGGGTAGGGGCGGTAATGGCCTATCCCCAACGGAACGGCAGTGCGGCCCGTCGGCGGCAGAGAGCGTGCCCTGTGCGTGCCAGGCCACGGCGACGGTGCTGCAGGCGTGCGCTGGCGATGGAGAAGGCCACGCGGAGCCCCCAGGCGACTTGGGTGGTGCAGAATGGCGTTGTGCCACAGGGTGCCTCCTGTCGGCCGCCACGGGTGGCTCTGCCGCCGCGGAAGACGCCGGCGTGGGCGGGCCAGGGCGCCACCGACGCCAAGAACCAGCCAAGCGCGCGTGCGACGCTTTGGATAAGAGCGAGGTGCAGTGCAGCATCGAGCCAAAGAAGCACTGGTGAGATTGACGATCGTTCTCTGACGAACTGACGATGTTGCACTATCGTGTGTAATTCTTCAGTTAACTTTTCTGAAACTGACAGAAATAGTGCACGCCAGGTGTTTGACGAAATGATTTTGGCATGTGGAAAATCTTGCTGGAGCTGATATTTGGTGGAGTGGCCTCTTGATGCATCTAGAGGCTGCCTGAATTTTCACAGAATTTTTGGAAGAAGAAAAATATGAATTTCACCAAAATTTGCAAATCTGGTCCAAACTTGCAGCAAGTGAAATTTGAAAATTTTGAACTGTGGACCAGTGAAACAAGATGGATCCAGGTTGTGGTTACTAAGGACTAACCAGGGAAGTTGGTTTGGAAACAAACATCAAAGTGAACATGGTGGTTCCTTTGTAAATCACCATGGTTCATTTCAATGGACATAAATTGTTTTTGGTGCAAAATAATTAGAAGAAAAATTCCAATAAGGTTGAAACTTGCTGGAGTTGATGAGAGACTTGTCTCAAGGTGAAGAGGAGGTCTTGGAGAGAAATATTTTTATTGGGTGCCAAGGCAAGAAAGGTTTGAAAGGGGAAGACAAGTCCAAGATGAATCATATGATGGATATTCATGGGGGGAGGGGAAGAATCATACAAACCTTAATGAGAAAAACAACTTGTGTTTAGCTTAACACAAGAAGGAAATCTTCAAGGCCAAAACCAAGCTTGAGAAGAACATAAAAACTTTGGTCAGAAAAGATTTTAGAAGGATTTTCAAGAGAAGATCAAATATCCCCCTTCCAAAAGACCAAAATTTTGGAAGAAAACTAATCCAAAAATTTGGAGTGTTACAACACCTACCCCCTTAGGAAAAATCTTGTCCCCGAGATTTCAGCTGATCCTCAAATAGGTGTGGGTGTTCTGTCCGAAGAAAATCTTCCCTTTCCCATGTTGCCTCATCCTCTGTGTGATTGCTCCACTGAACCTTGAGAATTTTTTTTGTCTTCTGACGGGTCCTCCTTTCAGACTCTTCCAATATCTTTATTGGGCGCTCCCGGTAGGTGAGGTCTGGTTGCACGTCAAGATTTTCATGTGACACATGCTTTTCTGGGTTGCTTACACATTTCCGTAGCTGCGAAACGTGGAACACGTCATGGACGTCTGATAGTTCTTTGGGAAGGTCCAACTGGTAGGCCATTGTGCCTCTCTGTGCAACTATACGAAAGGGTCTGGTAAATCGTGGCGCTAGCTTTCCTTTGACCTTGAACCGCTGCAGTCCCCTCATAGGAGATACACGTAGGTACACGTTTTCACCAGGTTCAAAACGTACTTCCCGATGCTTTTGATCGTAATAACTCTTCTGTCGGCTTTGGGCCGTCTTGAGTCGATCTCGTATTATTTTTACTTTTTCCTCAGCTTCTTTTAACATGTTTGGGCCGAAGATACGACTGTCCCCTGTTTCTGACCAGTTTAATGGAGTACGGCATCTTCGTCCGTACAAGGCTTCGAAAGGTGCCATCTTTAGGCTGGCTTGGTAACTATTGTTGTATGCGAACTCGGCATACGGTAAGCTTGCCTCCCAGCTGGTCCCATATGTGAGGACACATGCCCTCAGCATGTCTTCTAGTATTTGATTTACTCGTTCCGTTTGTCCTCCAGTCTGGGGGTGATAGGCTGTCCTGAATACTAGTTGCGTTCCTAGGGCTTGCTGTAAATGATCCCAAAATTTGGAGACGAACTGAGTGCCTCTATCGGATATTATAGTCTTTGGAACCCCATGTAGACACACTACACGAGCGAGGTAAAGTTTGGCAAGCTTCTGGGTGGTGTGGGTTGTTTTGACTGGAATGAAGTGTGCCACCTTAGTCAGTCTATCTGTGATGACCCATATGGCATCATTTCCGTGCTGTGACCGTGGCAGTCCAACAATAAAGTCCATCCCAATATCGTCCCATTTCCACTCAGGTATCTTGTTTGCCTGTAACAGTCCTGCGGGTTTTTGGTGCTCGGCTTTAATGCGTTGACATGAATCACAGCATGTAATGTATGTGGCTATGTCCCTCTTCATACCGTGCCACCAAAATCTTTCCTGAATGTCCTTGTACATTTTGGTCCCTCCAGGGTGGATTGAATACAGAGCGGTGTGGCTCTCTGCTAGAATTTGTTGTTTGAGGTCTTCGCTATTGGGTACGCAAAGCCTATCTCCAAACCATAATATTCCCTCACTGTCTATGGTAAATTCTGAGGCCTTGCTCTGACTTACTTTTCTTTTTATTCCTTCAGTGCTGGGGTGTCCATGCTGAGCCTTCTTTATTTGTTCTATTAGTGTAGGCAGTATTTCCATATTTGACACTTCGCCTTCAGTGACCATCATTAAGTTGAGCTTGGCGAATTCCTACTAAAATTCAGGTCTTAGGTTTTGTAGGCTGCTGTTGTGCGGGCTGGGGTTATGGCTGAGAGCATCGGCTACTATGTTTGCCTTTCCTGGGTGATAGTGGATGTCAACGTCATAATCTTTTACTAGTTCTAACCAGCGTCGTTGTCGTAAATTGAGTTCTGGTTGTGTGAAAATATATTTGAGACTCTTATGGTCCGTATATATTTCACAACGATTCCCAAGAAAAAAGTTCCTCCACTCTTTGAGTGCACGAATGACTGCTGCCAGTTCCAAATCGTGAGTAGCATAATTCTCTTCATGTTTACGTAGTTTCCGGGAAGCGTAGGCGACTTCTTTGCCTTCTTGCATTAGTACGCATCCGAGGCCTTTCCGGGATGCGTCACAATATACTTCAAAACTTTTGTGTATGTCTGGTACGACCAATACTTGGGTTGTTGTTAATTTCTTTTTGAGTTCCTGGAAGCTTTTCTCACACGCTTTGGTCCACACGAATTTCTTATCCTTCTTGAGTAACTATGTCATTGGTTTGGCTATGGTGGAAAATCCCTCAATAAACCTCCGGTAATATCCAGCCATTCCGAGGAAACTTCGTACATCTGTTACATTGGCCGGTGACTTCCAACCAAGTACAGCCTTGACTTTTTCCGGGTCCACAGCAACTCCTTCTTGTGTCAATACGTGGCCTAGAAAACCAACCTACCTTAACCAAAATTCACATTTGCTGAATTTGGCGTAGAGTTGATGTTTCCTTAATTCTCCTAGTACAATACGGAGATGTTCAGCATGCTCTTCTAGTGTCTTTGAATATACCAAGATATCATCATAAATACCACCACAAATTTTTCCATAAATTTCATAAACACTTTGTTCACGAGGTGGACAAAATATGCGGGGGCGTTGGTCAGTCCAAACGGCATTACTGTAAATTCATATAGTCCGTATCTGGAGGTGAATGTTGTTTTCGGGATATCTTCTGTACGTACTTTTAATTGATGATAACCCGACCTTAAATCAATTTTTGAGAAAACCTTGGCTTGCGCGAGCTGGTCAAATAAATCATTTATCCATGGCATCGGATATTTGTTCTTGATAGTGACCATGTTGAGCGCTCGGTAGTCTATACAGAATCTCATAGTCCCATCTTTCTTTTTGGCAAATAATACCGGCGAACCCCAAGGTGAGGAGCTGGCCCGTATAAATCCTCTGTCCAGTAATTCCTTTATTTGCTTCTTTAGTTCAACCAATTCGGACGGTGCCATTCTGTATGGTTTCTTGTAAATGGGGGTGGTTCCAGGTGCTAGCTCAATGATGAATTCTATTTCTCTGTCTGGTGGCATGCCTGGTAGTTCTTCGGGAAATACGTCCGGAAATTCACATACTACTGGAACTTTGCTTAATTCAGAAGTGTCCACCTTGTTCAATTTTGGTTGCCGCGATACTGGTCTTTCTTGAGCTGCGACTCTTATCGTCTTTCCGTGATGATGAGTAAGAATCACAATTCGGTTGAAGCAGTCGATAAATCCTTTGTTGGTGGTTAGCCAGTCCATACCCAGGATAACATCCAGTCCCTTGTTTTCCAACACGATGAGGTTTGCGTGAAACTTTAACCCTTCAATTTCAATGGTTATACCTTGGCAGTAATTTTGAGTGATCTGCTTACTTCCGGGGGATTTGATGGTCATCGATTTTCCCAAGGGTAGCATCGAAAAGTCATGTTGCAAAGCAAAACTCTTCGAAATGAACGAATGAGAAGCTCCAGAATCAAACAAAACCGTGGCAGGTATTGTGTTGACAGGGAACGTACCGAGTACGATATCCGGGGCATCCTGTGCTTGCTCCTTGGTCACATGGTTCAGGTGGCCTTTCTTGTGGTTGTTATTGGGGTTGAAGTTGTTACGCTTGGGCGCGGAATTGTTTCCGTTGTTGTTTGGCTTTGGTGCTGAGTTCCTTGGCTTTGGGCACTGTTTAGCATAGTGTCCCTCTTCTCCACAAGCGTAGCAAGTAACACCTGGGCGATATGTGAAATCCTTGTCCCTTGCATGAAATTTTTTGCTCGGACGTGTGTCATTGGTCATAGATTTGTTCGCCCCATTTTTCTGAAAATTCATCTTATTCTTATTGTTGCGAGTGTGGTTGGTCTGATCCCTTTTTCGCTTGTGAATGTCTTCCATACTGCGATGCTCATTTTCCAAAGTAATAGCCTTGTCCACAACTGTCTTGAAATCTGGAAAAGTGTGTACGACTAGCTGGCATTTAAGTGCTGGTGCCAGACCGTCCAGGAATTTTTCCATCTTCTTACTCTCAGTCATACGCTCTTCCTTGGCATAACGAGATAATTGAGTAAACTGGCTGTTGTACTCAGTTACTGTCATGCCCCTTTGCTTGAGGTCATCAAACTCTCTTTTCTTGATTTTCATAATGCTTCTAGGGATGTGCGCCCCACGGAAGCCTTCTTTAAAATCTTCCCGGGTGATATCATTTTCGTTGGGGTGCATATGCAGAAAATTCTCCCACCATGACGCGGCTGCTCCAGTAAGATAATGTGGTGCATAAAGTACCTTTTCACGGTCGAAGCATTGTGCCACAATTAATTTCCTTTCAATGTCTCGAAGCCAATCATCGGCCTCAAGAGGTCTGTCTGTGTGAGAAAATGTTGGCGGACGTGTCTTCTGTAATTCAGATAATTTTGAATGCTACTGGTATGGCTCACGGCGATTCCCCATGTTAATAACGTGGTTCATCATTTCCTGATGTTGCTGCTGGCTTTGCTCGTAAAGACGGCATACTTGAGAAAATGTTGTTTCGCTGCCCTGCTGACTTGACTGCCCCTGCGTGAATCTGTTACTTGTCTGTGTGCCATAATTTTCCTCTGGTGGAGTTGGCATGGAACGTGTCCAGGGACGAGTCATTTCTTACTCTGGGGTATTAAAGCAGAAATCATGAGAAGAAACTGAGTGGCAAAAATAAACCAGGATTTGCAAAAGCAGCAAAAACACGAGCTCCAAAGATTTTTTTAAAATAAAAACTTGATTACGCACGGAGAAGGACCGCTTAGTACACATCTTGCACGTGAGTCGTAATTATACATACATCACTCAGGATGGGCGTACACATACCTGACATGTTATTTATGCTAGTGCACTTCTCCAAGTTCCTACATGATGCGCAAACAGACTACTCCCCATCAACCTATTTTACATATCACACATATCATACAAGCGAGCATAACGCATCGCGGGCAGGCGCACTAGTCAGAGATGTTGAAGACTTCCCTCGGCCTACCGAGGGTAAGGCCCAGTGGTGATGGAGACTCAACTTCCTCCTCACTAATAGGCTCCAGGAGTGGAGTACTGGTACGAGGAGTTGATGCGGGTGCGACAGGTGGTGCAGCTCTGACTGGGGTAGGAGCAATGACCTGGTCAGACTCCTCAGTGGTAGGCAGACGGCGAGCAGTGGCTAAGATGGAAGGTGCATAAGATGCTGAGGACGAGACAAAAGTCAGTGGTGGCGAAGTATGGAGTAGCTCCCTCCTGTTGGCGGAACCACTCTGGACCAAGTCCATACGAGCAGCCACCAAGTCGTCCACAAGGTTATCAAAGGCTGCCTCAAGAGCCTTGAGGTACTCAACCATTGATTCGATGGCTTCATCACGTTCTCCCCTTGTGCAAGCAAACGCATAGTGGCACATGTAAGGCACGTGGCATGGGAGGTAACGATAGCGACGAGTCTTCATTGAAGGAAGAGCATCCCGGAGACGAGCTATCGCCTCACGGGCAGCCATTTGCATGGCATGCCTATCCGTAGGCATGGCCCTATCCACAAATCGGAAACGGCGCGCTTCAGAACGCCCTCCCTTGAATTGCACCGCGGCCTGGTGCATCGACACGCTGTCGCTGATCTTGTGACGGTAGAGTGTAAACTCTGGGTGGGTCGATGGCCCGATCGCGACCTTGGTGATGGCGACGAGGAGCTTGATAAACCCCTCAGGAATGTTGGCGAACACTTGTGAATCGCAGTCGCCGCTGGCCATCTACAAAAGTAGACACAAATTCCGAATAGTCAAGTCATAAATTTATGATGACTAATAGAAAATTGCTACAAATGCAAAAATGCTGAATAACACTTAATACGCTAATAACCGATTAGCGATCGCACCTAGTGGCTTCCTACAGTCAGTCTGGCTTTGGTACCAAGGTTGTCACGACCGTTTTTTCAGTAAAATAATTACCGAGAGACCGACCTTTTTATTGAACCAGCACAGAAGAATACTTCTTACTGGTAGACAAATCCTTGATACAGAATTCTAGAGTACTGAATATTATACAAGGTTGAGCTGAGGTCGCTCAACAATTTATTACAAGCACGCTGATATAATACATAAGGGCGTATATGACACAATGTTAGGGTGGCATACTACTAACTCGTAATAAAAAGGTGGTGGATATGTCACAGTGTGGTGGGTGGCGTGACTCCAATATCTTACAGTTCATCGAGTGTCGGAGTGAGACCCGATAAATTTATTTGGTGGTTAAGCGGTTATATAACAGTGATCAACTCCAGGATCGCAAGAGACTGACTGGGACTCCAATAGACGTCGGACTCGCTATCGAACTCTTCATCCATCAGATCGCCTTCCTCAACATCTGGCCAAATCAACAAGCCAGGTGAGTACTTTGAATGTACTCGCAAGACAGTTCAGACATAAGATATAATAAATGCAAACATGATGCATGAGAGTTTTCTAGCAAAAAAGTATCCGAATAATTTAATTTCTGCGCTGCATGCAAAAATAGAAATCGGGCGGTAGTCCTCCCGAAATCCACAAGATAAATAAAAGAAAACCAAACGAGTGTCTGAATGACGCCTCGTGAGGGAAAATGAATGATAACATGCCACAGTCGGACGTCTGAGCGACATCACATAAAGGGCTTATAATGAAAGTAAATAACAAGAATGCCACAGTCGGACGTCTGAGCAACATCACATAAAGGGCTTATAATGAAAGTACATAACGAGCATGCCATAGTCGGACGTCTGAACGACATTGCATAAAGGGCTTATAACAAAAGTACATAACGAGCATGCCGCAGTCGGACGTCTGAGCGACATCACATAAAGGGCTTATAATAAAAATAAATAACAAGAATGCCACAGTCGGGCGTCTGAGCGACATCACATAAAGGGCTCATATAAACACTGGTATAATGGTAAAATACTTCAAGAGATAAATCAGTGCGGAGATAACTGGTTAGTTCATCTACCCAAAATGATCTTGACAAAAATCATCACTCTTATTAGTATCATAAATTTGTAGAGACGGGCACCGGGGTTGACACGAAGATTGACTCTAGGCCATAAACATGGCTACTCGGAAGATTTGACTCTGCAGAGATTGTACTCTTAAATCACAGCCAACGGATTCCACTAGCCACAGGGACTAGCTCCGTCTATGGTGTTTTAGCAGAAACACAACTGACCAGTACACACCCATTTCACATCCTGCTGTCCGGAATCACCCGTGACAACATTCACGAAAAACTTTAAGACGGGGAGGCTACAACCTCGAATAGCATGGGATCAAATTTATATATGCGCGCTCTAAGGGGTGCCCCCCTCTCGGTCCCAACTGGAAACACCCATGCCACCTGACTGGATGACGGGCTTTAATCCAGGGCCATGGAACCCTCATCCTGGCCCCTCTACTTGGTGTGTACACGGAAAGAGGTTTGCAACTGACTAAACCGTAATCTTAGCAGATGGCATATGACAGTACCAAAAAGGAGACGAACGGGATCACGACTTGATCCACGTTGATATTAGAGTTAACTATTGACTGGCATGCTCTAACAATACCAGTACACCACCCATCATGTCACCACATGATCGGGGTGTTTCAACCATCATCATTCGGATTCACCCGAAGCTTGCTTGCATGAAATATAATCATCCACAAATGCTTATATGACCATGCTATGAAAGAAGAACAACTCAAGCAAACATGCAACACACTCATCATATCAAAAGTTCAAACATGCTTGCCTGGTTTGGAGTAGTCGGAGTCTAACTCGGTGAAGTTCGCGGCTCCGTCACGTCCTTCGGTATCTACGTATTCAAAAAAAATGAATACTAACATAAATACCGCGCGTGCAAAAAGTTGCCCCATATATTTTTCAAATAAATATGACAAAAAACTAGACAGAAAATTAAAGAGGAGAGAAAAAGAATCAACTCAAAATCACTTTTTGTTTAAAAGTTATAAGAGTTTCTGTCCAGGGACTTGTCTGTAATGAAATAGAAAGTTTCCAGGGGCTAGAATATAAAAACAGAAAAACGAATCGGTACGTAGTACGCCAGCCGAATAGGAAGACGTACTTTGCCCGAAGGCGCCTTCCAGAAAAACGCTTCGCAAGCAAAGGAGAGGCTGACGAGGGGGTCCCACTCGTCAGGTTTAAAAACAGAACAGAGTTGCGCCGGCGCCAGAAGGTTGCGGTGGTTGCCGGCGCCGATCCACGGCGAGGTAGGGGAGGGAGTGGTACCTACAGGTTCCTGGTGTTCTTCCGCGACGGTGGGTGGTGGAGTTGAGCGTCGGCGAGCCGCACGTCGACGGCGACCCTATCTCCGGCGGACGGCGGCTCGGGTGGTCGTGGGCCTCGTCGGAGAGAGTTTCTGGGGTCAAATTGGAGTGGGGGTTAGTCTCATGTAGGTGTCAGGAGGCTATGAATGAGTCCATGGCGGTGGAGGAGCTCTCACCAGAGCGGACGCTGCTGGAACCCGAGGCGGACGGAGGTGGCCGGAGTTGAGGAAGAAGGGCCCCTCGAGGCTCTTCCCGTGGCTGGGCGTGGTCTAGTGAGGTGGTGGAGACGTGCGGGGTCGAGAGCGAGCTCGGAGGCGCTATATATAGCCGGCCCAAGGCGGTTGCCGTGAACGGGATAAGTCCGGCGATCGATTACGGCGGCGCTGTAGCTGGACGGTTGGTTTAGGAGCTTGAGCATCGACTAGGAAGTGCACTGATCCCATTTCGGTGCCTAACTCAGCAGGGTAAGGGCGGTAATGGCCTGTCCCCAACGGAATGGCCATGCGGCCCGTCGGTGGCAGAGAGCGCGCCCTGTGCGTGCCAGGCCACGGCGACGGTGCTGCAGGCATGCGCTGGCGATGGAGAAGGACATGCAGAGCCCCCAGGTGACTTGGGCGGTGCAGAACGGCGTTGTGCCGCAGGGTGCCTCCTGTCAGCCACCACGGGTGGCTCTGCCGCCGCGGAAGACGCCGGCGTGGGCGGGCCAGGGCGCCACTGACGCAAAGAACCAGCCAAGCACGCGTGCGGCGCTCTGGATAAGAGCGAGGTGCAGTGCAGCATCGAGCCAAAGAAGCACTGGTGAGATTGACGATCGTTCTCTGACGAACTGACGAAGCTGCACTGTCGTCTGTAATTCTTCAGTTAACTTTTCTGAAACTGACACAAACAGTGCACGCCAGGTGTTTGACAAAATGATTTTGGCATGTGGAAAATCTTGCTGGAGCTGATATTTGGTGGAGTGGCCTCTTGATGCATCTAGAGGCTGCCTGAATTTTCACAGAATTTTTGGAAGAAGAAAAATAGGAATTTCACCAAAATTTGCAAATCTGGTCCAAACTTGCAGCAAGTGAAATTTGAAAATTTTGAACTGTGGACCAGTGAAACAAGATGGATCCAGGTTGTGGTTACTAAGGACTAACCAGGGAAGTTGGTTTGGAAACAAACATCAAAGTGAACATGGTGGTTCCTTTGTAAATCACCATGGTTCATTTCAATGGACAGAAATTGTTTTTGGTGCAAAATAATTAGAAGAAAAATTCCAATAAGGTTGAAACTTGCTGGAGTTGATGAGAGACTTGTCTCAAGGTGAAGAGGAGGTCTTGGAGAGAAATATTTTTATTGGGTGCCAAGGCAAGAAAGGTTTGAAAGGGGAAGACAAGTCCAAGATTAATCATATTATGGATATTCAT
>LR738710.1:863585335-863607255 GCA_902687465.1 Secale cereale | reverse complement strand
ATACAAACCTTAATGAGAAAAACAACTTGTGTTTAGCTTAACACAAGAAGGAAATCTTCAAGGCCAAAACCAAGCTTGAGAAGAACATACAAACTTTGGTCAGAAAAGATTTTAGAAGGGTTTTCAAGAGAAGATCAAATATCCCCCTTCCAAAAGACCAAAATTTTGGAAGAATACAAATCCAAAAATTTGGAGTGTTACAACAGTGCGCGCTCTGGAACGATTGGGCCGCTGTGCTCGTCGCCTACCTCCTTGTCTCGGCCTCCAATGTTGTCCAGGAGCTCGCCCGTGCTCGACTGCACCTTTCTGAATCACTGCCTCATCACGGCTCGCCGGCAGCGCGCCGTCACAATAGTGCCACTGCCATGAACCGCCTCTGACCTCCATTAACGCACTGTTGGAGCTCTCTAGCGAGCGTCCAGAGTCCTCTCCTCGCCTATATAAGCGACCCTCGACTCCTCCCGCACCTCACCAGCATCTCCTCGCCCTTCCTCGACCATCAAAGCCCTCGGGATCATCTTCTTTTCGCCGGTGACCGCCATGGCCGCCTCGGCCTCGGCCTAGTCCCGGCCAACCCAAGCCTCCTCTCACCCACCCAGCATGTCCATCGTGATCCCCTCGCCTCGCTGAGCCGCCCCACCCCCTTGCCCCCTCGCCGGAGACGCCCACAGCTCCGAACACCACAGCCACCAGAAGTTCTTTGTACTTCTGTGTACCTCCATGGCGCCACCTCTCCCCTCCTCTCCACTCCTCCTCGGCGCCAGCTAGTCCTCTGAATGGAACCACCGCACCTCCCTGAGTCCGCCGGTGCCCTCCGTTCGGCCAGAGACGGCCGGAGCCGGCCGGCCCCATCGTCCGGCTCGCCTCTGCCTCCCCTGTCCTCCTCTCGTCGCCACCCATCTAGGCCGCCCCGACGCTCCTGCTTCCCGGGCACGGGTGCGCCAGGACCCGCTGCACCCGCCGGTGGCTTCGCCTTGGCCGGGAGTGGCCGGCTCCTTGGCCGCTTCTCCCCTCTGTCGCTGCTCTGCTTCACGTGAGGCGCAGCAGCGGGAGGACGAAGACGACCGATCGGCCCCCCTGCCCGTGGGTCCCTCCTGTAAGTCTCTCCCACCCCGGGCCCATCTATTTTAAGTGGAGACGTTTTCTGGAAATACATCTTCTATTTCTGAAAGCGTATTTTCGTTCTACTTCGGTCAAAAGTGCGCTTTCCTATCCAGAAAGCGTATTTCTAATTCTGCGTCTCTGCCTTACCCACTCAGGGACCCATTGGTGATGAAAATTTCACAGATTGGTCCCTGGTGTTCAACCCTTCATAACTTTTCATCCGTAACTCCGGATCAGGTGATTCCAAAGCCCACGTCTTCGTCTCGACGAGGCCTTTCTGTTGGTATCATTTTCACTATGGTTTGACACACTGGAAATGACCATTTTGCCCTTGCCGTAAACAGCCCCCTCCGAGAGAGAACTGTTTCCGGCGATTCTTTCCGCGATCGTTCCGCACTTCTTCCTGGAGTCTCCATCACCCCAGGCAAGCCACAATACCCACTTGCATGATAGTCATGCAGTAGCCATGGTTTTCAACTTGAATATTTATTAAATGTTTGCTTGTTTAAAATATGATTATCGTTGTTTCGGTAATGTTTCGGGGTTATTGTTTATGTTCTTGCTATGTTGTTATGCACCTGTTTATCATGCCATGCTAGTTGCTAGTATTCTTCTCATATGTTTATGCTTGCTAGTAGTACATGTTGATGTTGGTGATGGTCTTCGGTGCATGACTGTCGTCTGCCCCGAGCACCGTTGTTTTCCATATTCCTTTGCATCCAGTTAGTTAAATGCTTGCATGTTAGTATTGTTGATATGTTCTTGCATGTATTTATTGTTGATGCTAGTGGTCATGCTATGTTTCGGAGAAGTATGTACTTATGAGGTTCATGCTAGTTATTATGCCATGCTTATGATTCATTATTGATATGGTGGATAGATATGTGGTTCTTTCATGATTATGTTAATATTCATGCTCATGCATTGTAGTTGCATAATGTATTTTATCATGACTCAGCACATTTGCATTCAAGTTTAACCGGATTAAATTGTACTTGAACAACTGTTGTCTGAGTCGTGGTGCCACCAGATCGAACTGACCAATGCAACCACGTTTACCTATATGGGAAGGTCCTAACTAGGTCTATTGTCATGCCTCTCGCCGGTGCCTCCAGTGAGGGAAGGTTATGGGCATGCGGTACCTTGGCCGGGTAAGCAGTCATAACCTTGTGTGCCCGTTGTTGTTGTTGTTATGGATCTGGGTCCCCGTTTGGGACCGTTTATGTTTTGCCACGACGGTGGCCGTTGTGTCTTTGGTAGACTCGGGGCCACCCAGGACTAGCCCAGTGGGGCGTGAGTCGGAGTGGCCGGGAGAGTGTCATGAGAGTAGATCGGTTTTGTCGGAACGCCGTTGGTCCACCCGAATGGGAGAACGAGGCCATGGGTTCCGTAGTGTGGGTACAGTGCGCTACCTCTGCAGAGTGTATATTAAATCTATCGATAGTCGTGCCCGAGGATAAGGGCCCTGTTCGTACTTGGTCACACCATGAGTCAACAGTAATAATAATAATGTGCTTAATAACAACCCCGGTTCGACGATGAGATAAGATGGTAGTGATCACCGGAAAGATCACGTTTGGTTTTACCAAGCTTGATTTGATCCTGAGATGATCGTATAATGTCCGAGGTTGGTAAGTGATGCATGTGTTGGTTACGAGGTAACCCGAACAAAATAAATGGTGCACGTAGTGTCATCATGTTGCATGCTAGTTTCATCAGATTTATATGTTCATGCCATGCTCATATTGTCTAGCAGTATCATGTTAATGTTGTTCATGCTATGATATCCTGATGATCTCATGATAATTTCTGATTAACTTGTAATTGTCATGCTGTTGTTTGTCTCGAATGCTTCTAGTTTATTGTGAGCTTGCAAGTACATTCAATGTACTGACCTGGCGTGTCATGCCAGCTTGCAGGTTGTGCCTGGATTGCTTGCTTTTTTGGTGTTGTTCACGTGTTCGCGAGCTAGGATAAATGTTCCAGCCAGAGTCCCTGCGGATTGGAGTTCATCATCGCCGTTCGTTGTTCCGCTGCTTCGAGTTGTTATGCTGCTTGTATAGAGCAACCGTGTTGGCGTAGTGTCGTTGTGCCAATGTTATTCATCGTAATATCGGAACCCTTGTAATCATATTCGTGTTGTAATAGAAAGCTGGTTTGTTCTATACTAAGCATTGTCGTATTCCAGAAGACTTCATCTCGATCTCTGGGCTGGAATACGGGGCGTTCCGGTTTTCTCTGAGCCGGGGTGCCACGGGCTTGGTATCAGAGCAGGTCTGGCTATAGAGCGTCCTAGTCCACTGGAATGTTAGAAAACGGTAGTGTAGGGTCTGATTGTTGCCCTTGAGTGCTGCATTTGGTTGTTGCATTTGTTTGTTGCATGTAGTCTTATTTCGGCTACCATTAACCCATGTTTTCATGCGTAGATGGCGGTCAACTTCCATGGTTTCAGTGTCCTTCCCTTAGCTCCCGGTGCTGTTCCCATTGAGTTTCAGTTCCACTCCTGCACCTCTCAGCTTTGCTGCCCTCCTTGGCGACATGTGGCATAGTATTCATCCCCTCGGAGATCCACCTCATTATCAAGTATTCCAGTCTTCTGCTGGAGGCAGAATTCGGGAATATGTTGCTCATGTTCATCTGTCAGCCCGGATTCCTGTCGGTAAGCGCACCTACAGTTTCCACGGTGGTTACGGCACTACTCCTGAGCATGCCGTTCAGCTTGCCGCAATGGCAGGAGTCACCGGTCTTCGCCATCAAGAGAGCATGGTGCAAGAGAACCGTGCTTATCAATATTATCCCACCATCGTCGAGAATCCTAGGAGAATCTAATTTCCCTCTGTCAACCCTCAAGATGACCCGGCTATCCTCGCCATGTATCGTTGCATGACGGCCGAGTGTCTTCTTATTTCTGAGTTAGTCCGAGACGCCATTCGGGCCAGGAGATTGCTTGGTGTCGCTTTACCTCAGTCTCCGCTAGCTTCTCCTACTCGTCCGCCTCGTCCATCCGGAGTTTCAGAGTCAGCGATTCCACTCGCTACTCCCTTAGCTTCCCCGACAGTCCGCGAGCGTTTGCTCAAGCGTAGGATGTAATCATTTGTGTAGTGCATGTGCATCTGTTGTAGTATCTTGCTTGTTTATGCTTGTGTGTGCCTGTGTGGATTAGTTTTGTAGCTTGTTGGTTGTGTGCTTTATTTAGCTCGTTTGTTGTATGATTTGTTGCAATCGTTTTCTCGTGCTTTTCTGTTTTAAATCCTCGGTGTTACCCCCTTATGGAAATTATTCCTCGACCGACACCAGATCAGAAGAAGCCGTGAGCAGTACAGATATATACCCAGGAATTCAGATTTTTAGCTAACAACATTGTATTACATCCGGTCCGAATACAAGTGTATTCTGCTCAGATTTTCAGCAACAAGTACCTGTCAGAGATACACTTTATCGCATCAATGATTAAATCAGCAAGAGAACAAAGATGGATCAACAGTGCATTCCCACTCAAAGGTATGATCCGTACACAATGATTGAATCTGCCATAAGCCAAATTTAAAACATTGCGACACCCAGAAGTCAGTCCAAATACGCAATGAATTCAGTGTGGACAGTCAGAAAATTCTTGCCATACAAATAATCAGCTGCCGGACTGACAAAGATATTTATATATGTCAGTCCAATCACCAAGAAAATTAGTTCCATCCATCTCAAAAATTTATTGGCGAAGTGTACAAAGATAAGGTTCCCAGTCTGCATCGGTAAGGAAATGAATGGATTCCCATACTACAAAAGCTTCTGGCATAAGGTACCGAGTCTTCCCTAGCAAAGTCTTTAAGAGGGGAAGCTTATGAGGTACGGTACCCCATTTTTCCTCAAGAAGATATCCACCAAAGGCTTCGAGCATAAGCCACTCAGTCTTCCTCAACACGACACCCCGGTGGTTTCCGAACGCAAGCTGCCCAGTATTCTTCTGTATGGCACTAATACAAGGCATTAAATTTGGAATTATCAGCATATGTCAGTGTTTTCCAAGTGGCAGATCTGCAACAGTTGGTCTGAAATAAAAATCGGTCAGAGGTATGCCTCGAGAATCAGATATTAAATTCATTCATTTTGCTGCCAAGTCCATGCAAGGAAGAATTCACGGTACACAACCTCATCGGTTATTCAAGAAACAAAAACCCGTGGATGAGGCCATGCTCAACAAGTCTTGAAGGAAAGACAACACTGAGACAATAATCTTGGCAATGATTGTCAAGATCAGTCCCGCACATCCAGCAATATGATGTTATTAACCCTGTCACTGTCCGGCATAATCCCCAGCAGTATCGAGATCTGTATAACCACACGTGAGCCGGATAAATATACCAAGGCTCAAAACATGAGCTAGACCAAGGTATGATTGCCAGATATTGTACGTAACCGTATTCAGGGCCGCGAAAATAATCAAGGACCCATGTAAGGCCCCGCTATTTCCGTTGAGGATCCAGATGAAGAAAGTAATACTGAAGAAGCAAGACCAACAATACATGTATGATGGTTATTATGTGAAAAATGTGGATGCCCAAGATCTTCCTATTCCACGGCAAACCCAAGCAAAGATCCACCTAATAGGTATACTCCATTGTGGTAAGGACCTCATAGCGAGGCAACCAGCTCAATCCAAAGTATGCTCAAAACTGTCAGCATTAAATACCCGAGTCTGTCCGGTCAGACTCATGAACAACACAATATAGTGACCTCAACACCGCGATGGAGCATTGCACCGACTGTTATTCCCAGGGAGATACTGGCACAATGAAGAATCAGTGTGAAAACATATACTTTGAGGATTGTTATCTCTCGCACTGGGGAAGCAATTAAAAGAATAGCGTGTGTGGATGGGATTCTTTGCCAAGATCACCGCCAGTCAAGATTGCAAAGTTTATCATCAGAGGATGGTGCATTTTTCTATCAGTCACGACAAGCGACATTCAAACCTTTGGCACAACTTGGATACTCTAGACTGTGCAAACAATCAGGAAAGTCGGAAACTCCTGCAAGATGACAGCATCCGTCAGCAAAAACAGGTATGCCCCACATCACTGTTTTGAAACCAGAAGACATGCCTATATTCGAGAAATCTGATGTCTGGATAGAAGAGGTTGTTTGTTCCATGGGAATATATGTTCCCCAACTCCGTGGGATATTCTCGGTACTCGATACGAGGATAACATTTCCAACAAGGATCAATATCAAGAAGGACATGTATGTCCGTAAAAAAATATTTCGTATGCTAGCTCAGCCAACAGATATGAAATAAAATTTGAGTCAGTACAAACAGGAACATATGAGGCAAGCCCGGTCCAAATGTCAGGAACAGAATAGCAAACCACCCCAGATCAAGACAGTCAGTCAGATCCAATTCAATGGAAATATTATGAATAAAAGAAACCTGAGTTGGAAACAGTTTCTTGAAGTCAGAAGAATTATTTAACCCTGAACAACCAAATCTCGAGGATGAGATTTCTTTAAGGGGGGAAAAGTTGTCACAGCCTGATTTTTTTTTTTGCCCTTTCTTTTTCTTTGGTTTTTCTGAGATTTTTGCATGAGTTTTCTTTTTCCGTGGCTATGTGGTCTGGAAACTGAAGAAGATGACCTCTTCTTTCTTTCTAGAGTGGCTTGTCATCCTCATATATATCCCTAGACCATGTCATTTCCATCCTTGACCTAACCCAATATTCTTTTTCCAAAGAATATTCCTTTTCTATTAAAGGAATAATTCTTTTTGCCCTAGGTTGTGAAGCAACCTATATCTCTGTCATTCTAAAAATTCCCAAATAAATTTTAATAAATTGTTTGGGTCATATCTTGATCAAATATGGCAAAACATTTCATTGCCATGTTAAAAAATAATCCTCTAAAAATCATTTTCCTATTCTGCCCTGAATGGCACTTTGTGAAGCAAGTGCTATTTATCTTTGCCCAATTGCCCTCAAACTTGGTGCACATCTTTTCATGTCCATATCATTGCCTTGTGCCGATTTTCACACTCATTTTCTTAGAAATTATTTTCCAGTGATTTTTCAAAGTTTCTGTCCAGAAAGAAACTTTGTGAAGGAAGTATATTCTAGGCATGTACAAATGATATGAAACTTGGTCACATCCTGCATTTCATCAAATCATGCATCTCCACAAAATTAGAGCTCATGGAGATCATCTATGTGAGCTCAGATCCAAATCTTGGTTTCTGGTAAAATATTCACTTTGTGAAGCAACCCTATTTTACCTTGCTTCATTTGAGCTGCCAATTTACCAGGCCATTCTTACATCTACATCTACCTCACTCCACCAAGTTATGGCTCAATCCAGTTATCCTTTTACCCTCAGTAATGTTTCCAAGATTCTGTCCAGATTTGAGCTTTGTGAAGCAAGTGCCACTTTGGTAACTCCAAATGGCATGAGGTTTTTATAGCAGCTTCATATGGTCAAATAAGCTCCCTACACCAAATATCAGCTCATGACACTTAAGTATGTGAGTGCAACATCATCTTCCCCAAATCTGGCCAGTTTGGCACTTTCTACAGCAACCCTAAGCTAAACTCCTCATGTTAGTCTGGTTTTTGGTGATCTAAATCATCTTGGTATAAGATCATCGCCAGACAACCTTTTTACCAAGTTACCCAGCTGGTTTAACCACAGGTTGTTACAAACACCTTACTGTTGTTTTACCATGGAGCCATCTACAAATCTCTTCTTTGCCCCTGGGTCAATTTCTTTCTGCATTTCTACTCAGGGCACCTAGGTAAACCTACTGGACATGGTCGGCCACGCCAAAGCTCGCCGCTTGCACCCGTGCGTGTGGTGACCGCACCTGCGTCATGCACAGTGCGCGCTCTAGAACGGTCGGGCTGCTATGCTCGTCGCGCCCCTCCTCGTCTCGGCCTCCAACGTTGTCCAAGAGCTCGCCCGTGCTCGACTGCACCTCTCTGGATAACTGCCTCGTCGCGGCTCGCCGGCAGCGCGCCGTCACAATAGTGCCACTGCCATGAACCGCCTCTGACCTCGATTAACGCACTGTTGGAGCTCTCTAGCGAGTGTCCAGTGTCCTCTCCTCGCCTATATAAGCGACCCTCGACTCCTCCCGCACCTCACCAACCCCTCCTCGCCATTCCTCGACCATCACAGCCCTCGGGATCATCTTCTTTTCGTCGGTGACCGCCATGGCCGCCTCGGCCTCGGCCTAGTTCCGGCCAACCCAAGCCTCCTCTCACCCACCCAGCATGTCCATCGTGTTCCCCTCGCCTCGCTGAGCCGCCCCACCCCCTGCCCCCTCGCCGGAGACGCCCACGGCTCCGAGCACCACAGCCAACAGAAGCTCTCTGTACTTCTCTCTACCTCCATGGCGCCACCTCTCCCCTCCTCTCCACTCCTCCCCGTCGCCAGCTAGTCCTCTGAATGGAACCACCGCACCTCCCCGAGTCCGCCGGTGCCCTCCGTTCGGCCGGAGACGGCCGGCCCCATCGTCGCGGCTCGCCTCTGCCTCCCCCATCCTCCTCCCGTCGCCACCCATCCAGGCCGCCCCGGCACTCCTGCTGCCCGGGCACAGGTGCGCCAGGACCCGCTGCACCCGCCAGTGGCTTCGCCTTGGCCGGGAGTGGCCGGAGCTGGCCGGCCCCTTGGCCGCTTCTCCCCTCTGTCGCTGCTCTATACGTCTCCAACGTATCTATAATTTTTTATTGTTCCATGCTATTATTTATGAAGTCTTAGATGTTTAATGGGCTTTATCATTCACTTTTATATCATTTTTGGGATTAACCTACTAACCCAAAGGCCCAGTCCAGATTGCTGTTTTTTGCCTATTTCAGGGTTTTGCAGAAAATGAATATCAAATGGAGTCCAAACGGAACGAAACCTTCGCAGGAGATATTTTTGGAGAAAATCACGCGAGATAAACTTCGGGGCCAAGCCAGAGGACAGGGGACCCACCCTCGAGGGTGGGGGCGCGCCCCCCCTTCCCAGGGCGCGCCCCCCTGCCTCGAGGGCAGGCCCGGTGGCCCCTGGCGCCCCTCTTCCTCCTATATATGCCTACGTACCCCAAAAACTCAAGAGGCGGAGAGAAAACCCTAATTCCACCGCTGTAGCTGTTGTTCCCATGGAGATCCCATCTTGGAGTCTGTTTCGGGAGGGGGATCCATCACGGAGGCCTTCATCATCATCATCATCATCGCCCTCACCATGAGTTGTGAGTAGTTTACCACAGACCTTCGGGTCCATAGCTAGTATCTAGATGGCTTCTTCTCTCACTTCGGATCTCAATACAAAGTTCTCCTCGGTCTTCGAGGAGATCTATTCGATGTAATCTCTTTTTGCGGTGTGTTTGTCGAGATCCGATGAATTGTGAGTTTATGATCAAGGTTATCTATGAAAGATATTTGGTTCTTCTCTGAACTTTTTATGTGTGCTCATAATATCCTTGCAAGTCTCTTCGAATTATTGGTTTGGTTTGTCCTACTAGATCTATAGTTCTTGCAATGGGAGAAGTGCTTGGCTTTGGGTTCAATCTTGCGGTGTCCTTTCCCAGTGACAGTAGGGGCAGCAAGGCACGTATTGTATTGTTGCCATCGAGGATAAAAAGATGGGGTTTTCATCATTTTGCGTGAGTTTATCCCTCTACATCATGTCATCTTGCTTAAGGCGTTACTCTGTTCTTATGAACTCAATACACTAGATGCATGCTGGATAGCGGCCGATGTGTGGAGTAATAGTAGTAGATGCAGGCAGGAGTCGGTCTACTTGTCTCGGACGTGATGCCTATATACAATGATCATGCCTAGATAATCTCATAATTATTCGCTTTTCTATCAATTGCTCGACAGTAATTTGTTTACCCACCGTAGAATATCGCTATCATGAGAGAAGCCACTAGAGAAAACTATGGCCCCCGGGTCTATCTCTATCATATTAATTTCCCGTTAATTTCTGCCGCCGTTGTTTATTTGCTTTCTTTACTTTCTGTTTCCATACCAAAAATACCAAAAATATAATTATCATCTCTATCAGATCTCACTATCGTAAGTGACCGTAAAGGGATTGACAACCCCTTATCGCGTTGGCTGCGAAGTTCTTATTTGCTTGTGCAGGTACGAGGGACTGGCACGTGGTCTCCTACTGGATTGATACCTTCGTTCTCAAAAACTGAGGGAAATACTTACGCTACTGTGCTGCATCTCCCTTTCCTCTTTGAGGGAATACAACGCAAGCTCAAGAGGTAGCAAGAAGAATTTATGGCGCCGTTGCTGGGAAGGCTTACGGAAAAGTCATATACCAAGTACCTATCACAAACCCTTATCCTTCGCATTACATTTATTTGCCTCTCGTTTTCCTCTCCCCCACTTCACCTTTGCCGTTTTATTTGCCCTTCTTCTGCCGTGTGTTTCTCGTTCGCTTGCTTCTAGTTTGCTTGTATGTTGCATGCTTGCTTGCCCTCATGTCTGAGATGGGGGATGATTTTATCGAGAAGGGTAGCAATGCCGAGGGCAACGTCCATGTTGACCCCCCGGATGAAGCTACCACTTTACATGTTAAGAACTTCCGGGTCGGCAGTGGCAATATTATTGGAAAAGGGGTTCTTCAAGACTTCTTTATTTGTGCCGGTGCTTTTCCCACTATGGGTGGCTCTATTCTTCACAGAACTAGTAGCCTTGCGAATGCCGTATCTATGCTCATAATAGAAATTGAAAGACAATTTATCCATATGCATCCTTGTATTCAGAGAGTATTTTTGGAGTTCTCCAATATTGAGCATTCTTCCGTTAAGCGTGCTACTACTATCTTTTTGGCTCATGAATTTAGATATATCATGAAAGAGGCCAGAGAAATATTTGCTCATTACGGAGTAGATGCCGGTCGACCTCCTATAGAGGCTATCTTGTTCAATCAAGAAGACCTTATGCGTTTGTGATCTCCTAATTATGTTGCTTTTAATGAAAACCTTAGAAAAAAGGTTCCTGTTGAGATCTTGATTGATAGAATTTTTGAGATAAACGATGACCTCGCTGTTCAAAATAATGGGTTAGGCCCCTTCCTTGAACGAAGGTTATTGGCCTTTTGCCAAAAGAATGCCTATAACGATGAATTGGTCATCCACTACAAAGGGCCAAAGGAGGAACCTGATCCTCCCGAGATTGATGTAGGGGACTTTTGTCCCATTAAATTTAGCCCTTTTGATTACTTTTGTTTGCCATAAAGGAAGCTTGCTGCTGAACATAGGGAATATGAGATGAGCTTTCGCGACATATCATACCACTATGGCAATACCTAGATTTATCATGTATCGTGCCTAGTTAGGGACGTAAAACGATAGCGCTTGTTGCGAGGCAACCCAATTTTATGTTTTTGCTTTTGTTGTTGTTAGGGAATAAATATTGCATCTACCCTCTGATTAGATGTGTTTTCATGTTTTGTTTAGTGTTTGTGCCAAGTAGAACCTTTGGTAAGACTTGTGTGAAGTTTATTTGATCTTGCTGTGAAAAACAGAATCGTCTGCGCTAGCTAAAGTAGTCTTCAGAGTTGACTGGAGCGTGCTTTTTAGTTGATTCTTTTTTCTGCCGATTGGTAGACAAATTTCGCAAATTTACCAATTTAGTTTGAAGTTTTTGGAGTTCCAGAAGTAGGCGAACCCAGCAGATTACTACAAACTGTTCTGTTTTTGACAGATTCTGTTTTTCGTGTGTTGTTTGCTTATTCCGATGCATCTATGAGTAATATTGGAGGATATGAACCATAGAGAACTTGGAGTACAGTAGGTTTAACACCAATATAAACAATGAATGAATTCCTTGCTGTACCTTTGAGTGGTGGTTTGCTTTCTCTTACTAACGGAGCTCACGAGAATTTTTGTCTAAGTTTTGTGTTGTGAAGTTTTCAAGTTTTGAGTATTGCTTTGATGGACTATGGAACAAGGAGTAGCAAAGGCCTAAGCTTGAGGATGCCCATGGCACCCCAAGTAAATTCAAGATAATCAAAAGCCTAAGCTTGGGGATGCCGGGGCATCCCCTCTTTCGTCTTCATCCATCGGTAACTATACTTGGAGCTATATTTTTATTCGCAACATGTTATGTGTTTTTCTTGGAGCGTCTTGTATAATTGGAGTCTTTGCTTGTTAGTTTGCCACAATCATCCTTGTTGGACACACCTATTTGAGAGAGTTAAATATGCCCTATAAATTGTTAGAACACTCTATATGCTTCACTTACATCTTTTGAGTTGAATAGTTTTTTGCTCTAGTGCTTCACTTATATCTTTTAGAGCACGGTGGTGGTAATATTTTGTAGAAATTGTTGAACTCTCATGCTTCACTTGGATCTATTTGAGAGTATATTAAAACAGCATGGTAAAGTGTTTAGGCTAAAGAACTAGTCTTCACATGATAAACATCCAATGGTAATGTAGTAAAAAAATTCACATCAAGTGCATTGAATAGAAGGAGATGTTGGATGCTTGATAAATGTTTTGAGACATGAGGATAGTGATATTAGAGTCACGCTAGTGGAGTAATTATGAAATTGAGAAATACTTGTGTTAATGTTAGTGAATCCTATAGCATGCACGTATGGTGAACCGTTGTGTGACTAAGTTAAAGCATGAGGTATTTGTAGAGTGTCAACCTTTGTGTGGAGGTCGGGGCCGCGCGATGGTTAACTCCTACCAACCTCCCCCCTAGGGGCATGCGTTGGTTGCTTTGTTTTGATGACTCGTATATTTTTGCAATAAGTATATAAGTTCTTATGACTAATGTTGAGTCCATGGATTATACGCACTCTCACCCTTCCACCATTGCTAGCCTCTCTTGTACCGCGCAACTTTCGCCGGTGCCATAAACCCACTATATATCCTTCCTCAAAACAGCCACCATATTGTTCCTCAAAACAGCCACCATACCTACTTATCATGGCATTTCCATAGCCATTCCGAGATATATTGCCATGCAACTTTCCACCGTTCCGTTTATATGACACGCATCATATTGTCATATTGCCATTGCATGATCATGTGGTTGACATAGTATTTGTGGCAAGGCCACCATGCATAATTTTTATACATGTCACTCTTGTTTCATTGCACATACCGGTACACCACCGGAGGCATTCATATAGAGTCATACTTTGTTGTAGTATCGAGTTGTAATCTTGTGCTGTAATGAAAGTGTGATGATCATCATTTTTAGAGCATTGTCCCATGGGAGGAAAGGCTGAATCTATAAAGCCCCTCCACAAAAAAAAAGAAGAAAAAAAGAGAAAGGCCAAAGAAAAAAAAAGAAAGGCCCCAAAAAAATAAAACAAAAAGGGACAATTGCTACTATCTTTTTCCACACTTGTGCTTCAAAGTAGCACCATGTTCTTCATTGTAGAGAGTCTCATGCTTAGTCACTTTCATATACTAGTGGGAATTTTTGTTATAGAACTTGGCTTGTATATTCCAACGATGGGCTTCCTCAAATGCCCTAGGTCTTCGTGAGCAAGCAAGTTGGATGCACACCCACTAGTTTCTTTTGTTGAGCTTTCACTCATATTTAGCTCTAGTGCATCCGTTGCATGGCAATCCCTACTCACTCACATTGATATCTATTGATGGGCATCTCCATAGCCCGTTGATACGCCTAGTCGATGTGAGACTACCTCCCTCTTTTTGTCTTCTCCACAACCACCTCTATTCCACCCATAGTGCTATATCCATGGCTCACGCTCATGTATTGCGTGAAAGTTGAAAGGTTTGAAAAGATGGAGCATGGAAACAAATGCTTGGCTGAAATTGGGGTTGTGCATGATATGAATATTTTGTGTGATAGCAAGGGAGCATAGCCAACACTATATGATTTTGTAGGGATAACTTTCTTTAGCCATAGTATTTTGAGAAGACGTGATTGCTTTGTAAGTATTGCTTGAAGTATTGTTATTTCTTATGTCAATATAGACTTTTATCTTGAATCCTTCATATCTGAAGATTCATGCCACAATTAAGAGAATTACATTGAAAAACTATATTGGTTAGCATTCCACATCAAAAATTCTTTCTTTATCATTTACCTGCTCGAGGACGAGCAGGAATTAAGCTTGGGGATGCTTGATACGTCTCCAACGTATCTATATTTTTTATTGTTCCATGCTATTATTTATGAAGTCTTAGATGTTTAATGGGCTTTATCATTCACTTTTATATCATTTTTGGGACTAACCTACTAACCCAAAGGCCCAGTCCAGATTGCTGTTTTTTGCCTATTTCAGGGTTTTGCAGAAAAGGAATATCAAACGGAATCCAAACGGAATGAAACCTTCGCAGGAGATATTTTTGGAGAAAATCACGCGAGATAAACTTCGGGGCCAAGCCAGAGGACATGGGACCCACCCTCGAGGGTGGGGGGCGCGCCCCCCTTCCCAGGGCGCGCCCCCCTGCCTCGAGGGCAGGCCCGGTGGCCCCTGGTGCCCCTCTTCCTCCTATATATGCCTACGTACCCCAGAAACTCCAGAGGCAGAGAGAAAACCCTAATTCCACCGCCGTAGCTGCTGTTCCCGTGGAGATCCCATCTTGGAGCCTGTTCCGGGAGGGGGATCCATCACGGAGGCCTTCATCATCATCATCATCTCCCTCACCATGAGTTGTGAGTAGTTTACCACAGACCTTCGGGTCCATAGCTAGTATCTAGATGGCTTCTTCTCTCTCTCCGGATCTCAATACAAAGTTCTCCTCGGTCTTCGAGGAGATCTATTCGATGTAATCTCTTTTTGCGGTGTGTTTGTCGAGATCCGATGAATTGTGAGTTTATGATCAAGGTTATCTATAAAAGATATTTGGTTCTTCTCTGAACTTTTTATGTGTGCTCATAATATCCTTGCAAGTCTCTTCGAATTATTGGTTTGGTTCGGCCAACTAGATCTATAGTTCTTGCAATGGGAGAAGTGCTTGGCTTTGGGTTCAATCTTGCGGTGTCCTTTCCCATTGACAGTAGGGGCAGCAAGGTACGTATTGTATTGTTGCCATCGAGGATAAAAAGATGGGGTTTTCATCATCTTGCTTGAGTTTATCCCTCTACATCATGTCATCTTGCTTAAGGCGTTACTCTGTTCGTATGACCTCAATACACTAGATGCATGCTGGATAGAGGTCGATGTGTGGAGTAATAGTAGTAGATGCAGGCAGGAGTCGGTCTACTTGTCTCCGACGTGATGCCTATATACAATGATCATGCCTAGATAGTCTCATAATTATTCGCTTTTCTATCAATTGCTCGACAGTAATTTGTTTACCCGCCGTAGAATATCGCTATCATGAGAGAAGCCACTAGAGAAAACTATGCCCCCCGGGTCTATCTCTATCATATTACTTTCCCGTTAATTTCTGCCGCCGTTGTTTATTTGCTTTCTTTACTTTCTGTTTCCATACCAAAAATACCAAAAATATAATTATCATCTCTATCAGATCTCACTATCGTAAGTGACCGTAAAGGGATTGACAACCCCTTATCGCGTTGGCTGCGAAGTTCTTATTTGTTTGTGCAGGTGCGAGGGACTGGCGCATGGTCTCCTACTGGATTGATACCTTGGTTCTCAAAAACTGAGGGAAATACTTACGCTAATGTGCTGCATCTCCCTTTCCTCTTCGAGGGAATACAACGCAAGCTCAAGAGGTAGCAAGACTGATCTGCTTCACGTGAGGCGCAGCGGCGGGAGGAAGAAGACGACCGATCGGCCCCCCTGCCCGTGGGTCCCTCCTGTAAGTCTCTCCCACCCCGGGCCCATCTATTTTAAGTGGAGACGTTTTCTTGAAATACGTCTTCTATTTCTGAAAGCGTATTTTCGTTCTACATCGGCCCAAAGTGCGCTTTCCTATCCAGAAAGCGTATTTCTAATTCTGCGTCTCTGCCTTACCCACTCACGGACCCATTGGTGATGAAAATTTTCACAGATTGGTCTCTCGTGTTCAACCCTTCATAACTTTTCAACCGTAACTCCGAATCAGGTGATTCCAAAGCCCACGTCTTCGTCTCGACGAGACCTTTCTGTTGGTATCATTTTCACTATGGTTTGACATACTGGAAATGACCATTTTGCCCTTGCCGTAGCCCCCTCCGAGAGAGAACTATTTCCGGCGATTCTTTCCGCGATCGTTCTGCACTTCTTCCTGGAGTCTCCATCACCCCAGGCAAGCCACAATACCCACTTGCATGATAGTCATGCAGTAGCCATGGTTTTCAACTTGAATATTTATTAAATGTTTGCTTGTTTAAAATATGATTATCGTTGTTTCGGTAATGCTTCGGGGTTATTGTTTATGTTCTTGCTATGTTGTTATGCACCTGTTTATCATGCCATGCTAGTTGCTAGTATTCTTCTCATATGTTTATGCTTGCTAGTAGTACATGTTGATGTTGGTGATGGTCTTCGGTGCATGACTGCCGTCTGCCCCGAGTACCGTTGTTTTCCATATTCCTTTGCATCCAGTTAGTTAAATGCTTGCATGTTAGTATTGTTGATATGTTCTTGCATGTATTTATTGTTGATGCTAGTGGTCATGCTATGTTTCGGAGAAGTATGTACTTATGAGGTTCATGCTAGTTATTATGCCATGCTTATGATTCATTGTTGATATGGTGGATAGATATGTGGTTCTTTCCTGATTATGTTAATATTCATGCTCGTGCATTGTAGTTGCATAATGTATTTTATCATGACTCAGCACATTTGCATTCAAGTTTAACCGGACTAAATTGAACTTGAACAACTGTTGTCTGAGTCATGGTGCCACCATATCGAACTGACCAGTGCAACCACGTTTACCTTTATGGGAAGGTCCTAACTAGGTCTATTGTCATGCCTCTGGCCGGTGCCTCCAGCGAGGTAAGGTTATGGGCATGCGGTACCTTGGCCGGGTAAGCAGTCATAACCTTGTGTGCCCGTTGTTGTTGTCATGGATCCGGGTCCCCGTTTGGGACCGTTTATGTTTTGCCACGACGTTGGCCGTTCTGTCTTTGGTAGACACAGGGACACCCAGGACTAGCCCAGTGGGGCGTGAGTCGGAGTGGCCGGGAGAGTGTCATGAGAGTAGATCAGTTTTGTCGGAACGCCGTTGGTCCACCCGAATGGGAGAATGAGGCCATGGGTTCCGTAGTGTGGGTACAGTGCGCTACCTCTACATAGTGTATATTAAATCTATCGATAGCCGTGCCCACGGATAAGGGCCCAGTTCATAGTTGGTCACACCATGAGTCAACAGTAATAATAATAATGAGCTTAATAACAACCCCGGTTCGATGATGAGATAAGATGGTAGTGATCTCCGGAAAGATCACGTTTGGTTTTACCAAGCTTGATTTGATCCTGAGACGATCGTATAATGTCCGACGTTGGTAAGTGATGCATGTGTTGGTTACGAGGTAACCAGAACAAAATATATGGTGCATGTAGTGTCATCATGTTGCATGCTAGTTTCATCAGATTTATATGTTCATGCCATGCTCATGTTGTCTAGGACTACCATGTTAATGTTGTTCATGCTATGATATCCTGATGATCTCATGATAATTTCTGATTAACCTGTAATTGCCATGCTGTTGTTTGTCTTGAATGCTTCTGGTTTATTGTGAGCTTGCAAGTACATTCAATGTACTGACCTGGCGTGTCATGCCAGCTTGCAGGTCATGCCTGGATTGCTTGCTTGTTTGGTCTTGTTCCCGTGTTCGCGAGCTAGGATAAACGTTCCAGCTAGAGTCCCTGCGGATTGGAGTTCATCATCGCCGTTCATTGTTCCGCTGCCAGTAGTTGTTCTGCTGCTTCGAGTTGTTATGCTGCTTGTATCGAGCAACCGTGTTGGCGTAGTGTCGCTGTGCCGATGTTATTCATTGTAATATCGGAACCCTTGTAATGATATTCGTGTTGTAATAGAAAGCTGGTTTGTTCTATACTAAGTAGTGCCGTATTCCAGAAGACTTCATCTCGATCTCTGGGCTGGAATACGGTACGTTCCGGTTTCTCTGAACTGGGGTGCCACAAACTTTACCCTTAGAGTTGTCACTAAAGGTAACATACTTTCGTGGACCATCGTTTTTAGCAAGCTCATCAAACATGTCCTTATCTCTGGTCATACGATCCGTGCAACCGCTATCAAGCACCCATACCTTTCCTCCGGCTGCGTAACCACGAAGATTAGCAATAAGACCAAAATGTCTCATTTGTTCATCAAGGTTAAAGTCACTATCATCATCCTCATCATAATATCCATGTTCAACATCGTCTTATGATTGATCAACACCTAGAGAGTGATTCATTAGTTATGTGATCATGCCAATGTTCATCTTTATGAATTCTAATGACTTTCGAGATGATATTACTAATGATTCCTACATCTCCTTTGGCACGCATAAGGTCACGAAGCTCAAATAAACTTTCATCAAATTTGGGTTCACAGTGTTCATCTTATTTAAAGCAATGCACTTTTGAAGGATCACATCTTGATTTTTCAAAGAGTAGTCCAGAAATCGTTCCTCAAGGAATTTCCATATAGTGTAAGCACATTTGAAAGTTGGCAAGCAAACAAGCCAATTTCTAGGCAATCCTCTAGTAATAAGATCAACGGTTCTAAGATTGCGAACCGTGTCAAGATGTTCATTAGAAGTTGGATTCAAAGGGTCAATGGGGGGTACATAAGGACTAACAATATACTTGTTCAAATGATATTCATTGAAGATCTCAAGCATGTCATTTTTTCATTCCTTATAAAATTCTCCATCAAGCATAGGCACTCTACGTCTAATACTCTCGATCGTAGACTCATCCATCTTCCTTCAATGGTGATTAAACCAAAGCAATGGAGACCAAAGCTCTGATACCAATTGAGAGGATCGAAGAAGAGGTGTCTAGAGGGGGGTGATTAGACACTTAACGAGAAAACTAGTAGTTTTTTAGTTCTTTAAGTTGAGGTGGAGTTTTTAGCACAATTTCAAACATTCACAATACATTTCAAGCAAGCATGGAAAGATTATATGAGCAGCGGAAAGTAAAGATGCAAGTTGCAAGAAAGTAAAGGGATGGGATTGGAGTGTGCAAACGCAATTGGAGACACAAATGTTTTTGGCGTGGTTCCGATAGGTGGTGATATCGTACATCCACGTTGATAGAGACTTCAACCCACGAAGGGTAACGGCTGCGCGAGTCCACGGAGGGCTCCACCCACAAGGGGTCCACGAAGAAGCAACCTTGTCTATACCACCATGGCCATCGCCCACGAAGAACTTGCCTCACTAGGGTAGATCTTCACGAAGTAGGAGATCTCCTTGCCCGAAGCAGTTCAAAATGTGAACGTTAGACATTTCGATGGGACCGATACTATCAACTCGGTGGGACCGATGCGTTAGGGTTAGAGCAAAATCTCAACGCGGTTTGACTGATTACACAAACTCGGTGAGACCGATTTTGGTAATAGGCTAACAGAGTGTTGGTCAGGCAAACTCGGTGGGACCGACTCGCTCGTCTCGATGGGACCGAAACGTTACGTAGAGGAAATAGAGAGTTTGCAATGCCAACTCGGTGAGACCGATTCTCATATCTCAGTTAGCCTGAAACTTTGCAAAAAGGAAACACAGAGTTGACAATCCCGTCTCGGTGAGACCGAGATCCCTATCGGTGAGACCAAATGTAACACCCCCAGTTTCTCCCCATAGTGATCACCTCATAAACATGCCATGTCATGCTCATTTGCATTGCCTAATCACAGTGGTTAATTCAAATAATTCAATTTCCCTCTGAAAATTCAATTCAAATTTCAACTGCCAAATAAAGTTGTTCCAAAAATCTTCGAAAAATGTTCGTCTTATTCTAAATATTTCCCTGAGTATTTGTCATGTTGAACCAGCCTCAACAAAATTCCTAAAATGCCCTTGGACTTTAAAACAGTAGTCCAGCAGCATTTATCCTGTCTTGTTCAATTTCTAAAAATACCTACTCACTTCCAAATGTCTTGAAATAATTTGTGACAATGCCTAAAATTGCAGAGCAATTATCAGGACAAATTCTATATTTTGCTCAACTCATTTGAGTGGGCCTACAATTTTTCCTAATCATTCCTGTTCTAAATAAAAACAGAAGCACGAAATAAAAGGGGCAGAGTGCTTACCTGGCCTTTGGGCCGCCGCTGCAGGCCAGGCCCAGCCCACTAGGGCCTCACTCACCTGCCCCTTCGTCCTTCCCCGCGCGTGTCACCGAGGCCGTGGCCGCGCGCGCCTCCGCCGGCCACAGCTCGCCACGCCGACGGAGCAGGTGGCTGGGGGGATAAGATCGGCCCCGAGCCTCTCCCCTGGCCTCCACCTCACTTTCCCCTCTCCCTCTCGCTCACTCGATCTCTCCCTCGCGCCCATACGACACCGCCGCCCTTGCCGTCGATTCCGAGCACTCCGACGACCCCGAGCCCCGCCGACCTGACGTGAGGCTCCGCCGTCGTCCTCTACGTCGACTACGCTCAGCCATTCACGGCGGGAGCCATCGCCGCGAGCTTCTCGAGCTCATCCTCACTCTACGGCCGCTGGCGATTCTCCGGCGAATGCCGCCGTTCGGCTGCTCCTAAACTCCCCGACGAGCCTTCGTGAGCTCCTACGTAAGCTTCACCCTCTCCCCCCTCCTCTGCTGAGCTCCACCTCGACCTATAGACGCCGCTCGCCGTCGATGCCGAACTCAGCTCCGCCGAGGCGCTCGTCGCCGTTGTGTCCATCGATGACAAACCCAGCCGAGCTCATAACTGTGCTCAGCACGTCCGTGCGGTTCCAGCGAGAATAGCCCCTCACCTTGCCGTGCCCTGCGTCGCCGGATCCGCCAACGGCCGAACTCCGGCGACCGCCTCGACGTTTGCCGTCGTCGTTTTAGACCTCCCCGAGACCGAACGATAACACCACACGATGCGCCTCGCTCTCCTCTTTCGAACGCCACCTCGCGCGCGCCAAACGGTGGCCGGAGCGCGTTATCCGACGAGTTACGAGGCCGCGCCGCCGCAGATTAGGTCGCCGGCGTGATTCCGGCGCCGACACCAGCGAGTCTGACCTGGCACTGATGTGTGGGGCCCGCTGAGCCATTGACGGGTGGGCCCAGTTGACTTGTTGACTGGGTCAACCCACTGACATGTGGGGCCCCTGGCCCCCTGTTGACCAGTTGACCTGGTCAACCGTGCTGACTGGGCAGGCCCCAGCCGCTGACGTGCAGGTCCCACCGCTTAATCCTCTAATTAAAACATTTTAATAATTAAAACTAATTAGTTTAGTTAATTAGACACTGACAAGTGGGCCCAATAGTTTTGCTTACTAAATTTAGATTAGTTTAAACTCCGTTTAACCCATTGTCTATGACAGGTGGGTCCCCCATGTCAGTTTTGACCGGTCAGCCGTCCTGTTGACCGATGACGTCATGCTGATGTCATGATGACATCAGCAGACACTATTCTGGATAATGTTACATTTAAATAAATAAATAATTCTAGAAAATGTAATAAAAACTTTAGAAATTCATATCTTTTAATCCGTAGCTCGGATGGAAAAACTTTCTACATGAAAGTTGCTCAGAACGACGAGACGAAGCCAACCGTGCTATCTGTTTCCGTGTCGGGACCCTCTACGGAGGTGGACCCGCAACTTTTAGCCCGTTTCCGGTAGATGAATAGTGCACATACACCGGTAAATAAACCCAGTTAATTCCTAAAAATAACTAATATGACTTAGACATGTTTTTAGGCAACCCTGCACTGCACATTAGCCTAGCACGCTTTGTGATGCTTGTATTCTGTGTATTTATCTGTTTCTTCCCCCCCCC
>LR738710.1:863459963-863585254 GCA_902687465.1 Secale cereale | reverse complement strand
CCTATGTCTATTCTCTCTTATTCTTGCATTAGAATTGCTGCTACTGCTACTGCTCCTATTACTGTTGCATAGCCTGTTTTTGCAATACTGTTGATACCTGTCTTTATTCATAAACTGCTTAGTATAGGTTGGGTAGCACTGCTGTGGTCCCGCTTTCTCGTAGTTGCCTCGCTTAGTACCCTTGCCTCGATCAAGCGATCGAGCCCCTTCCCCTGACCTTCTTCACACCACCGCACACCCCCTAATATGCTCGACTCCGCAGAGTTAACATCGGGTGACGAGGGTGATACCTCCGAACTCACTTCCGATGTTGTCCCTGTAGTATAGCTAGCTCGTTGTGGGTTACCGAGGGTGATTCCTCTTCCCACTTCCGACTTAGCTTTTGTCGTGCATCCGCTATGGTGATTACCGCCGAGGGTGATTCCTCCGGTATCATCTTAACGGGACTTGTCGTTTAGGAATCCAACGGGGGTGATTCCTCGAATCCCTCCTCGGCATGGAAACCACACGGATGCCCTGGTTTGCCGTACCGTGTTTAAAGACGTATCGATCCCCGAGGCCGGACGTCGCCAGGAACAAAGGCGTGTGGCCAGAGGTATCGTGCGTCTGAAGACACTTTGAAGTTGCTGCTACACATGTTGGATGGAGGCGGGTTGACCCAGAGGGGTACCCGCAAGTGCCTTTGAGGCGTGAGCTGTGGAGTCGGGTGACCAGTGAGGGTACCCGCGAGATAACTACGAAGCGTGGCCGGTCCGTAAGGTCCTTGTCACAAGTCTTCGAGACGGGACGTCGGGGTCACCGGTGTGGTGGCAACGCTCGTTACCGCGCGCTCCCAATCCACTAAGCGATTTGGATATTTGATCCGAGGGGCCTCCGGGTCCGATAGCACTAACCACCACGTGGGTGTGAGTGGGTGCTCTGCGTCGTATACATCAGCCGGAGTCGTCACGACGTCAGCGATTGAGCGGCCCGTTCGGATTGGACCTAGGATGCAACTGCGTGCTTGTATAAGGGGTTGCTAGGTCTGCTACCGAACGGCCTCGCAACGTGCAGGAGCGTCCGGGGTGATGGACCATGACCCCTGGGGGCATAGGATTAGTCCGGCGTGCTCGATCCTCTCTGGCGGTTTCCGGTCGGGTTGCGTCGTGTTGTTTAGCCGAGGCCGGGCAGGACCCAGCAAGTGTGTCCGGCCGGAGTTAAGCGAGCGTGGTGGGTAAGTTGGTGCACCCCTGCAGGGAAGAAAACATCTATCGATAGCCTGTCCTACGGTAACGGACACTCGGAGTTGTATCCACTTCGGTACAACTAGAACTGGTGACTTGAGATATGAGGATGATATTGCTATAAACACTTTACATTATGATGTACTAATCTGCACCCTTCTAATTGCTGCAAGACCCTGAAGATGCTAGTCTTCGTCAGGACTAGGCTTTTCCCCTCTCTACTCTGGCTTTCTGCAGTCTAGTCCACCCACATAAAGCCTCCTTTGAAAATAATGCATTGCTTAGTATAGATCTGATGTAAGTCTTGCTGAGTACTTTGGATGAGTACTCACGGTTGCTTTGCTTCCTCTTTTGTCCTACCCGCATGACAAACCAGACGACGGAGCCATGATGCCTGCAGCCCCCGTTGATGACTACTACTACCAGCCCGAGGCTGGCTACTACTACTACCCGGCCGGCGAGTACTTCTACGAGGAGCCGGCGGACGACGACCAGGAGTAGGATCGGAGGTCCCAGGCAGGAGGCCTGCGCCTCTTCGATCGTAGCTCTTCTTTTGCCCCGCCTTGACAAAGGCCTATTTCTGTTCTGTGTTGTATCTGTACCCAGATACCTAACGCTTCCGCTAACCTTGTGTATGACACTTGTTATGTATTCGAGCCCTCGAGGCCCTGGCTTGTAATATATAACTTGTATGTATTTATTTATGTTTTAGAGTTGTGCTGTGATTCCTTCACGTGAGTCCTTAGGCTTGATCGTGTGCATTTGCGTGTATGATTAGTGCACGGTCGGGCCGGGGTCGTCACACCAAACTGATTAGGGTTTGTGGCGGTGGCTATGTCATGTGAACTCGGTGGCGCCGGATAGATCAAATCGGTGGGGCCGAGTTTGACTTTTAGGTTTGGAACATATGTGGAAATGAGAAAGTGGTTGAGGGATTTGGAGCATATTACTAAGCACTTGAGCAAGTAGACCATTAAGTAACACCTCACCCCCTTTTAATAGTATTGGATTTTCCTATGGACTCAATGTGATCTTGTATCACTAAAATGAAATGTAGAGTCTTGAGCTTTTGCCAATCTTTGTCTTTAGCTTCTTGAAAAGGGTTCCACATCCTCTTGTCCTGCCACTCCACTGTTGAACTCATCTGAAATATACTAGATCAAAATATTAGTCCAACAAGAGATATGTTGTCATTAATTACCAAAATCACCCAGGGAGCACTTGTGCTTTCATAGGCACGTCAAGGGGTGAGACTGGGCTTGTAGTCGCCTGGGTTGTCTTCTTCATTGATGCCCCGCCCAGCCACACATTGTCTAGGCGCCGGGAGGAGTCCTGGCTGAAGGAAATAGGGCCTAGAGGCAATAATAAAGTTGTTATTTATATTTCCTTATATCATGATAAATGTTTATTATTCATGCTAGAATTGTATTAACCGGAAACTTAGTACATGTGTGAATACATAGACAAAACAGAGTGTCCCTAGTATGCCTCTACTTGACTAGCTCGTTGATCAAAGATGGTTATGTGTCCTAACCATAGACATGTGTTGTCATTTGATGAAAGGGATCACATCATTAGAGAATGATGTGATGGACAAGACCCATCCGTTAGCTTAGCATAATGATCATTTAGTTTTATTGCTATTGCTTTCTTCATGACTTATACATGTTCCTCTGACTATGAGATTATGCAACTCCCGAATGCCAGAAGAACACATTGTGTGCTATCAAACGTCACCAACGTAACTGGGTGATTATAAAGATGCTCTACAGGTGTTTCCGAAGGTGTTTATGGTGTTGGCATAGATCGAGAATAGGATTTGTCACTCCGAATGTCGGAGAGCTATCTCTGGGCCCTCTCGGTAATACACATCATAATAAGCCTTGCAAGCAAATGACTAATGAGTTAGTCACGAGATGATGTATTACGAAACGAGTAAAGAGACTTGCCGGTAACGAGATTGAACTAGGTACGATGATATCGACGATCAAATCTCGGGCAAGTAACATACCGATGACAAAGGGAACAACGTATGTTGTTATGCGGTTTGACCGATAAAGATCTTCGTAGAATATGTAGCAGCCAATATGAGCATCCAGGTTCCGCTATTGATTATTGGCCGAAGATGTGTCTCGGTCATGTCTACATAGTTCCCGAACCCGTAGGGTCCGCACACTTAACGTTCGATGACGATTAGTATTATGAGTTATGTGATTTTGATGACCAAAGTTTGTTCGGAGTCCCGGATGAGATTACAGACATGACGAGGAGTCTCGAAATGGTCGAGAGGTAAAAATTCACATATTGGAAGGCTATATTCGGACATCGGAAATGTTCCGAGTGATTCGGGTATTTTTTGGAGTACCGGGGAGTTACGACAATTCATCGGAAGAAGTAATGGGCCTTATTGGGCCATACGGGAATAAAGAAGGCAGGCCAAAGGGGAGGTGGTGCGCCCCCCATGGGTCCGAATTGGACTAGGGGAAGGGGGCGGCGCCCCCCTTGCCTTTTTCTTCTCCCTCTCTCTTTCCCTCTTTCCTTCTCTCTTACTCCGAATAGGAAAGGGTTTCCTACTGGGACTTGGAAGTCCTAGTAGGACTACCTACACAAGGCGCGCCCTAGGAGGCCGGCATCTCTCCCTCCCTCCTTTATATACGTGGGCAGGGGGCACCCCATAGACACACAAGTTGATCTTTTAGCCGTGTGCGGTGCCCCCCTCCACAGTTACACACCTCGGTCATATCATCGTAGTGCTTAGGCGAAGCCCTGCACCGGTAACTTCATCATCACTGTCACCACATCGTCGTGCTGACGAAACTCTCCCTCGCCCTCAACTGGATCAAGAGCTCGAGGGACGTCATCGTGCTGAACGTGTGCAGAACGCGGAGGTGCCTTACGTTCGGTACTTGGATCGGTTGGATCGTGAAGACGTTTGACTACATCAACCGCGTTACTAAACGCTTCCGCGTTCGGTCTACGAGGGTACGTGGACACACTCTCCTCGCTCATTGCTATGCTTCTCCTAGATAGATATTGCGTGATCGTAGGATTTTTTTTTTTGAAATACTACGTTCCCAACACTGGCGCACCGCCATCAACAGTTTGAGGAGAAAGGAGGTCTGAGAGACACCTTAAGTGTCCATCAAGTCTCCCTTCATCCCATAGTCAACCGGGAGGGTTTTTTCAGCGTGCAGGATCTTCTGCATTTTTTCCAGCAGCGAGTCCTTTTTGTATAACACCATCCACCATTGAAGAGTCTTCCAGATCAGCCACCAAATCTGTTTAGTATCAGACCAGAGAGCATTGTCAAACACATGTTTGTTCCTAGTTTTCCATATACTCCACAAGACACAAGCGCAGAATGCATTCAGCACTTCCTGCTTTTTGTTTGCTGGACAAAACTTGGCAATGAAAAAATTATTAGACCCTACATCAACTGAAAAGAAAGAAGCAACATCACTCTAGATTTTTTTAGCTACCACACAGTCAAAGAACAGGTGGTCTACTGTTTCATGTTCAGAACGGAACTAATATTCTGGAGCTTTATCAATCCCTCTTTTAAGCAAGGTATTTTTAGTCATGAGTTTATTGTATCCCTCTTTTAAACAGATGGAATAAAGATGGGTTTTACACCTCTAAAATTTATAATAGCATATAAAGAGTTAGAGGAGTAAGAGCATTTCCAACCGTAGCTGTAAAAAGCAAATGCCATTTTAGCGCGCGGGGGACGATTTCGCGTGCTCCAGCGGAGACGGGAAACTCAGGCGTGCGGAAAACGATTGCGCCCGCGGGGAAAAAGCGGTCGGGCGCGCGCTAGATTTCGTGCGTGGCATCCGGCGCGCCTATAAAATGCAGCGCCCGCCACACGCCCTCCCATAGCTCTCCACCTCGCCACGCGCCCTCTCCCGCTCTCTCCTCGCTTCTTCTGCCGCTTTCTCGCCTCGCCGACGACGCGCCACCACCGCGCCACCATGCCGCTACGCCGCCAGGGAGTTTCGGGCTACCGCGGCGTACGCGCGTGCCCCTCCGGCACCTTATATGTCGAGATTCGGTGCGGCGACGAGCACCTCGGCATCGACACCTTTGACACCACCCACGAGGCCGCCCGCGTGTATGACGCGGCGGCGTGGCGCCTCTCGAGGCCTCACGCACAGATGAACTTTCAGGACGTCTGGATGCGCGAGCAGGCGCAGGACCTCGCCCCTCCGCCGCGGCTAGTAACTGACGTCGACCGCCAGGAACACTGTCGGCAGCAGCGCCGCCTCCTCATCGCGAGGCGGACGAGCGAGCCATGGCGGAGTGGCGCCAGCGCCACCCGGAGGACGTCGCCAACGAAAACGCCTTCTGGACGGAGAGGAGGGCAAGGCGGCGCGCGCAACATGCGGACATGCGTCGTCGGAAGGCACTGGCGATATCGTAATGCGATATGGGACATGCATCGTCCTTCTCCGAAGACGACGATCGGTTGGCAAACGTGTTTCTTGATATGTCGGACGACACAAGCTAGAAGGAGGAGGAGGACGACGACGACTCGGAGTAGTCAGCTTAGTTTCTAGTTTTATCAGACTAGTTTGTATCGGTCTAGTTTATTGGACTAGTTTGTGCCGTTGGGTTCAACTTTGCTATTTGTATCGTTGAATTTTATTTATTTGGTCGAACTAGTTTGTGTTTTGGTTGCTCGCACATGCCACTTATTTGCAGTGTCTGTTGAAGCGGGTCACACGCGCAATATTTTACAGACCCTGCTGGAGCCAGCGCCCTGCCGCGCGCAAAAACCGCTATTTCCCCGCGCAAAAAAGTGTTTTAGCGCGCGGCTCGTTGCGCTTCCGTTGGAGATGCTCTAAACATCCTTGGATTCATATTGCCAAACCATAGCATCCTCATCACCAGTGAGGCCAGTTCCTTTTATAATTTGTTCAAGGCAAGGCAGTACCAATCTTTCATTGGTAAAAAATCCTTCTAAAAGTGAGTTTGAGGTCCGACGAATTTCGTTCGGGCTGAGGAGAGCTACCGAATAGGAGGCCCTAGGTGGCGCGCTCCAGGCTTGTTGTTCCGTTTTTCAACAGCGAGCTCGGCGTCGACCACTCACTGTCACTGGGTTGCCCCGGACGGCACCCGCGGCGACACATGGCCGCGACGTGTCGTGTCTCTCCTCCCCTCCCCTCCCCACCTCAAGGCTCGGACCCCGAGTTTGACCCATCCCTTCCCCGACCTCGAGGGTTCCAGACCCCAGCCAGCTCCATTCACACCCTCCTGTCTGCCTTGCTTCCTCCTCCCGCACCATACCATCGAGGTGCCTGCCCTCCTCCTCTTCTTCTTCTACTTCTTCGGAGAGCGCGCGTGCGGACTGACCAGAGGAGGGGTGGATGGATCGGTACGAGGTGGTGAGGGACATCGGGTCCGGCAACTTCGGGGTGGCCAAGCTGGTGCGGGACGTGAGGACCAAGGAGCACTTCGCCGTCAAGTTCATCGAGCGAGGCCACAAGGTAAGCAGCCAGCCTCGTCCCTCCTACGCATACGGGGCGCCGGATGCAGATAATTCTCCTGTGTGTGCTGTCCTAGGCTCGATTGGCCTGTTTTTAGTGGCATATATGGCCCCGTGATTGGTTAAGTTGGAATGGAGGGTCGAATGTTTTGGCCGGTCAGCGTCCATGGATTCGCTCCGTGGGCACCTCTGGTTTATGCGGTAGTGGAGGTGCTGGACAGATGAGATGATCCCGTGATCTCGTGGTTCTCCGTGTGTGCTCGGAATCTCCACAAATGCCGGGAGTTTTGGTTGATAGGACGCGATCCTGGCTTTGTTTCGTGCTTACCTGAGTAGATTGTGAGGCACTTCAGTGGCTTCCTCCCTCTGGCGTCGATAAAATGCAGAGTACTCTGGTTACTCTGGTTTTCAATGTGAACATCCTAATATCACATCTGACTGTTTTTTAGTTTAGCTTCTACTACCAAGTGCTTCAAAAACAACATGCGGGGTGGATAGTCAACCACTTAGTCTTCACAGATACCGCGAATCATTTTGTCGGTTGATTCGCAATTTATGTGACCAGTCAATCATATCTTGCTTGGCTGAGCCTGTCGTTTTTTACTGCTCGGAAGCATGGCTTCGGCGTCCTCTTGTCCAAGGCATTGCATGGAGTTTACTCGGACTCTTTCTTAACTCCCAAGGAATCATATTCTAGAAATAGACAACGTCTGTCATGGTAGGTCGAGGAAGTATCCAGTGCATGCCACCCTGCCGTTGCTTCCATGCTTCTCTCCAACAAAAATAATCGGAAAGAATCAATGACACACACAGAATCCTTCCGCTGTGCCACATAAATTTTTAGTAGTATATGATTTACTGTTCATAGGCTTCGTGTGGCGTGGCTTTGGTTTCAAAGGCAATCACCGCACATTTCCTCTTTTGGGTGTAGCAGTTGAAAGCATCTTTCATTGAGACGTGATAACAACATTTTGCCACAGTTATTAAAAAACTAATAAATGATTCACCTAAGTGATTCCACAGTTCAGGACGACATCCAACGGCTTGGAGCGCGTGGTGGATCGATCCTAACGCTCGGAAGGCTGTGTTGTGCTTAAGTAACAAATGGGAGTCAAATCTCATGTCAGTCTTCTAATTATGCCGAGGTTACTACTAGTGTGAGCCATTGGTTATTGTTGTACATGCTATCAAGTTTATTTTTTTCAAGGTTTTTCACAACCTTTTGACTTTAGGCTATATATATTCAATCTGTTGATGGCTGTATGCATCGATTGATGCAGAAGCCGGGGGTCTTGACCTCCTTTTCCAAAAAAAAAATATTCATTATGTTTTCTCTGCTGGCCTCTTCTCACTTCAGTTCAGCTTTTGTTGGGTGTTTCTAGCCTCTGTATTAGCTGTTGGGACATGTCAGGAAAATGTTTCTTTTATTAAATTATGCTACTGTTATATTACATCTGTTCCGAAATATAAGTCGCTGGGGGAGTTCACTTTACACTCCCCCCAACGACTTATATTTAGGAACGGAGGGAGTAGTATGCAATGCCTATGCTGTCCATTTCGTTTTCTTCTTCCTCTTTGAGAGGTGTGGGCAATTGTTTTAAGCTGGAGATGTACCGGAGTTCCACTCTGCTTGTGGCTGCTGTGGCTGTTATTACGTTCTGAAGTTCTTTTGTAGTATTTGTTTTGTTATATATACAGGCCCTTTGTTTTAATATTAGTATTTATGATTCATCAATTAACTCTAAACATTTATCTTTGCTCCATAGATTGATGAACATGTTCAAAGGGAGATTATGAACCACCGGTCACTGAAGCATCCAAATATTATTCGATTCAAGGAGGTAATTTCTTGGCTTCTAGGACAGTGATTATCCTTCATATAGGCTCAAAGTTGAATGATTTATGAGTGTAATGCTTTATTTTTTTACCTCATGAAATTTAACTCAGGGTAACAAATCACATGTTGTACTACTGATGCATTATTACAAAAAAATTGTGGCTTCACAAAATTATAGATCTGTTGTTACTTTACGATTGCAAATTGTTGGTCGCAGTGATTGATTTCGGAGACTTGACTCACATATGGAAAACACTCTGTTTTGGTTAAAAATATACGGAAACATACTAATATGGAAGTTAAGGTTATCTGTAGTGGCAAGTAGAATGTGTAACTGAAATTTTAGTCCCATGTTTTGAGGCTAAGACTCTTTGCTACTCTGCTGTATGTTATTTTACATCAAAGATGTTGGCTAACCACTTTGCTACTACTATCAGGCTACTCACTCTGAATTGATAAATGCTTATCAGCTTAAAATTTTCAATGCAAAAATTTAATCTCCATGGAGAAAGCAAGATTTTTTTAGATGTAAAAAAGTCATATCATATTTACACTCCTGACCAGGACCACTTCAGATTTTTTTTACCTGTTTCCATTAAAAAATACTTTTAAGTTGGTGGAGAGCCTGGAATCAACTGAGCTAGTGAATGCCGCTAGAATCAACTGAGCTAGTGAATGCCGCTAGCCTGTTTTCTTTCTGTTCATTTTGAATTGTCGGCTTGATTATCAAAACTTCAATGTTCAATTCATGCTTAAACATACATAGTTTTTCAGGTTGTGCTAACTCCCACACATTTGGCAATAGTTATGGAATATGCCTCTGGTGGCGAGCTATTCCAAAGGATTTGCAACGCAGGGAGATTTAGTGAGGACGAGGTACATAACATTTGCAACAACCTTTTTGACTCCCTTAAATGGTCACATATAATTATGTTAACTATTACTCATTATCCTTAATAGGGAAGGTTCTTCTTCCAACAACTGATTTCTGGAGTGAGCTATTGTCACTCGATGGTATGTCTACTCTGCCAAGCCAACTCACATATAGCTGCGAAGGTCAAACACTCATCACACGATATGCCATCTTCTTTTTTTGCCTGCAGCAAGTATGTCATAGGGATTTGAAACTAGAAAATACTCTCTTGGATGGTAGTGTTGCACCTCGACTCAAGATTTGTGACTTTGGTTACTCCAAGGTATTCCGGTGCAGATAATAACATCTGAATGTTTCGTTTTCATTGCCTAAACCAACCGTGTTTTGACTCTTTCATTTCAGTCTTCTGTCTTGCACTCCCAACCGAAGTCAACTGTCGGCACACCGGCATACATCGCCCCGGAGGTCCTCTCTAGAAGAGAGTATGATGGAAAGGTAGTTAGGGAACAATATTTTAATTCAAAGTTTGTCCCGCTATGGCATGATTTTGATGGTTTAAGTACCACATGTGATGTGAAGCATTCAGATACCAGCTCTTGTAATCTTAGGTCGCTGATGTTTGGTCTTGTGGAGTAACGCTCTATGTGATGCTTGTCGGGGCATATCCTTTTGAGGACCCTGATGAGCCAAGGAACTTCCGGAAAACGATCACCGTGAGTACACCCTTTCCCACCTTATCTTTCAAGAAACTTTTGGATCATCTCAGTATAAGAAAAGTATGTTTTTTGGTTCTCAAGTTTGCCAAAAGTATATACTTCGTCCCTCAAGATTTTTTGGTACACATTTGGTCTCAAAACCTGATAAGTTTGGTCCAAAACCAGATTTTTAGCACGTTGACTGGGTTTGAGCACGATGACCAAGTTTGACCGATGAATAGTAAATTCGAAAAAAATAGCAAACAAATAAAAAAAAAATCTTATATTTGGTGACAGCGAAGATGCTTGGTTGCGCTAGGTGCATGTAAATTTTTATGCTCAAATAACATCCGATGAGCTCTAGCAAAAAAATGTTTTTCATGAGCCAAAATTTAATATTTTTGCCCTCGAATGTCAAACACCGCACAATTTTTTGCGCACCTAGCACACCCAAGCATCTTGGTTGCCACAAAAGTACAGTTTTTTTTGTCTATTTTTGCTATTTTTCTTAAAATTACTGTTCATCGGTCAAACCTGGTCACCGTGGTCGAACCCAGTCAAGCTAGTCAAAATCTGGGTTTGGACCAAACATATCCGGTTTTGAGACTTGAAGTACCAAATGTCTACGAAAAAACTTGAGGGACGAAGTCTATACTTTTGGGGAACTTGAGGGATCAAAACCATGCTTTTCTCTCTCAGTATACAGTACTCCATTCCGATGCCTGTCACTGTGTTACTACAAAACTTATCGTTGGTGTCTTGCCTTCCGCAGAGGATACTCAGTGTACAGTACTCCATTCCGGACTACGTTCGAGTCTCCATGGATTGCATACATCTGCTGTCCCGCATTTTCGTTGGAAATCCTCAGCAGGTTGTACATTCTTTGTCCTGGAATAATCCGGTTCCTAGACATGTATATAGTACTTACATTTGTATTTGCGTGCAGCGAATAACCATCCCGGAGATCAAGAACCATCCATGGTTCCTCAAGAGATTGCCCGTTGAGATGACCGATGAGTACCAAAGGAGCATGCAGTTGGCGGACATGAACACGCCGTCGCAGAGTCTGGAAGAGGCCATGGCGATCATCCAGGAGGCGCAGAAACCTGGCGAGAACGCCCTAGGGATTGCCGGGCAGGTTGCCTGCCTGGGGAGCATGGATCTAGACGACATTGATTTCGATATCGACGACATTGACGTTGAGAGCAGCGGGGATTTCGTGTGCCCGTTGTGATGCTCAGCTCATGAGTGGTTCGAAAGTTCTCTTGATAGTTTACCTGTGGATGGATCTCCCATCCCTGTTTGTCATGCTTCCATTAGAGTTTCTTCTGGATCACAGATTCTCTGTAGCCTGCAGATTGGCCTTGCTGTGTGAACAGTGTAAGATAAGTTTACATGCTTATATCAAAATCACTAGTTTTACCGGAAAAAACTCTTGCTCCCATTTTATATAGAGGTAAATACACCAGTGGTGATTGAACTTGCCATGGATGTTCAATTTAGTGCCTGAAAAACATGTTCTAAAACTTGACACAGACTGCAAATACGATGCTAACCTCGTCCGTATACGTAAAGTGCGCCAGCAACGAAACAGGATTATTTGAATACTTATATGTCGGGTGGGCCCTGCGTGTCATGGGATTTAAAATACGTACAAAAAGGTGCAGAGCAGACTCAAACCCGCGATCTAGAGTTAAAGAGCAGTGTGTGATGGCCACCACGACAAATTGGACTTGATGCCAAGGGTAGCTCTCGAAGCTTAATGTAGTTTAATAAAACAGTTGTGGTACTTATATATAAAATGTTATTTTCAAAAGCATTTTGGATCATCGATATTTTTTTTTTAAATTTCCACAAATGTCATTTGGTGTTGAAATTTTGCAAGCTATTAAAACTTTTGTCAATGTTTCACAGAAAAACAATTTGATTTTTTGAGTTGTTTTTCATTTTCTATTGATTTTACTGTTCACCCAAGTTCACATGAGCTCGAGATTAGAACACTTTCGAAGTTTACATGCTTATATCGAAATCACTAGTTTATAGGAAATACTTTTGCTCCCTAATTTATATATAAAGCAAGACATCTGAACTGGTACAAGATGGGGAGGAGGTCCTCTTTACAATGCAGGCCAAAGGTAAACAAGAGTACAAGATCAGTCATATCCTATCAGAAAGCAACCTAGACTAACAAGCAATGGAACCGGGCCTCCTAGGAAGACCGCGGGACAAAGATGAGCCGCTCGTACCAAGACGTCGTCGGGGATGAGCCCCCGCCTTCCTGCTTCGGAGCATGGAGCATCGATCCTGCCCATGAACAACAAGAGCCATGAATGCTGCCAACAAGGACCCGTGTAACATATTAGGAGGCAAGCAAGACCTCCTCATGCCAGAGCTGAAGGCGCCTCAAGGTAGGATCAAAACTAGCACGCCGATGACGAAGCGGCTAGGATGAACTTGGGCTCCTCGATGATGCCTCTCCTGGGATGAACCTGCCGATAACGATGAGGCATGGCTGGGATGAATTTCGATGACGCATGATGACGCCCTCAAGAGGGTGACGACCATGTGCTTCGCCTCTGTCGTGACAGAAGAGCGGTGAAGGGTTCTCACCCCGGAGCCCTGGGGTGGGGAGCAGGAACCACAACGGCGCCCTCAAGAAGGAAGCGACACCCACTGGAATCACCGACGTTGGTGTCTGAGTGCAGAGCTTATCTGTGGAGCCTGTCAACCACGCCGCATTAAGGAATCCCACCAAAACAGGGTAGGCCTGCTGCCACCAAAACAGACCTCCAGAGCATGAACTCGGAGCCGTCACTGTCTAAGAACAACCAGCGCCAGGATCACCATTGTTACATTCCTTGTCGCTCGAAAGACTAAGGAATGTAACCACCACCGCCGCCATGAAGCCCGCTGAAAAGCCAACCGGGTGGACCGCCACCCGAAGCCGCCGCCCCAGTGTCCAATGATACGTCCATTTTGCATCATGCTTTTATGTTGATATTTATTGCACTATGGGCTGTTATTACACGTTATGTCACAATACTTATGCCTTTTCTCTCTTATTTTACAAGGTTTACATGAAGAGGGAGAATGCCGGCAGCTGGAATTCTGGGCTGGAAAAGGAGCAAACATTGGAAACCTATTCTGCACAACTCAAAAAGCTCCGAAACTCCATGAGACATCGTTTCAGAAAATATAAAAAATATCTGGCGAAAGAGATTCACCAGGGGGGCACCACCTGTCCACGAGGGTGGGGGCGCCCCCCCCCCTCTGGGCTCGCCCCCTGTCTTTTGGGCCACCCGGTGACCCCCCTGATGCCCATATTCTCCTATATGGGGTGTTTTAACCTGGAAAAAAAATCATAAAGAGGTTTTCGGGACCAGACGCCGCCGTCTCGAGGGGGAACCTTGGCGGAACCAACCTAGTGCTCCGGCAGAGCTGTTCTGCCGGGGATACTTCCCTCCGGGAAGGGGAGATCGTCACCGCCGTCATGACCAACAACTCTCCCATCTTGGGGAGGGTTATCTCCATGAACATCTTCACCAGCACCATCTCCTCTCAAACCCTAGTTCATCTCTTGTATCCAATCTTTGTACCCAAACCTCAGATTAGTACCTGTGGGTTGCTAGTAGTGTTGATTACTCCTTGTAGTTGATGCTAGTTGGTTTACTTGGTGGAAGATCATATGTTTAGGTCCATTATGCATATTAATACCCCTCTGATCATGAACAATATTATGTCTTGTGAGTAGTTACTTTTGTTCCTGAGGACATGGGAGAAGTCTTTTTATAAGTAGTCATGTGAATTTGATATTCGTTCGATATTTTGATGAGATGTATGTTGTCTCTCCTCTAGTGGTGTCATGTGAACGCCGACTACATGACACTTCAGCATTATTTGAGCCTAGAGGAAGGCATTGGGAAGTAATAAGTAGATGATGGGTTGCTAGAGTGACATAAGCTTAAACCCTAGTTTATGCGTTGCTTCGTAAGGGGCTGATTTGGATCCACTTGTTTCATGCTATGGTTAGGTTTACCTTAATACTTTTTTTGTAGTTGCGGATGCTTGCATTAGAGGTTAATCATAAGTGGGAGGCTTGTCTAAGTAAGGACATCACCCAAGCACCGGTCCATCCACATACCAAATTATCAAAGTACCGAACGCGAATCAGATGATCGTGATGAAAACTAGCTTGACGATAATTCCCATGTGTCCTCGGGAGTGTTTTCCTTCATATAAGAGTTTGTCCAGGCTTGTCCTTTGTTACAAAAAGGATTGGGCCATGTTGCTGCACCTTATTTACTTTTACTATTTTTCACTTGCTACCAATTACCTTATCACAAAACTATCTGTTACCGATAATTTCAGTGCTTGCAGAAAATACCTTCCTGAAAACTGCCTATAATTTCCTTCTGCTCCTCGTTGGGTTCGACACTCTTACTTATCGAAAGGACTACGATAGATCCCCTACACTTGTGGGTCATCAAGACTCTTTTCTGACGCCGTTGCCGGGGAGTGAAGCGCCTTTGGTAAGTGGAATTTGGTAAGGAAAAATTTATATAGTGTGCTGAAATTTACTGTTACTTGTTATTATGGCTCATCATCCTTTGAGGGGCTTGTTCAGGGTATCTTCACCCCGACCAGAAAAGCAAAGAGTTGCTCCTCAACCTACTGAAAATGTTTGCTTTGAAATTCCTTCGGGTATTATAGAGAAACTGCTAGATAATCCCTTTACAGGAGACGGAACACTGCATCTCGATTTACACCTAATCTATGTGGATGAAGTTTGTGGATTATTTAAGCTTGCATGTATGCCCGAGGATGTTATCAAGAAGAAGGTATTCCCTTTATCTTTGAAGGGAGACGCATTGACATGGTTTAGACTATGCGATGATATTGGATCATGGAACTATAACCGACTGAAGTTGGAATTTCATCAGAAGTTCTATCCTATGCATCAGGTTCATCGTGATCGTAATTATATATATAATTTTTTGGCCTCGCGAAGGAGAAAGCACCGATCAAGCTTGGGAAGGCTTAAGTCAATGTTATATTCATGCCCCAATCATGAGCTCTCAAGAAAAATGATCATTCAAACTTTTATGCTCGGCTTTCTCTCAATAATCGCACCATGCTCGATAATTCTTGTGCTGGTTCTTTTATGATGAAGACTATTGAATTCAAATGGGATTTATTGGAAAGAATTAAATGCACCTCTAAAGATTGGGATCTCGACGAAGGTAAGGAGTCAGGTATGACCCCTAAGTTTGATTGTGTTAAAGCTTTTATGGATACCGATGTTTTCCATGAATTTAGCACTAAATATGGACTTGACTCTGAGATAGTAGCTTCTTTCTGTGAATCATTTGCTACTCATGTTGATCTCCCCAAGGAGAAGTGGTTTAAATACCATCCTCCCATTGAAGTAAAAGTAGTTGAACCTGTTAAAGTTGAAGAAAGAACTATCACTTATAATGTTGATCCTATTGTTCCTACTGCTTATATTGAGAAACCACCTTTCCCTGTTAGAATAAAGGATCATACTAAAGCTTCAACTGTGGTCCGTTAGTGTAATACTAGAACACCTACACCCTCTGAGCAAATTAAAGTTGAACCTACTGTTGCTATGGTTAAAGATCTCTTAGTAGAAAATTTAGATGGACATGTTATTTAACTCCAAGAAGAAGCTGCTAGAATAGCCAAACCCGATACTAGTAATAAACATAGACCTGTTGTAGGCTTGCCTGTCATTTCTGTTAAAATAGGAGATCATTTCTATAATGGTTTATGTGACGTAGGTGCCAGTGCAAGTATAATCCCTCATTCTTTATATAAAGAAATTATGCATGATATTGCACCGGTTGAGTTAGAAGGGATTGATGTTACTATTAAGCTTGCCAATAGAGACACTATTTCACCAGTTGGGATTGTTAGAGATGTTGAAGTCTTGTGTGGGAAGGTTAAATACCCTGCTGATTTTCTTATTCTTAGTTCCCCACAAGATGATTTTTGTCCCATTATATTTGGTAGACCCTTCTTGAATACTGTTAATGCTAAGATAGACTGCGTAAAAGATATTGTTACTATTGGTTTAGTCGATATGTCTCATGGTTTTAACTTTGCTAAATTTCATAGACAACCCCATGATAAAGAATTACCTAGTAAGGATGAAATTATTGTTCTTGCTTCTATTGCTGTTTAAAGATTATCAACGACGGTTAAATCCTAAGATGAAAGAAGTGGTAAGAAAGGAAATACTAAAGCTTCTAGAGGTAGGTATTATCTATCCAGTTGCTGATAGCCAGTGGGTAAGTCCTGTCCATTGTGTCCCTAAGAAGGGAGGTATATGACTGTTGTTCCTAATGATAAAGATGAATTGATCCCGCAAAGAATTGTTACAGGTTATAGGATGGTAATTGATTTCCGCAAATTAAATAAAGCTACTAAGAAAGATCATTACCCTTTGCCTTTTATTGATCAAATGCTAGAAAGGTTATCCAAACATACTCATTTTTGCTTTCTAGATGGTTATTCTGGTTTCTCTCAAATACCTGTGTCAAAAGGGGATCAAGAAAAGACCACTTTACTTGTTCTTTAGGTACCTTTGCTTATAGACGTATGCCTTTTGGTTTATGTAATTGTGTCCAAAACGTATCTATAATTTCTGCTTGCTCCATGCTTCTTTTGTGTGATATTGCTATGATATTGATGCACTTCCATGCACTTTTGATCATATTTGGACTAACCTATTAACTCAGTGCACCACAGTGCCAGTTCATGTTTTCTGCTGTTTTTCTATTCCAGGTTTCCCCCATATTAAAAGTGCTCCAAAAATTCCAGGAAAAATATAGGAAAAATCAGCGTACATGAAGCTTCGCGAAGAACCAAAGATGGGCCAGAGGGGAGCCACCGGAGGCCCAGGCGGCCACCTGGCGCGGCCCCACCCCTGGCCGCGCCAGGGGGGCGCCTGGGGCCCCTGCTCCGCCTCTGGCTGCCCCCCTTCGCATATATATCCCTCTCGTCCCGAAACCCTCGAGGACAGAACCCTTTTTCGCGATCTCGCCTCTGTTCCGCCGCCGAAGCGCTTCCAAGATCGGGAGCATCAGGAGAACTCTTCCCGGCACCCTGCCGGAGGGGAGAACCACCACCGGGAGCTTCTCCACCACCATGGACGCTTCCCGGATGAGTCATGAGTAGTCCACCTTGGACCATGGGTCCATGATCAGTAGCTATGTGATGTTGTCCTCCCCTCTTTGCTCTTCATGGTTTAGACCTCGTGAGCTGCCCTACATGATCGAGGCACATATGTAATCTTTCTGTTGTTGCTTTGCTGAGTTTGCTGGGATCTGATGGATTATGAGACTATGTTCAGATTGTGTTTGAGTAATATATTTGATTCACCTCTTTTATATCTTTGGTCTTGAGTAATTCTTGCATGTTCTCCGTTGCTGTTTATTGCTTTGGCCAAGTAGTAGGTAGTAACTCCAAGAGGGAGCGTTATGCTTGATTGTGGGTTCATGCCCCCTGATGACTAGCTTGAGTGATAGAAACATGAGTCTAGGGGATGTGCTGTTGCCACAAGGGAGAAAACAACGGTGCTTGTACTTGCGGGTGCAAGGATTGTTTACTTTACGCAAAGTTCTTTTAATGCAGTTGTCTGTTGCTTTGAGTTTACACTTTGGGTGGGATTCGCAACTTAATACTAGCGAGATGTTCTGGATAGATATCTCAAGGTGGATGATTAGTAGTAGATGCAGATGGATTTCGGTCTACTTGCCTTGGCGTACCGCCCATGCTTTTGAGCCTCTACCTTTCTTTGCAGCATAGTTAGCATTGGTTTGCGCATATAATCCTGTCAATTGCCCAGCTGTAATTTGTTTACCTCGCTTTGCTGTTTTATCGTCTTTTGGGAGAGAGACATCACTAGTGAACATCATGGGACCCCGGTCCATATTACCACCGTTGATCACACCCTCTATTTACTTCATGTTTTTATTTCCTAGTTGCAGTCATAGCTATCATTATTATCTCTTGTGTTTGATCCATTGTAAACAACAAGGCCGGAGGGATTGCCAACCTCTCTGTACTCATTGGGAGCAAAGTTATCTGTATCTGTGTGCAGGTCCCGTCAACCGCTAAGTTTCTAGCACCGTTGACACCTACTTGCCGACCCTCGGAGTCTCACGGTATTCGATCCTTGGTATCTTTGCCAAGGGAAATTTGCCGCTACGCTACATCTCAACCTTCCACTTGGGGTAACCAACGAGGGGCGAGAAGCCATCAAGCAAGTTTCTGGCGCCGTTGCCGGGGACTCCACTCTTCAAGATAGGGGAGTTGCACGCTATCTTTTATCTTTGCTTTTTAGTCTTGTTAGTTTACCTTTCAGTTTTTGCTTTAGTGTCCCATACCAAAAATCACAAAAATAGTTATCTTGCTTGCTGCTGCTATGGGTTCCACCGAGAACACCAAGTTGTGTGACTTCACTAGTCATAACAACAGTGACTTTATCTGCACGCCTATTGCTACAACTGCCACTTCAGCACCTTCTTATGAGATTAAACCTGCTTTACTGAACCTAGTTATGAAAGATCAATTCTCCGGTGCTGGAGATGATGCTGCTTTGCACTTAAATAATTTTGTTGAGCTCTGTGATATGCAAAAGTACAAAGAAGTAGATGGTGAAATTGTTAAGCTTAAGCTTTTTCCTTTCTCCTTGAGAGGAGGAGCTAAAATCTGGTTTCAATCCTTACCTAGGAATAGTATAGATTCTTGGGACAAGTGCAAGGATGCCTTTATTGGGAAGTACTATCCCCCTGCTAAAATTATCCAATTAAGGAGTAACATAATGAATTTTAAACAATTGGATAATGAACACGTTGCCCAAGCTTGGGAACGAATGAAATCTCTTGTCAAGAACTGCCCTACTCATGGTTTGACTACTTGGATGGTTATCCAAACTTTTTATGCAGGCTTGAACTTTACCTCGCGGAACTTGTTAGATTCGGCCGCGGGAGGAACCTTTATGTCAACTACACTTGGTGCTGCCACGAAGCTTCTCGACGAGATGATGACCAATTATTCCCAATGGCACACCGAACGCGCTCCAACAAGTAGGAAGGTAAACTCTGTCGAGGAGATTTCCTCCCTAAATGAAAAAGTTGACTTGATCATGTCTCTACTTTCCAAGCAATCTTCTATTGATCCTCATGATGTTCCTTTAAATTATTTGATTGCTCAAGATCAAGTAGATGTGAACTTTATCTCTAGAAACAATTTCAATAACAATGCTTATAGGAGTAATTTTGGTAGCAACCCTAGACCGTTCCCCTCTAATTCCTATGGGAACAACAATGCTTATCCTAGCACCAAGAACTCCACTTCTGAACTAGAGATTATGCTTAAAGACTTCATCACTACCCAAAAGGCCTTCAATAAGAGTGTAGAAGAAAAACTAGACAAACTAGATAATCTCTCTTCGAAGGTAGACAATTTAGCCCATGAGGTAGAGTTGCTTAAAATTAGAACTTCTCCTCTTGAGGAGAGGAAGACCACTCCTATGAATGCTATTCAAGTGCAAATTAATGAAAACATTAGGATGATGGCTAAACTTAAAAAGAGATGGGCTAGAGAAAAGGAGGAAGAAGATAGAATTAAGAGCCTTCCTACCCACCACACTGTTGCTACTATTCAAGTTGTTGAGGATATCCAAACTCTTAGCACCCAATGCACTCCTAGTCCCATTGGACCTATTAATGGTGATGCTATGACCTCAATCGTAGAAGAAGAAACTCCTATGACCATAGAAGCTACCAAACAAGTGAGCCTAAAGGACACCACTACCACTTTACTTGATAGTAGTGACCTTGATTTTGATAATTGCACCCTTTCTGAAGTTATTGGTTTTCTTCACAAGATGTCTAGAGATCCCCACACTAGCAAACTTAATCTTGCCTTCACGGAGCATATCACTAATGCTCTCATAAAAGCTAGGGAGGAGAAGCTTAGGGTAGAAGCCTCCATACCTAGAAAGCTAGAAGATAGTTGGGATCCTATGATTAAAATTAAGTTGAATAACTTCTCTTGCTATGCTTTATGTGATGTTGGAGCTAGTACCTCCGTTATGCCCAAAAGAATGTATGATATGTTTGAATTGAAACCTTTTGATCCTTGTTCTTTTGGTGTTCGTCTTGTTGATTCTTCCGTAAAGAAACCTTTGGGGAAGATCGATGATGTTCTTATCATTGTCAATGACAATTATGTTCCCGTTGATTTTACTATTATGGATATTGAATGTGAACCTTCATGTCCAATTATTTTGGGACGTCCTTTTCTTCGCACCGGTGGTGCTATCATTGACATGAAAGAGGGGAATATAAAATTCCAATTCCCTCTCAAGAAAGGGATGGAACACTTCCCTAGAAAGAAGATTAAGTTGCCTTTTGAGTCCGTTACACGGGCTAGCTATTCTCTTACTCTTGATAAAACTTGATCTTCTCTTTTTGCATCATGCCTAGCTTAAAGGCATAAAAGAAAGCGCTTTTGGGAGGCAGCCCACAACGAATTAGGTTTTATTTTGCTTTTGTTGTGTCTTTATGTTTGTTACTACAGTAGCATCATCATTGTATCTTTTCTTTTCAGCTTTGTGCCAAGTTTAGCCTCCGATTGCAAGAAAGTTCAAAAGTTGTGACGTGCTGTCCAGAAAACAGATTCTGTCCTTGGACAGAAAATTTCGAATAAAATCACCAGATCATCTTTTTGATCTGAATTTTTTTGACAGCATGCTCTATACAATTGTCTTTCGAGCGTCTGTTTTGAGTTTTTTGATTTGAGTTGCAGAAGTGCCCCGAAAAAATTATTTACTACCTGCTGGTCTGTTTTTCACAGATTCTGTCCTGTTTTGCCTTTTCTTTGTTTTGCAAACCTTGAGCTTGCTTTTTCTTTGCAAAAACCTTTTGGCAATCTTGAGAAACAGTAGCTCTTCAAGATTATTTTTATTTCCAGTAGGGAAAAAATATTTCATTGTGGGTACTAACCTCGCTAATCAGATTATGATGAGTTATGTATGAAGGGAGTTTTCAAGTGTGCGAGGGAAGATGATAAAAGAAGATTCAGGAGGGTCAAACGCTCAAGCTTGGGGATGCCACCGTGCACCCCCAAGAAATATTCAAGAAGACTCAAGCGTCTAAGCTTGGGGATGCCCCCATGCATCCCCTTCTCCATCAACAATTATCAGTTCGTCTTTCGTTCCACTATATATCACTTCATGCGTTATGTGCTATGCTTGGAGCGTCTTGCTCTTAGTTTCCTTTTTTTAGTTTTCTTTAGCTTTGCTTGCTGTTCATAACAAGTTAGAACCCAGCTTTCTTTGTGTGGGAGAGAAACACGCTCCGCTTAAACCTAGAACACAACATAGGATTTTCATGCTTATCTTTGCTGTGTGTGTTCTTTGTCTTTCCATAGCTGCTGTCATGTTTAGCTCTTAGTTTTCACGCTTTTCTTTTTAAAGAGCTTTTGTTTAGTTGGTTGCTGAACTCTCTTGAGTTTTCATGTTTATCTTGTTAAGAGAGTTTGCTTGTTGCACTGAGTTGTGTGTCTTAACTTAAAGTAGGTAATTGAGGTTGCTATTTAATTTTAGTAGTAACTTGCAATAGTTTTGAGGTATTGCCATGAGTAATGTCTGAACTTTTGGTGTCAAGAGCTTTAGCCTATTAGTGATAGATGTCGTATTTTGGGCAATCCGTTTTTATTTTCGAAAACCTACAAAATAGTTGAGAACTTTAGCTACTAGATGGTTCACTAATCTTTGGAGGGATCGAATATTAGAGTACACTCACGTACCATGAGTCGAGGATGCGCAAGGATAACCAAACCCCCATACACTCCTCCTCGGGGTACTTATCTCTTTGTGAACCTCCTAATTAGATTGAGAGTTACCGATAATAAGTGCATGAGTTCTTCGGACTAATGTGAGTATTCGAAAGTTGACACTTCCACCTAGCCATATTTTTCTAGCCTCTTCGGTACCGTGCATTTCCCTTTCTCACCTCGAGAGTTGGCGCATACTTCGCCGGTGCATCCAAATCCTTGGCACGATACGCTCTGTCATCATAAGCCTCATTATATCCTTCCTCAAAACAGCCACCATACCTACCTATCAAGGCATTTCCATAGCCTTTCCGAGATACATTGCCATGCAACATCCATCTTCTCATGACTTGATCTTCATGTCATACATGCTTTTTGCTTGATCGATGAGCCGCATGCTAGTTGGGCCTTGCCCTAATCATTGCTACATGACGCGCTAGTATCATTGCATATCCTGCTACACTGGCAGAGGCATACATTTGCATACATCATGATAGTTTCATCTTCTTTATGTTGAGTACTTTTGTAAAGTGTGAAAGATCTTCTATACTTCTTGTAATATATAGAGTGTTGCCCCTAAAGTGAGGAAAAGATCCCAAAGAGGACAAAATCAAAAGATCCCAAAGAGGACAAATGAGAGTTAAATAGAAAGAGCCATTGAGGCCACAAAAAAAATAAAAAAAAAAGAGAAAAAAGAGAAAAAGAAAAAAAAAGAGAGAAGGCGGCACACTACTATTCCTTTTGAGAGATCCACACTTGTACTCCATATTATACCTTGTACTCCATAGAGATTATCATTCATGCATATAGCTATGTGGGGACCTTCACACTATAGAACTTGGCTTGTATATTCCAATGATGAGCCTCCTCAAAAGAGCTCTAGGTCTTCTTGAGCGAGCAAGTTGGATGCACCCCCACTAGTTCCATTGGAGAGCTTACCTTAGCTCATATGTGCATCCGTTGCATGGCAATCCCTACTCCTCACATCATATCTATCATTTGGCTTTCTCTCGCCTATGATTATCCTCATTTATGTGAGCCTTTCACACCTTTTTTGTCTTCCCCCTTCATCATTTTTCTCTCTTTGCCATCCTAAGTGTCAACTTTCTTGCTTACGCTCATCCATTGCATGAGTGCTCAAAATATCGAAAGGGAGTGGATCATTTTGACTTGTACCTGGCTAGTGGTCTGGGGATGAGTCAAGATAAGATTCCAAAGAAGACCAAGTGTGAAACTTTAGTAGATTAAGTTCTCAACAATACAAAAACTATGTTTTACTCTCTCGTATATCCCTATCCCCTTTCTTGCACGCAAACACCATTTGGAGACATTCGAGTCATGGACAGCGAGAGCTCTTGCACCTTTATGTTCTTACTTTGCTTGTTACAATGCTAATATAGACTCTTGCTTGTTATGACTTGAATTGAATTACATGTCTTGATTGCTTTACTTAAAAGTTCTTATATGGTTGATAGCATGTCACCACAGAAATTATGCTTGTTATCATTTACCTACTCGACGACGAGCAGGAATTAAGCTTGGGGATGTTGATACGTCCAAAACGTATCTATAATTTCTGCTTGCTCCATGCTTATTTTGTGTGATATTGCTATGATATTGATGCACTTCCATGCACTTTTGATCATATTTGGACTCACCTATTAACTCAGTGCACCACAGTGCCAGTTCCTGTTTTCAGCTGTTTTTCTATTTCAGGTTTCCCCCATATTAAAAGTGCTCCAAAAATTCCAGGAAAAATATAGGAAAAATCAGCGTACAGGAAGCTTCGCGAAGAACCAAAGATGGGCCAGAGGGGAGCCAGGGGAGGCCCAGGCGGCCACCTGGCGCGGCCCCACCCCTGGCCGCGCCAGGGGGGCGCCTGGGGCCCCTGCTCCGCCTCTGGCTGCCCCCCTTTGCATATATATCCCTCTCATCCCGAAACCCTCAAGGAAAAAACCCTTTTTCGCGATCTCGCCTCTGTTCCGCCGCCGCAGCGCTTCCAAGATCGGGAGCATCAGGAGAACTCTTCCTGGCACCCTGCCGGAGGGGAGAACCACCACCGGGAGCTTCTCCACCACCATGGACGCTTCCCGGATGAGTCGTGAGTAGTTCACCTTGGACCATGGGTCCATGATCAGTAGCTATGTGATGTTCTCCTCCCCTCTTTGCTCTTCATGGTTTAGACCTCGTGAGCTGCCCTACATGATCGAGGCACATATGTAATCTTTCTGCTATTGCTTTGGTGAGTTTGCTGGGATCTGATGGATTATGAGACTATGTTCAGATTGTGTTTGAGTAATATATTTGATTCACCTCTTTTATATCTTTGTTCTTGAGTAATTCTTGCATGTTCTCCGTTGCTGTTTATTGCTTTGGCCAAGTAGTAGGTAGTAACTCCAAGAGGGAGCGTAATGTTTGATTGTGGGTTCATGCCCCCTGATGACTAGCTTGAGTGACATTAAACATGAGTCTAGGGGATGTGATGTTGCCATAAGGGAGAAAACAACGGTGCTTGTACTTGCGGGTGCAAGGATTGTTTACTTTACGCAAAGTTCTTTTAATGCAGTTATCTGTTGCTTTGAGTTTACACTTTGGGTGGGATTCGCAACTTAATACCAGCGAGATGTTCTGGATAGATATCTCAAGGTGGATGATTAGTAGTAGATGCAGATGGATTTCGGTCTACTTGCCTTGGCGTACCGCCCTTGCTTTTGAGCCTCTACCTTTCTTTGCAGCATAGTTAGCATTGGTTTGCGCACATAATCATGTCAATTGCCCAGCTGTAATTTGTTTACCTCGCTTTGCTGTTTTATCGTCTTTTGGGAGAGAGACATCACTAGTGAACATCATGGGACCCCGGTCCATATTACCACCGCTGATCAAACCCTCTATTTACTTCCTGTTTTTATTTCCTAGTTGCAGTCATAGCTATCATTATTATCTCTTGTGTTTGATCCTTTGTAAACAACAAGGCCAGAGGGATTGACAACCTCTTTGTACTCGTTGGGAGCAAAGTTTTTTGTATCTGTGTGCAGGTCCCGTCAACCGCTAAGTTTCTGGCGCCGTTGACACCTACTTGTCGACCCTCGGAGTCTCACGGGATTTGATCCTTGGTATCTTTGCCAAGGGAAATTTGCCGCTACGCTACATCTCAACCTTCCACTTGGGGTACCCAACGAGGGGCGAGAAGCCATCAGTAATGCACCTGCTACTTTTCAAAGATGCATGATGGCTATATTCTCTAATTTTTGTGAAAAGATTGTTGAGGTTTTCATGGATGATTTTTCCGTTTACGGAACTTCTTTTGATGATTGCTTGAGCAACCTTGATCGAGTTTAGCAGAGATGTGAAGACACTAATCTTGTCTTGAATTGGGAAAAATGTTACTTTATGGTTAATGATGGCATTGTCTTGGGACATAAAATTTCTGAAAGAGGTATTGAAGTCGACAAGGCTAAGGTTGATGCTATTGAAAAGATGTCGTATCCCAAGGACATCAAAGGTATACGAAGTTTCCTCGGTCATGCCAGGTTTTATAGGAGGTTCATTAAGGACTTCTCCAAAATATCCAGGCCTTTGACTAATCTCTTAAAAAAAGATGTTCCTTTTTTTATGATGATTGTGTAGAAGCATTTGAAATACTTAAGAAATCATAGATCTCTGCACCTATTGTCCAGCCTCCTGACTGGAATATACCCTTTCAGATTATGTGTGATGCTAGTGATTATGTTGTAGGTGTTGTCCTAGGACAAAGAGTTGATAAGAAATTGAATGTTATTCAATATGCTAGTAAAACTCTAGACAGTGCCCAAAGAAATTATGCTACTATTGAGAAAGAATTTTTAGCAGTTGTATTTGCATGTGATAAGTTTAGACCTTATATTGTTGATTCTAAAGTAACTATTCACACTGATCATGCTGCTATCAAATACCTTATGGAAAAGAAAGATGCTAAACCTAGACTTATTAGATGGGTTCTCCTGCTGCAAGAATTTGATTTGCATATTATTGATAGAAAGGGAGTTGAGAACCTCGTAGCAGATAACTTGTCTAGGCTAGAGAATATACTTGATGACCCACAACCTATTGATGATAGCTTTCCTGATGAACAATTAGATGTCATAAATACTTCTCGTACTGCTCCATGGTATGCTGATTATGCTAATTACATTGTTGCTAAGTTTATACCTCATAGCTTCACATACCAGCAAAAGCAAAAGTTCTTCTATGATTTGAGGCATTACTTCTGGGATGACCCACATCTCTATAAAGAAGGAGTAGATGGTATTATTAGACGTTGTGTACCTGAGCATGAATAGGAACAAATCCTACGCAAGTGCCACTCCGAAGCTTATGGAGGACACCATGCTGGAGATAGCACCGCACATAAGGTATTGCAATCTGGTTTTTATTGGCCTACTCTCATCAAGGATGATCGTAAGTTTGTCTTATCTTGTGATGAATGTCAAAGAATTGGTAATATCAGTAGACGTCAAGAAATGCCTATGAATTATTCACTTGTTATTGAATCGTTTGATGTCTCGGGCTTTGATTATATGGGACCGTTTCCTTCCTCTAATGGGTACACACATATTTTAGTTGTTGTTGATTACATTACTAAGTGGGTAGAAGCTATTCCAACTAGTAGTGCTGATCACAACACCTCTATTAAGATGCTTAAAGAAGTTATTTTTTTGAGGTTTGTAGTCCCTAAATACTTGATGACTGATGGGGGTTCACACTTTATTCATGGTGCTTTTCGTAAAATGCTTGCTAAGTATGATGTTAATCATAGAATTGCATCCCCTTATCACCCATAGACTAGTGGTCAAGTAGAATTAAGTAATAGAGAGCTGAAATTAATTTTGCAAAAGGTAGTTAATAGGTCTAGAAAGAATTGGTCCAAGAAACTTGATGATGCATTATGGGCCTATAGAACTGCATACAAAAATCCTATGGGTATGTCTCCATATAAGATGGTTTATGGAAAAGCATGTCACTTACCTCTCGAGCTAGAACATAAGGCATATTGGGCTATTAAAGAGCTCAATTATGATTTTAAACTTGCCGGTGAGAAGAGGCTATTTGACATTAGCTCTCTTGATGAATGGAGAACCCAGGCCTATGAGAATGCCAAGCTGTTTAAAGAAAAAGTTAAAAGATGGCATGACAAAAGGATACAAAAGCGTGAGTTTAACGTAGGTGATTATGTCTTGCTATACAACTCCCGTTTAAGATTTTTTGTAGGAAAACTTTTCTCTAAATGGGAAGGTCCTTACGTTATCGAGGAGGTCTATCGTTCCGGTGCCATAAAAATCAAGAACTTCATAGGCACGAATCCGAAGGTGGTGAACGGTCAAAGAATCAAACATTATATCTCAGGTAATCCTGTAAATGTTGAAACCAATGTTATTGAAACCGTAACCCCGGAGGAATACATAAGGGTCACCTTCCAGAATGATTCAGACCCCGAAAAGGAAGAGGTATGTGGTACGGTGAGTAAACCAACTCCAAAACCATTCTGATGGCAATTTTTCACCGTTTTGGAATATTTAGAAAAAAATAAAAATAAGAGGCAGTCCGGAAGAGACACGAGCCGTCCACGAGGGTGGAGGGCGCGCCCCCTTCCCCTGGGCACTCCCCCTGCCTCGTGGGCACCTCGTTTGCCTCCCGGACTCCGATTTCTTGCACTTACTTCTTTTGGTCAGTAAAAATTCTTTATATATTCTCCCGAAGGTTTTGACCACCGTATCATGCAAAAATCCTCTGTTTTCGTTTCGAGCTGTTGTTTCTGACAGATCTAGATCATCATGGCGTCTTCCAGCATCCCCAAGGACAAGTTCTTCGAGAAGGTCATCAACCCCTACCTCGCAGAGGTGCTGCATCACCCTCAAACCATGGAGTTGCGTGAAGGGGTGCTGCACATCTGTGATGTAGAGGGGCCAAGGAGAACCGGAAGCATGGAGACGAGACTCGAAGCAACGGAGCAGCAAGTTTTCAAGTGCCAAGGTATGGTGGAACGAGGACTCAACGCCAACCACATGATGATCACGGAGCTCGCTAACAACCACAAGCTGGACGCAAGGATCTTCGGGGAAGCCATCTCCAATCTCCAAGTGAAAATTGAACACCTCCAGGCCCAGATCTATGATCTGCAAAACCAAAACTGTGAGTATGAATATAGATTCATGAAGATGAGTTTGGTTGCAGATTTGAGTATCCCGGAGACTCCATCATCCTTCTACGATGGTGAGCCCATGCCTTGGAAGATGGACGACAAGCCTACTTCATCAACAACTCCAACATCACCACCTCCGAAGAAGGGGACATAATCATATGGGTATGGGCACTCCCCTTGGCAACTGCCAAGCTTGGGGGATGTGCCTCGGTATCGTATCACCATCACACTCCTATCTTTATCGTTTTTCCTCGTTCGGTCCTTTTGGTAATATCATGATCTAGTAGAATAAAGTTAGCATGATCTAGTTGTGAGCTTTTGCTTTTTGATCTTTACCTTTGTAATCGAGTCCGTGAGCTATATAATAAAGATTAGTGTTGACTCAAGGGCTTGATTTCCTCACTTTGGTCATGAGAGAATAAAAGAAAATATAAAAAGTATCAAAGAGATCATATTGATCTTATGGGAAGTAATGACTTCACATATAAAGAGTACAATGAATAAAAGTTGTTGAGAGTTGACAAACATAGTTTTGGTCATCGTTGCAATTAATAGGAAGTAATAAAGAAGAGAGGTTTCACATACAAATATACTATCTTGGACATCTTTTATGATTATGAGCACTCATTAAAATATGACATGCTAAAGAGTTGATGTTGGACAAGGAAGACAACATAATGGGTTATGTTTTCTTATATTCGAAATAAAGTATATTGTCATGGATCATCCAACATGTTGAGCTTGCCTTTCCCCCTCATGCTAGCCAAAACTCCTTGCACCAAGTAGAGATACTACTTGTGCTTCCATACATCCTTAAACCCAGTTTTGCCATGAGAGTACACCATACCTACTTATGGATTGAGTAAGATCCTTCAAGTAAGTTGTCATGGTTGTAAATTCTCTAAAATATGTACGATTTATTAGTGTGGAGGAAATAAGCTTTATACGATCTTGTGATATGGAAGTAATAAAAGCGACGGACTGCATAATTAAGGTCCTTATCACAAGTGGCAATATAAAGTGATGTTCTTTTGCGCTAAGACTTTGTGCATCCAACCATAAAAGCACATGACAACCTCTGCTTCCCTCTGCGAAGGGCCTATCTATTATTCTTGCCTTATAAGAGTCAAAGTGAAACTAACCTTTCCTTTTTACATTTTATCCTTTGGCAAGCACATTGTGTTGGAAAGATCCTGACATATATACCCAATTGGATATAAGCTATCATGGTCTATTACTGTTGACACTACCCTTCAGGTAAAAGGTTGGGAGGCAATACCATAAGCCCCTATCTTTCTCTGTGTCCGATTAAAACTCCATACCCATAAGAATTGCGTGAGTGTGAGCAATTGTAAAAGACTATATGATAGTTGAGTATGTGGACTTGCTGAAAAGCTCTTACAATGACTCTTTCCGATGTTATGATAAATTGCAATTGCTTCAATGACTGAGATCATAGTTTGTTGGTTTTCAATGAAGTTTCTGATTCATACTTGACATTGTGAATGAATTGTTCCTTTAGCATAAGAATCATATGACAATATATGTGTGTTGCTGTTATAAGAATGATCATGATGCCCTCATGTCCGTATTTTATTATTACCGACACCTCTATCTCTAAACATGTGGACATATTTTTCAATATCGGCTTTTGCTTGAGGACAAGCGAGGTCTAAGCTTGGGGGAGTTGATATGTCCATTTTGCATCATGCTTTTATGTTGATATTTATTGCACTATGGGCTGTTATTACACGTTATGTCACAATACTTATGCCTTTCTCTCTTATTTTACAAGGTTTGCATGAAGAGGGAGAATGCCGCCAGCTGGAATTTTGGGCTGGAAAAGGGGCAAACACTGGAAACCTATTCTGCACAACTCAAAAAGCTCCGAAACTCCACGAGACACCGTTTCAGAAAATATAAAAATATCTGGCGAAAGAGATTCACCAGGGGGGCCACCACCTGTCCATGAGGGTGGGGGCGCCCCCCCCCCTCTGGGCGCGCCCCCTACCTCGTGGGCCACCCGGTGACCCCCCCGATGCCCATCTTCTCCCATATGGGGTGTTTTGACCTGGAAAAAAATCATAAGCAGGCTTTCGGGACCAGACGCCGCCGTCTCAAGGCGGAAACAATCTAGGGCTCCGGCAGAGCTGTTCTGCTGGGGATACTTCCCTCCGGGAGGGGGAGATCGTCACCGCCGTCATCACCAACAACTCTCCCATCTTGGGGAGGGTTATCTTCATCAACATCTTCACCAGCACCATCTCCTCTCAAACCCTAGTTCATCTCTTGTATCCAATCTTTGTACCCAAACCTCAGATTGGTACCTGTGGGTTGCTAGTAGTGTTGATTACTCCTTGTAGTTGATGCTAGTTGGTTTAATTGGTGGAAGATCATATGTTCAGATCCATTATGCATATTAATACCCCTCTGATCATGAACAATACTATGTCTTGTGAGTAGTTACTTTTTTTCCTGAGGACATGGGAGAAGTCTTGTTATAAGTAGTCATGTGAATTTGATATTCGTTCGATATTTTGATGAGATGTATGTTGTCTCTCCTCTAGTGGTGTCATGTGAACATCGACTACATGACACTTCACCATTATTTGGGCCTAGGGGAAGGCATTGAGAAGTAATAAGTAGATGATGGGTTGCTAGGGTGACAGAAGCTTAAACCCTAGTTTATGCGTTGCTTCGTAAGGGGCTGATTTGGATCGACTTGTTTCATGCTATGGTTAGGTTTACCTTAATACTTCTTTTGTAGTTGCGGATGCTTGCATTAGAGGTTAATCATAAGTGGGAGGCTTCTCCAAGTAAGGACAGCACCCAAGCACCGGTCCACCCACATACCAAATTATCAAAGTACCGAACGCGAATCAGATGATCGTGATGAAAACTAGCTTGACGATAATTCCCATGTGTCCTCGGGAGCGTTTTCCTTCATATAAGAGTTTGTCCAGGCTTGTCCTTTGTTACAAAAAGGATTGGGCCATCTTGCTACACCTTATTTACTTTTACTATTGGTCACTTGCTACCAATTACCTTATCACAAAACTATCTGTTACCGATAATTTAAGTGCTTGCAGAAAATACCTTACTGAAAATTGTCTATCATTTCCTTCTGCTCCTCGTTGGGTTTGACAATCTTACTTATCGAAAGGACTACGATAGATACCCTACACTTGTGGGTCATCATCCAATTAGCCCTAACCCCTTGCATCACCGCCGATTATCATGGAATTCACCCGCTGACGGAAGATCTTCATGACTCCCACCAACGCTCCCCATCGACCACCAATGAACCAGGGCAAAGAGAGGCACAACCAGGCAACGAAAGCACCGGCCCATGAGCGGAGGGTGGCAACCATATGCACCCCTCCGGATTAGCGAACCCGACCCTACCCTGATCTTGGCAGGCATAGAAACCTCGGGCCTCCAGCCTCGACCCACGGCAGGGCTAGCTAGATGGTTGTTACACCCCTAGTGATTCCCTATTTAGCGCATTCTACGTCAAATTGCACGCGCCACACACACGGTGGAACGATCGGCTGACACGGGCCAGCCCATGTAGCTGCGAGGCGCGCATTCACTAATCTCGGATTTGGGAATGTTCTGGATAGTTCCCAGCCGTTTTTTTTCCTGTTTTGGGAATCTTCTGGAAGTTTCCCAAAACCTTTTTTTCCTTTTCCTTTTCCTTTTCTTATTCTTCCTTTTCCTGTTTCTTTTTCTTTTTCGCTTTTTGCTGTTTCTCTATTTCTTCTCTTTCCTTTTATATGTTTATCCATTTTCTTCTTCTTCAAGTATATTTTCTTTTTCATCAAAAGTTCAGGAATTTCTTCATTTTCACAGTTTTAAAATATAATCATTGTTTCAACATTGTTCCTGGTTTGAAATTTTAGTCAGAAAATTCAAAATTGTTCCGAAGCTCAAATATTGTTCACTTCTTTTAAAAATGTTTGGAAATTGAAATACGAGAATTTAAAATTTTAAAAGTGTTTAGGTATGAGTTCACAATTTCAGAAAATATTTGTGAATTTCAAAAAATGTACCCACTTTGAAAAATTATTCACAAATTGCATAAATTTTCTTGTCCATGAATAATTGTTCACAAATTCAAAAACTGTTTGGGAATTGAAAAAAAAACGCTTGCGTTTTAAATTTTGTTTCACAAATTTTAAAAATGGGCCAGATTTTCCAATACATTTCGGACATTAAAAATGTTCATATTTAAGAAAAACATTTTTCAGAAATTCAAAAAATGTTCGGAAAAGTTTTCCCAAATGTCGAAGTTTCGAAAACATTGTTCGTGATTTATAAAAAATATCCATATTTTTTATGTTTGTTCAGAAATTCACAAAATGTTCGGGAGTTTCAAAAAATGTTCCAGCTTTTCTGAATTTTTTCACATATTCTTTAGTGTTTTCAAATTTTGTTAGCAAAATCGGAAATGTTCAGGGCATTTTTGACAAATGTGCGCGTTCCAAAAAAATAGTTCGTAGTTTCCGAAAATGTTTGTGTTTTAAATTTCACAAGTTCAAAAAATATTAGGGAATTTCAAAAAATGTGCAAGCTTTTCCAAATATGCTTACTTATTTAAAAAATGTTTCTGTTTTCATTTTTTGCAAATTAAAAGATGTTACCATTTTGGAAATTTTGTTTATAATTTTCAAAAATGTTCGCTTTTTCAAAAAAAATCCTGTTTTCAATTTTTTTTGATAGATTGATCGTGATTTCAAAAAGTATTCTCATTTTATTTTGTTCCTTTTTTCAATACATGTTTGAGATATCCAAAAAATGTTTGTGTCTTCACGAAATGTATGAGTTCTCAAAAAATTGAAAATGCCATGTTTCAAATAATATTTACATATTTCAAAAAGAAAATGGCGTTCAAATTTCTAAAGAAAATTAACTCTTTTGTTTTTCTGGAATGTTTACATCCCAAATAACATTCAATAATGATAGTTCATTTGCACCGGGTACCATTTTAGATACAAATTTCTAGGTGTTACAGTGGTTTTGTTGGGGGGAATTTTGTGAACATTTAAGTTTTGTCGCTTTTGTTCGTTTGTTTAATAGCCTCATTGTATAGCAAGAACTGGAGCTTGTCGGTTGGACCGGCTAGCACAACACGTGCATCACTACAAAGTCTGGGGTTCGCAACCCAGCTCTAGTGCGCTACTCAGCCCTGGTTCTTCAAGGGCGCTTATGCGCTCGTACACATCGAGGACGGCAATATGGCCTGCTAGAGATCAAAGCGGTGTACCTTGGCGCGCTTGGACTTGGTGGTCATGTCCGCAAATTTCCCCCCTCCTTATCAGTAAGAGCATCTCTAGTAGAATACTTAAATTCTTAAATGTAAAACCAGTTTTAAGGGTTGAGAATTGCCCAATTTTGACACTTTTAAGGGTTGTTCCGTTATAAGGGTTGGGTTTGAGGGTTCTACTCTTTGCCCCAACCCCAACCCTTAAAACTGTCATTTGGCATTGCATAATTTTCACTAGAAAAACATAATAAACCTCCAAACAAACACGGAAATAAAGATCATTGATGCATGGTTTAATAGTTTTTACATCACACAATCATCATCTTCCCCATCTACTCGGCACCATCACCAAAAAATTACACTTGGCGTCATTTCCTAGACCACTTCCACGTCCATCAAGCACCTCCATCGGTGGTGGAGTCTTCCACACCGCCATCGCCACCACAACTCATCGGAGTGTCACCTCGAAGAGTAGAGGACGCACCACGGAATATCCTCTTCCTCTCCGCGATGTCCTCCTTGTAGTCCTTCCACCATTGCAATTGTTCTTGATCCATGTCCTTCTTGGACATCATCATGTGCTCCTTCTCTTCCACCATGAGTTCTTTCCATACCTTTGCCTCTTTCACCTTGATCATCCTCTCCTCCAAGTCGGCCTTGCGCTTTGCTTCTTCACGCTTTGCTTCCACTGTTGGGGAACGTAGTATTTTAAAATTTTCCTACGATCACGCAAGATCTATCTACCAGATGCATAGCAACGAGAGGGGAGAGTGTGTCTACGTACCCTCGTAGACCGGGAGCGGAAGCGTCAAGTGACGCGGTTGATGTTGTCGAACTTCTTCACGATCCAACCGATCAAGTACCGAACGTACGGCACCTCCGCGTTCAGCACACGTTCAGCTTGATGACGTCCCACAAGCTCTTGATCCAGTTGAGCTTCACGGGAGAGTTTCGTCAGCACAACGGCGTGGTGACGGATATGATGTGATCACCGGCGCAGGGCTTCTCCTAAGCTCCGCGACGGTACGACCGAGGTGTGATTCTGTGGAGGGGGGCACCGCACACGGCTAAAACAAATCAACTTGTGTGTCTTTGGGTGCCCTCCTGCCCCCGTATATAAAGGAGCAAGGGAGGAGGGGCCGGCCACCTCCTATGGTGCGGCTAGGGAGGGGACTCCTACTAGGAATAGGATTGCAATCCTATTCCTAGTAGGATTCACCGGAAGGAAGAAGGGGGAAAGGATTAGGAGAGGTGGCGCCCCCCCAATCCTAGTCCAACTAGGATTGCTAGGTGGGGGCGCCGGCCAGCCCTATTGGGCTGCCTCTCTCTCACCCTTTAGGCCCACTATGGACCATTCCCTCTCGTAGGGGGTTCCGGTAACCCCCTCCGGCATTCCCGATAAATCCGAAACTTTTCCGGTATACTTCCGGTGTCCGAATATAGCCGTCCAATATATCAATCTTTATGTCTCGGACATTCCGAGACTCCTCGTCATGTCCGTGATCTCATCCGGGACTCCGAACTACCTTCGGTACATCAATACTCAAAAACTCATAATACCGATCGTCATCAAACATTAAGCGTGCGGACCCTACGGGTTCGAGAACTATGTAGACATGACCGAGACTCATCTCTGGTCAATAACCAATAGCGGAACCTGGATGTTCATATTGGCTCCTACATATTCTACGAAGATCTTTTATCGGTCAGAACCGCATAACAACATACGTTGTTCCTTTTGTCAAACGGCATGTTACTTGCCCGAGATTCGATCGTCGGTATCTTTATACCTAGTTCAATCTCGTTGCCGGCAAGTCTCTTTACTCGTTCCGTAACACATCATCTCATGACTAACTCATTAGTCTTTTGCTTGCAAGGCTTATTATGATGTATGTTACCGAGAGGGCCCAGAGATACCTCTCTGACACTCGGAGTGACAAATCCCAATCTTGATCTATGCCAACACCACGAATACTTTCGGAGACACCTGTAGAGCATCTTTATGATCACCCAGTTACGTTGTGACGTTTGATAGCACACAAGGTGTTCCTACGGTATTCGGGAGTTGCATAATCTCATAGTCATAGGAACATGTATAAGTCATGAAGAAAGCAATAGCAGTTAAACTAAACGATCATAGTGCTATGCTAACGGATGGGTCTTGTCCATCACATCATTCTCCTAATGATGTGATCCCATTGATCAAATGACAACTCATGTCTATGGCTAGGAAACATAACCATCTTTGATCAATGAGCTAGTCTAGTAGAGGCATACTAGGGACATACTGTTTTGTCTATGTATCCACACATGTATTAAGTTTCCGGTTAATACAATTCTAGCATGAATAAAAGACTTTTATCATGATATAAGGAAATACAAATAACATCTTTATTATTGCCTCTAGGGCATATTTCCTTCAGTCTCCCACTTGAACTAGAGTCAATAATCTAGATTACAAAGTGATGATTCTCACACCCATGGAGTCTTGGCGCTGATCATGTTTTGCCCGTGGAAGAGGCTTAGTCAACGGGTCTGCAACATTCAGATCCGTGTGTATTTTGCAAATCTCTATGTCTCCCTCTTTGACTAGATCGTGGATGGAATTGAAGCGTCTTTTGATGTGCTTTGTTCTCTTGTGAAACCTGGACTCCTTCGCCAAGGCTATGGCTCCAGTGTTGTCACAAAAGATTTTCATTGGACCCGATGCACTAGGTACTACACCTAGATCGGATATGAACTCCTTCATCCAGACTCCTTCATTTGCTGCTTCTGAAGCAGCTATGTATTCCGCTTCACACGTAGATCCCGCCACGATGCTCTGCTTGGAACTGCACCAGCTGACAGCTCCACCGTTCAATAAAAATACATATCCGGTTTGTGACTTTGAGTCATCCGGATCAGTGTCAAAGCTAGAATCGACGTAACCGTTTACGACGAGCTCTTTGTCACCTCCATATACGAGAAACATATCCTTTGTTCTTTTCAGATACTTTAGGATGTTTTTGACCGCTGTCCAGTGATCCACTCCTGGATTACTTTGGTACCTCCCTGCTAGACTTATAGCAAGGCACACATCAGGTCTGGTACACAGCATTGCATACATGATAGATCCTATGGCTGAGGCATAGGGAATGACTTTCATTTTCTCTCTATCTTCTACAGTGGTCGGGCATTGAGTCTTACTCAACTTCATACCTTGTAAAACAGGCAAGAATCCTTTCTTTGACTGATCCATTTTGAACCTTTTCAAAATCTTATCAAGGTATGTGCTTTGTGAAAGTCCAATTAAGCGTCTAGATCTATCTCTATAGATCTTGATGCCTAATATGTAAGCAGCTTCTCCGAGGTCTTTCATAGAAAAACTTTTATTCAAGTATCCTTTTATGCTATCCAGAAATTCTATATCATTTCCAATTAACAATATGTCATCTACATATAATATTAGAAATGCTACAGAGCTCCCACTCACTTTCTTGTAAATACAGGCTTCTCCAAAAGTCTGTATAAAACCATATGCTTTGATCACCTCATCAAAGCGTATATTCCAACTCCGAGATGCTTGCACCAGTCCATAGATGGATCGCTGGAGTTTGCATACTTTGTTAGCACCTTTTGGATTGACAAAACCTTCTGGTTGCATCATATACAACTCTTCTTTGAGATATCCATTCAGGAATGCAGTTTTGACATCCATTTGCCAGATTTCATAATCATAAAATGCGGCAATTGCTAACATGATTCGGACAGACTTAAGCATCGCTACAGGTGAGAAAGTCTCATCGTAGTCAACTCCTTGAACTTGTCGAAAACCTTTTGCAACAAGTCGAGCTTTGTAAACAGTAACATTACCGTCTGCGTCGGTCTTCCTCTTGAAGATCCATTTATTTTCGATGGCCTGCCGATCATCGGGCAAGTCAACCAAAGTCCATACTTTGTTCTCATACATGGATCCCATCTCAGATTTCATGGCTTCAAGCCATTTTGCGGAATCTGGGCTCATCATCGCTTCCTCATAGTTCGTAGGTTCATCATGGTCTAGTAACATGATTTCCAGAACTGGGTTGCCGTACCACTCTGGTGCGGAACGTACTCTGGTTGATCTACGACGTTCAGTAGAAACTTGATCCGAAGTTTCATGATCATTATCATCAACTTCCTCACTAATTGGTGTAGGAATCACTGGAGCAATTTCCTGTGATGTACTACTTTCCAATATGGGAGAAGGTACAATTACCTCATCAAGTTCTACTTTCCTCCCACACACTTCTTTCGAGAGAAACTCCTTTTCTAGAAAGGATCCGTTCTTAGCAATGAATATTTTGCCTTCGGATCTGTGATAGAAGGTGTACCCAACAGTTTCTTTTGGGTATCCTATGAAGACACATTTTTCCGACTTGGGATCGAGCTTATCAGGTTGAAGTGTTTTCTCATAAGCATCGCAGCCCCAAATTTTAAGAAACGACAACTTTGGTTTCTTGCCAAACCACAGTTCATAAGGCGTCGTATCAACGGATTTAGATGGTGCCCTATTTAACGTGAATGCAGCTGTCTCTAAAGCATAACCCCAAAACGATAGTGGTAAATCGGTAAGAGACATCATAGATCGCACCATATCTAATAAAGTACGGTTACGACGTTCGGACACACCATTACGTTGTGGTGTTCCAGGTGGCGTGAGTTGTGAAACTATTCCACATTGTTTCAAATGAAGACCAAACTCGTAACTCAAATATTCTCCTCCACGATCAGATCATAGGAATTTTATTTTCTTGTTACGATGATTCTCTACTTCACTCTGAAATTCTTTGAACTTTTCAAATGTTTCAGACTTGTGTTTCATTAAGTAGATATACCCATATCTGCTCAAATCATCAGTGAAGGTCAGAAAATAACGATACCCGCCGCGAGCATCAACGCTCATTGGTCCACATACATCAGTATGTATGATTTCCAACAAATCTGTTGCTCGCTCCATAGTTCCGGAGAACGGAGTTTTAGTCATCTTGCCCATGAGGCATGGTTCGCAAGCACCAAGTGATTCATAATCAAGTGATTCCAAAAGTCCATCTTTATGGAGTTTCTTCATGCGTTTTACACCAATATGACCCAAACGGCAGTGCCACAAATAAGTTGCACTATCATTATTAACCTTGCATCTTTTGGTTTCAATATTATGAATATGTGTATCACTACAATCAAGATCCAGTAAGAATAGACCACTCTTTAAGGGTGCATGACCATAAAAGATATTATTCATCAAAATGGAACAACCATTATTCTCTGATTTAAATGAATAACCGTCTCGCAATAAACAAGATCCAGATATAATGTTCATGCTCAACGCTGGCACCAAATAACAATTATTTAGGTCTAAAACTAATCCGGAAGGTAGATGTAGAGGTAGCGTGCCGACGGCGATCACATCGACTTTGGAACCGTTTCCCACGCGCATCGTCACCTCGTCCTTAGCTAATCTTCGTTTAATCCGTAGTCCCTGTTTCGAGTTACAAATATTAGCAACCGAACCGGTATCAAATACCCAGGTACTACTACGAGCATTAGTAAGGTACACATCAATAACATGTATATCATATATACCTTTGTTCATCTTGCCATCCTTCTTATCCGCCAAATACTTGGGGCAGTTCCGCTTCCAGTGTCCAGACCCCTCGCAGTAGAAGCACTTAGTTTCAGGCTTGGTTCCATAATTGAGGCTTTCTGCGAGAACAGCAACAATCTTGCTATTCTCCTTGAAAATCCCTTCCTTGCCCTTTTTCTTGAAACTAGTGGTATTGTTAACCATCAACTTTTGATGCTCCTTTTTGATTTCTACCTCCGCAGCTGTGAGCATTGCGAAGAGCTCGGGAATTGTCTTTTGTATCCCTTGCATATTATAGTTCATCACGAAGCCATTATAGCTTGGTGGTAGTGATTGAAGAATTCTATCAATAACACTATTCTCATCAACTTGGCAACCAAGTTGAGTCATATGATTGTAATGCCCATACATTGTGAGCAAGTGTTCACTGATAGAACTATTCTCCTCCATCTTGCAGTTGTAGAACTTATTGGAAATCTTATATTTCTCAATCCGAGCATTTGCTTGAAATATTAACTTCAACTCCTGGAACATCTCATATGCTCCATGACGTTCAAAACGTCGTTGAAGTCCCGGTTCTAAGCCGTAAAGCATGGCACACTGAACTACCGTGTAGTCATCAGACCGCGACTGCCAGACGTTCAAAGCGTCTGCATTAGCGGAAGGGGGCTTGTCACCTAGCGGTGCTTCAAGGACATAATTCTTCTGTGCAGCAATGAGGATAATCCTCAGGTTACGGACCCAGTCCGTGTAATTGCTACCATCATCTTTCAACTTAGCTTTCTCTAGGAATGCATTAAAATTCAAAGGAACGGTAGCACGGGCCATTGATCTACAACGACATAGATATGCAAAACTATCAAGACTAAGTTCATGATAAATGAAAGTTCAATTTAATCATATTAATTTAAAGAACTCCCACTTAGATAGACATCCCTCTGGTCATCTAAATGATCACGTGATCCAAATCAACTAAACCATGTCCGATCATCACGTGAGATGGAGTAGTTTTCAATGGTGAACATCTTATGTTGATCATATCTACTATATGATTCACGCTCAACCTTTCGGTCTCCAGTGTTCCGAGGCCATATCTGTATATGCTAGGCTCGTCAAGTTTAACCCGAGTATTCTGCGTGTGCAAAACTGGCTTACACCCGTTGTATTTGAACGTAGAGCTTATCACACCCGATCATCACGTGGTGTCTCGGCACGACGAACTTTCGCAACGGTGCATACTCAGGGAGAACACTTATACCTTGAAATTTAGTAAGGGATCATCTTATAATGCTACCGTCGTTCTAAGCAAAATAAGAAGCATAATAAGATAAACATCACATGCAATCAAAATATGTGACATGATATGGCCATCATCATCTTGTGCTTTTGATCTCTATCTCCAAAGCACCGTCATGATCACCTTCGTCACCGGCGCGACACCTTGATCTCCATCGTAGTATCGTTGTCGTCTCGCCAACTATTGCTTCCTCAACTATCGCTACCGCTTAGTGATAAAGTAAAGCAATTACATGGCGATTGCATTTCATACAATAAAGCGACAACCATATGGCTCCTGCCAGTTGCCGATAACTTTACAAAACATGATCATCTCATACAAAACCGTATAACTCATCATGTCTTGACCATATCACATCACAACATGCCCTGCAAAAACAAGTTAGACGTCCTCTACTTTGTTTGTTGCAAGTTTTACGTGGCTGCTACGGGCTTAGCAAGAACCGTTCTTACCTACGCATACAAAACCACAACGATGTTTCGTCAAGTATGTGCTGTTTTAACCTTCACAAGGACCGGGCGTAGCCACACTTGATTCAGCTAAAGTGAGAGAGACAGACACCCGCCAGTCACCTTTAAGCAACGAGTGCTCGTAACGGTGAAACCAGTCTCGCGTATGCGTACGCGTAATGTCGGTCCGGGCCGCTTCATCTTACAATACCGCCGAAGCAAAGTATGACATGCTGGTAAGCAGTATGACTAGTATCGTCCACAATCTCATTGTGTTCTACTCGTGCATATCATCTACGCATAGACCTGGCTCATGATGCCACTGTTGGGGAACGTAGTATTTTAAAATTTTCCTACGATCACGCAAGATCTATCTACCAGATGCATAGCAACGAGAGGGGAGAGTGTGTCTACGTACCCTCGTAGACCGGGAGCGGAAGCGTCAAGTGACGCGGTTGATGTTGTCGAACTTCTTCACGATCCAACCGATCAAGTACCGAACGTACGGCACCTCCGCGTTCAGCACACGTTCAGCTTGATGACGTCCCACGAGCTCTTGATCCAGTTGAGCTTCACGGGAGAGTTTCGTCAGCACAACGGCGTGGTGACGGATATGGTGTGATCACCGGCGCAGGGCTTCTCCTAAGCTCCGCGACGGTACGACCGAGGTGTGATTCTGTGGAGGGGGGCACCGCACATGGCTAAAACAAATCAACTTGTGTGTCTTTGGGTGCCCCCTTGCCCCCGTATATAAAGGAGCAAGGGAGGAGGGGCCGGCCACCTCCTATGGTGCGGCTAGGGAGGGGACTCCTACTAGGAATAGGATTGCAATCCTATTCCTAGTAGGATTCACCGGAAGGAAGAAGGGGGAAAGGATTAGGAGAGGTGGCGCCCCCCCCAATCCTAGTCCAACTAGGATTGCTAGGTGGGGGCGCCGGCCAGCCCTATTGGGCTGCCTCTCTCTCACCCTTTAGGCCCACTATGGACCATTCCCTCTCGTAGGGGGTTCCGGTAACCCCCTCCGGCATTCCCGATAAATCCAAAACTTTTCCGGTATACTTCCGGTGTCCGAATATAGCCGTCCAATATATCAATCTTTATGTCTCGGACATTCCGAGACTCCTCGTCATGTCCGTGATCTCATCCGGGACTCCGAACTACCTTCGGTACATCAATACTCAAAAACTCATAATACCGATCGTCATCAAACGTTAAGCGTGCGGACCCTACGGGTTCGAGAACTATGTAGACATGACCGAGACTCATCTCTGGTCAATAACCAATAGCGGAACCTGGATGTTCATATTGGCTCCTACATATTCTACGAAGATCTTTTATCGGTCAGAACCGCATAACAACATACGTTGTTCCTTTTGTCAAACGGTATGTTACTTGCCCGAGATTCGATCGTCGGTATCTTTATACCTAGTTCAATCTCGTTGCCGACAAGTCTCTTTACTCGTTCCGTAACACATCATCTCGTGACTAACTCATTAGTCTTTTGCTTGCAAGGCTTATTATGATGTATGTTACCGAGAGGGCCCAGAGATACCTCTCCGACACTCGGAGTGACAAATCCCAATCTTGATCTATGCCAACACCACGAATACTTTCGGAGACACCTGTAGAGCATCTTTATGATCACCCAGTTACGTTGTGACGTTTGATAGCACACAAGGTGTTCCTACGGTATTCGGGAGTTGCATAATCTCATAGTCATAGGAACATGTATAAGTCATGAAGAAAGCAATAGCAGTTAAACTAAACGATCATAGTGCTATGCTAACGGATGGGTCTTGTCCATCACATCATTCTCCTAATGATGTGATCCCGTTGATCAAATGACAACTCATGTCTATGGCTAGGAAACATAACCATCTTTGATCAATGAGCTAGTCTAGTAGAGGCATACTAGGGACATACTGTTTTGTCTATGTATCCACACATGTATTAAGTTTCCGGTTAATACAATTCTAGCATGAATAAAAGACTTTTATCATGATATAAGGAAATACAAATAACATCTTTATTATTGCCTCTAGGGCATATTTCCTTCATCCACTTGTGCAAGCTTGACCTCTTTCTTCTTCTCGGTGATAAGAAGCTTCGTCTCCAATGTCTTCTTTGTCAATTCCTCTCTTGCCTTCATCATTTGCTCCATCTTCTCCCTTAGGCTTGATGCCTCTCCTTCCATCTTCACCCTTACCTTGCCCTTCTTGGTTCCCTCGGGCTTGCCCAAGTTCCTCTCCCCCTCCTCATCTTCACTATCATCCATCCTAAGCATTGCCGACTTCTTGGGTGCGGTCTCTTGATCCCTCAACTTCCACTTGTCAAAGGTTTGAAGAATTGCCCAAGCATGTTTAAATGGGAATGGCTTGCCCTTGGAAGCGGCCATCTCTTTGTACCTCATGCCGGCAATTGTCTCCTATCAACCACACATAATCACATAAGAACAATAGCCACACATAATCACATAATCAAAATAGTGAAGATATGTACTCACATAGTCACTCTCCACGGTTCCACTAGGTGGTGCTTCCCTCACTTGGTCCATGGCCGCACTCCAACGAGCACAAGCGGGCTTCATCAACTCCCACCGGCCTTGAAGCGACCGGTAAGTGCGAGAGATGAACCCACTATTCTTCGGCTTGATCCTACAATAGGTGTCCTCGATCCTTTGCCAATAACGTTTACCGGTTTGGTCGGTACCGGTGGTTGCATCCATCCCCACAGCTGCCCAAGCACGAACCAAGAGGATATCTTCCGCCTCGGTGTAGTTTGTCGACCGCGCGTGTGGGCGGGAAGCGGCGGTGAATGCCTCCTCCCCTATCTCGGCCACCTCCTCCTCGTCATCCCCTTCATCCTCCTCATCTTCCTCCAAGTCATCACCAACCCTAAAGGGTTCTAGAGGCGGAGCCCCGAGGTCCACCTCCGCGTCTTGGAGGAGGTTCATGAACGAGGATGGGGTTGCCATTTCCTCGAACACCTCGTGCGCGACGGGAGGAGGTTCCGCGGGCGTGGCAGCGGGCTTCTTCCGCGTCACGATCTTCTTCCGCGGCTTGGCCACGGCGGAGGACTCGCCGGCGGCCTTGGAGGCAGCCCCTCGCGGCCCACGGGAGGCCGCCTTCGGCCGGCTCTTCTTGAGGGCCGGAGCGGCGTCGGGGGCGGTAGCCGGGGCGGTGGCAGGGGCGGGAGCGGCGGCCGGCGCTGGCGCGGACAGAGGCGGTGGCAGGCCTGCCCGCCGCCGCTTCGCCCCGACGGTGGCCGTGGCGGGGACGGGGCCGGCAGGGGCGGCCGGGGCGGGCGCATCGGCGGCCGGGGCGGGGACGGGGCCGGCCGGGGCGGGGACGGGGCCGGCAGGGGCGGGCGCGGGGGCGGCCGGGGCGGGCGCGGCGGCCGGCGCGGCGGCCGGCGGAGGCGCGGCGGCGGCGGGGAGCTCCATGGCGCGGACGGCGGGCGACGGTTGAGCGGGATCCCGATCCCGCGCTGGCGCTGAAGTTGAGTGCGGGTTGGGATGAGTTTGAGGGTTGGACCTCTAATTTTTTTTTACAGGTTTAAGGGTTTAAGGGTTCTAGTCTATGTCGTTTTTCGGACGAAACCTGTAAAAAAGCGTTTATTTTTAAGGATTTGGGGGTTTGAGGGCTCTACTAGACTTGCTCTAAGGCGACTGCTGCAGTGGAGCTTGCCAGCGTCGGTGACTCTTGCTTCTGCACCTTGCATGCAACACAGTGTGGCCTTGTGGATAGCAGAGCTAAGCGAGGTACAATCCCTGGCTGGGTAGGCAGGTAGAGAGTTAGGTATGGTCAAAGTAATCGAAGGAGGGACTGTGGCTAGTTAGCATAATTGTTACCGAAAACTTGGGAAGTATCTCCACTGTCAAGGGCCAGTGAGGATAAGAAGTTTGCGACGCCCGCCGTGGGTGAGAAGTTGGAGAGGTCTTTACTGTTGTCGACATCGTCAATGTGGTCATAACTGTTGTCATACAGTGCATGCGCGTCGATGGTGCCACGGCATGAGGCAGAAGCGGGTCGCCGATGGGAGGCTCGAGGAAGTTGTTGCTAGCTTTCGTAGGTTGGGCTAGTTGCGCGAGTAGTGAGCCGCCACACGACGACGGGGTAGGCATGAATTCAGAGGCTTGAGAACCGGTACCAGGGTCGACATTGTTGCAATTCCATCTCCAAGCACCGTGGACATGCGGCTCGCGCTCGGTGCCGTTGTCATCGTCGCCACCTAGGGAGGAGTGGAATTTGTATCAATGGCTCCGAGGGGATCTTATATTTGGATCTTTTAAAGTTATTTCAGCATATGCCCTCGCTGCCATCGTCCGCGCTGCGCCTCGCCGGGTTCATGAACTACCACTTCCCCCCGATTAATGATGCACCCGTTATTTTTCTACCATGACTGAAGCACCTCGAGCTCGTCACCATCTGCATCCCAAAGGATGACATGGAACGCCTGCCCCGCGGCTGTATTGCACTCGAGTACCATCGTCTTCAGACGATCAGTGGGTTGAGTAGCTTCCACATCACCTCCATGACTCTCCGGATTATTTATGCGTGTTGCTGGTGCTGCAACAAGAGATCACATAAGATGTATTACAGTATGGTCATTGAGGACGCAACTTCACTTGAGAGATTACTTATAGTTGATCAACAAGGTCCAACAAGAATCAGTGTCACGTCTGCACCGAAATTGACAGTGGTAGGCTACTCGTCTATCAAATACTATGAACTTGTTATTGGATCTACACCCGTTCAGGTAAAACAGTCGCCTTCTTCCTCTCCTTCTTGAAATTAACATTATTTCTAAGTTTGAAGATGTACGTGTTGGAAATATGCCCTAGAGGCAATAATATTTATATTATTATATTTCCATATTGATAATTAAGAGTTTATATTTCATGCTATAACTGCTATGATCCTGGAATATGCGATTCAATAGAAAACTCATATGCACGTGTGAAATGATAAACAGATAAAAGAAAGGTTCCTAGTCTCGCCTCTAATTAAGACTAGCTCAAGTGTTGTTGGTGATAATGTTTTCGAGATCTTAGGATATCGTTAAGTGTAACGACGATCCTAAAACAAACGTTGAGATTATGACGTTCGAAGAACGATCATATTGAATCAACCCAAACTTGTTTGTTACGATTTGAGTTAATATCGTTTGTATTCAATTGTATTAACATGGAGTGTTAGCATGTGTTTTCGTTCCTCAGACCATGAGAGTGTCTCGGTCACTTCCTACCAGACGGTGGGCTTTAGGGTTGCTCAAACGTCATAAGTAACAAGGTGATCATAACGACAACTTCCAGGCTCACCTGAAAGTTTGACAAGTGACCGGACAGCTCGAGAGTGAGATTTGCTCCTCAGACGATGGAGAGATATTTTTAGGGGCCTCTCGGTGTGACGGCATCCATCATTTTCTGGCCAGACATAGGTCACTACATCACAGGGATGCCGGAACATGTTAACATGAAAGAAGAACAAAACTGGTAAACAGGAGCAACGGTATAGTGAGCATGGTGATGACTCAAGAGGATACTGATGCACATCGGGCTTTGTAAAGTATAGAAAGCAAAGGGAACAACACATGGTAACCAAAGGTTCACTTGAATATCATTCGTGCAATCATAGGGACCGATATGGATTTCCACAGTTCCGCTATCGGTCATTGAACGGAGGGTTTCGTTCATGTCTATGATTTACCGAACCTACGGGGTCAAAAGCTTAAGGTAATCACGATCTGGTGAGTGTTATTAGTATGGGAGTGATGAGAATATATTTTTGAAATTGTTTCATTAATATTCGGAATAGTTCTGAGAGGTTCCGGAAGGGTTTCGGGGTCACCGAAAGGTTTTCAGTGAATATCGTGTAATACCGGGTATTACCGATTAATATATATAGGTGGAAAATGTTTTCGAGGATGTTAAATTATATATATAGCTTTAGGGGTGAAAGTATTTTATATATAATTTAAATATCAACATGCCTAAAAAGGCCAAGAGGTGAAAGGAGACTTGGGCCACAAGGGCCCAAGTGGAGGTGGCGCCTCCCTTCCCTAAGGAAGGCGTCCGAATCCTACTAGGGGAGGAGTTGGACTCCCCCCCTTGTGTGGCGCCCCAAGGAGGCTTTCCCTCCTTGGTGGCTGCCCCTCCCCCTCCCCTAAAGCTATATATACTAGAGGATTTACGCCCTATGATAATATAAGTTTTGGAGCTTCCTCTAGTTGAACTAGTTCTAGTTCTAGTTGGTCCTAGTTGACTAATTAGAGCTAGCCCTAGACACCTCTTTTCCTCATAATTAGAAGTTATGTGTGGTTCTAATCTCCTCCCTCTAATTTTCCGGCAACGATTAGCTCTGGACGGGGAAGCGCTGACCGATTGTGAAGACCATACGCTTGCAACCAAGTAGAGAGGTTGTGCTTTCGGTCTTCAGTTCGAGGGATCATTCGAGGGCGGTTTGTGGGATCGTCATCAACGTTAGAGGGAATTCAAGTACGATCTACACCGACTCAACTACTTCCGCTGCACTCCGGAGTCGGTAACGATTGTTGATCACAACCCGTTATGCATCTTCATATTGTTCTTGGGTGATCATAGGTGCGATTCTTTTACTACGTTAACCAATAGTGGTATCAGAGCTAGTTTATGAGTAGATGCAAGTTTCGATCTAGATCACATCTGATATGTGAGGGTTGATATTCTTGCTATGCTTCCCATGAGTGTTGATTCAGTTTAGTTCATCAGCAGAATGATGTAGTTTTGTTACAAGGTTCTGACTATGGTTCGACTCTGGCTGTCGACGATCTGCTAATAGTTCCTTGGGCTACATCATCATCGAGAATAGTGAACCGTCGCGTACACAGAAGATGGATGATCTTCTAGGGGGTCACGTGTATTGATAAAGTTTAGTGTGGGGGACGAGACTTAATCTAGCATCAAGAACATCATTAAGTCTCTCTTTCACACACCACAAAACTTAATCTAGCATCAAGAACATTGCCTTGTTGTGCTTGCGTAGGTAGCTAGTCTTAATTGCTAAAACTGGTTAACCACGTAACTAAAATTTTGTTAAAACCGATTAGAGGACGTCTAACTTAGTTTTGCAGGGTTTGCATATGATGTGGCATAGCCTTCGTCATGATAATGAGTTTATGTATGAGATGGTTATATCTTGTAATGATAAGTGGCCTGCGCGTCACAGCATGATGGCTGGAGCCACGAGATTGCCACCTTAATGTAAATATCGTAGAGATAGGTTACAGGTGATGGTGGCAAAATGTACACAGATGAACCCAACAAGGAGAAGGTGTACCAGGCGCAGGAAGAGGAGCTATAATTTCGTACCACGACAGAATTACAGATTTTGGTGTCACGAAAACGTTTTCTGAAACGGTCGCCACAGCAACATTTTCTAAGATTGCCGCCATGACAATGTTTCTGAAACAGTTGCCTCCGTAACGAAATATTGGCCGTCACGTCGCTTCAACTAGAGATTGAAGACGATCATGGAGTAGTCCTGACGCCCAGGGCTATACCATATCATGCTATTATGAATTGCTTGAGAAGTTTATCCCTTTGTTGTTTGCACCCTTTGATAAATATCAAGCGAAAAGGTGCTCTTCCTGGTGTTCAACCGTCTATAAGATGTAGCACTCCAGTGTGCGGCATGTACACATGAGCACAAACAAATCGTGAGGTGTAAAGGAGGGGATGGTCAAACCATGCATGCAGATAACACTCGGTTGTCTTGAAGTTCTGGAAGAATAGTTCTGAGCTCGGAGCACAAAGCATCGAAAGATGAACAAGAGTCATATGGAGATATGATCGGCATAAGATTGCCCATCGGTCAAAATTCTCGTCATTAGTGATGCACACATCAATGGCTGAGAACTAGACATGGATCTTGAATCACTTAAAATCAATTATGAGAGATACTGATTTGAGTGGGAGCACAATTATGTATTAATTAAGTTTAGTAACTAGTGCAAATTAATTATGAACAATGTCTATGTGTAGTTTGCATTATAATTGTAGAATTATGGCTCACAGTTCCACCTTTGTTGTTGAAATTGATTGACTATTATTTATCTGGTTGAATCTTTATGATTGAGAGGATCGTCCTCTAAGAGTGCCAAGAAGGATTTTTGTCCCACTGCATACTTGCAATTCTCTCCCGCTAATCCTATGGATGACGAGACTTATATCCTTCGATCCGAAAGTTTATATTGCATTACAGTCTACTTGCTTCCGAGGAACCTAAACTTCAAAATGTTTGGATATTTATGTGATATTCTTGGAACTGAATTTTTGTTTCAGAAACAAGTAAAGATTAGAAGATATAAGATATCTAAAGAAGTGTTCTTTTTGCAAGTTCTAGTGAAGTGTTTTATATCTAGTACTGAAATGCGTAAGATATGGAAGAACGCCAGTCATGAGTTGATGGCGAAAACTTAAAGAGAAAGAACAAAACCAAAGGATGTAATAAGATTTACATGCATAGGGAAGTTTAGGGCTCACGCCACTCTTAAAATTTAGACAACACTTCTGTTGAGTGGGAGAAATATTGAGACTAAAACTACTAGAAGTTTAGAGGCAAAAAGAAAAGAAGACTCGAGTGTCCAGCTTAGGTATGAATGACATACAAGTTATAAGATGTAGAGAAAGTCTGTCAATTAAAGTGTGATTCTTGAGAATTGTGGTTAAATTGTTAAACACTAAAATTCTTCGGTAATTGTGGTTAAAAGTTGATCACGAGGATACTGAATCGATTTCATGATGTTGCGAATCGATGCTAAAATTACTATGGCCTAATGACCAACAAATTAATGAGGTTAAAATATGTGTTGAAAAACTTTTGTAAACATTATGATACTTTTTCAGCAACATATTACCTCTGAATTTATTGTCATAGTTCATTTTAGAGTTTTGTACACTCTAGCCAATTGCATAGAAATTACGATGAGTTTGTTCATAAGAGAACAACAGTTGTTCGATGTAATGAACAAAAGGGCCATACTCCTATTGTGAATAGGATGAAATTTATGACTACTGATGATAGAATTAAACATCTACAACACTGACGCTAAATGTCGCAAGACTAAAAGAATACCACATATGTGTGGCACTGCATTTAGTCACATTGGAGAAACCTGCATAGAGAAATTCCATAGTGATGGATTTTGGAGTCATATGATTATGAATCATTCGACACTTGCAACTTTAGTCCAAATTGTGAAGAAAACTAAAATACCGTTCACATGCCATAAAGAACGAGCAACAAAATAATTGGAACATGCATATTGATGTGTGTATTCCAATAAGTGTTGTTGCAAACAATGGATTTATCTATCTTCAAGAATGACTCAGGTAGATATTTATATTTACTAATTGAGACATGATTCTAGATCTTTTGAAATGGTTCAAAATATTTTTAGAAATAAGAGTTACAAATTTAGCGAATGTCTGATGAGCTGTAATTTTTTTTATAGCTTACACCTACTAGAGACACTACAAAGAGTAGAGTGTTTTGAGTAGATGTAATCAAACTATGTATGACATAGTGAGATCAAAGATGACATTAATCTATTTTGCGAATATACTGTTAATGTGATGCTTTAGAGACTATGACTTTTACACTAAAAAAGGATCGCCACCAAATCAATAAGTGTTACTTTGTAGGTTATCCCAAATGGTTGGATATTCCTCTATCACTACACCGAGGCAAAGTGTTTTGCCACATAGTGCAGAAATTTGAAGAAAATGTTTTATGCAAAATACTAAGTGGGAGGACAGTGTAAATCGACGAGATTATATTATCTTCATGATCAGGTCGAAGAAAACAAACGCTAGAAGTGGTTCTAAGATTTATTACGGCGACAGATACAGAAGCCTCTACATAGCATATAGAAACTTCGGTCGAACTTGCAGCTCACTGATACATCTCCAACGTATCTACTTTCCCAAACCCTTTTGCCCTTGTTTTGGACTCTACCTTGCATGATTTGAATGGAACTAACCCGGACTGACGCTGTTTTCAGCAGAACTGCTATGGTGTTGTTTTTTGGCAGAATAAAAAGTTATCGGAATCGCCTGAAAATCAACGGAAAATTATTTCAGAAAATATAAAGAATACCTGCAAGAAGATCCACACTAGGGGGCCTTGGGCCAGTCCACGAGGGTGGGGGCGCGCCCCTGCCTCGTGGGCCCCCTAGTGCTCCACCGACGTACCCCCAAATCCTATATCTTCCGTTTCGGGGAGAGAAAAATAGGAGAGAAGGAATTATCGCGTTTTACGAGACAGAGCCGCCGCCAAGCCCTAATCTCTCTCGGGAGGGCTGATCTGGAGTCTGTTCTGGGCTCCGAAGAGTGGAGATCATCGCCATCGTCATCATCAACCTCCCCCCATCACCAATTCCAAGATGCTCACCGCCGTGTGTGAGTAATTCCATCGTAGGCTTGCTGTACGGTGATGGGTTGGATGGGATCAATCATGTAATCAAGTTAGTTTTGTTAGGGTTTCATCCCTAGTATCCACTATGTTCTGAGATTGATGTTGCTATGACTTTGCTATGCTTAATGCTTGTCACTAGGGCCCGAGTGCCATGATTTCAGATATGAACCTATTATGTTTTCATGAATATATGTGTGTTCTTGATCCTATCTTGCAAGTCTATAGTCACCTACTATGTGTTATGATCCGGCAACCCCGAAGTGACAATAATCGGGACCACTCCCGGTGATGACCGTAGTTTGAGGAGTTCATGTATTCACTATGTGTTAATGCTTTGGCCGATACTCTATTAAAAGGAGGCCTTAATATCCCTTAGTTTCCAATAGGACCCCGCTGCCACGGGAGGGTAGGACAAAAGATGTCATGCAAGTTCTTTTCCATAAGAACGTATGATTATATTTGGAATACATGCCTACATTGCATTGATGAACTGGAGCTAGTTCTGTGTCACCCTAGGTTATAACTTCTACATGATGAATTGCATCCGACGTAATTTCCCATCACCGATCCAATGCATACGAGCTTTACCTATGTTGCTTGTCGCTTATTTACTTTCCCGTTGCTATTATTACAAAAATTACAAAAACACTATCGTTACTTTTATTGCTGCTACCGCCACTATCATATTACTTTGCTACGAAACTATCTTGCTACAGATACTAAGTTTCCAGGTGTGGTTGAATTGACAACTCAGCTGCTAATACTTAAGAGTATTCTTTGGCTCCCCTTGTGTCAAATCAATAAATTTGTGTTGAATACTTTACCCTCGAAAACTATTGCGATCCCCTACACTTGTGGGTTATCAAGACTATTTTCTCGCGCCGTTGCCGGGGATCATAGCTCTATTTTTTAAGTCACTTGGGATTTATATCTGTTGATCACTATGAAGAATTTGAAGGACTCAAAAACCAAGATCTTACCCTCTACTACGAGGGGAGGTAAGGAACTGCCATCTAGCTCCGCACTTGATTCTACTTCTGTTATGAGTAAACTTGCGACACCTACTTCTGCTATTGAATCTGATATGTCGCATGTTCTTGATGATGCTACTTCTGCTATGTATGATGAAACTGTGCCACTAGGTGAATTTCTAGATGAACAAATTGCTAAGGTTAGGGAGAATGCAAATGTTGAAACTGATGATATTTATGAAAGTGATGATGAAACTACTCCCAATAGATATGAATTGCCTGTTGTGCCTGAGGGTTATGTTATGGATGAAGAAACTGCTAGAGACTTTCTTGCTTGCAATGATAGATATGATCTTAAGAAGTTATTAGCTAAGTTGAAAGATAAGTCCTTGAATGCCAGAATGAAACATGACCCTGCTTTTGCTACTTCACCTATCTGTGTCACTGATAAGGATTATGAATCCTCTGTTGATCCTGAGTTAATTACTTTGGTTGAATCTGATCCTTTCCATGGCTATGAGTCTGAAACTGTTGTGGCACATCTTACTAAGTTGAATGATATAGCCACCCTGTTTACCAATGATGGAAAGATTCGTTACTACTATATCCTTAAGTTGTTTCCTTTCTCGTTAAAGGGTGATGCTAAGACTTGGTTTAATTCTCTTGATCCTGGTTGTGTGCGTAGTCCCTAGGATATGATGTACTACTTCTCTGCTAAATATTTTCCCGCTCATAAGAAACAAGCTGCCTTACGAGAAATATATAACTTTGTGCAAACTAAAGAAGAGAGTCTCCCACAAGCTTGGGGGAGGCTTCTCCAGTTACTTAATGCTTTGCCTGATCATCCCCTTGAGATGCATGATATACTTGATGTCTTTTATAATGGACTAACCGATGCTTCCAGAGACCACCTGGATAGTTGTGCTGGTTGTCTTTTCAGGGAAAGAACAGTTGAACAAGCTGAACTACTATTGAATAATATGTTGGCCAATGAAAATAATTGGACACTTCCTGAACTAGCCCCTAAGCCAACTCCGTAGAAAAGAGGTGTTCTATTTCTCAGTCCTGAAGATATGCAAGAGGCAAAGAAATATATGAAAGAAAAAGGTATTAAAGCTAAAGATGTAAAGAATTTACCACCTATTGAAGAAATACATGGTCTTGGTAACCCGACACAGGTAGTAAAGAAAAGGAAAATGTTAAAAAGATTATTGAGGGGCTCCTCTAGCAAGAGCTCAGAGGAGAAGAAGAAAGAAGAAAATAAGAAGCCCAAGTATAATCTTCCTCGCATGGCGGAAGTTCGACCGTGCAAATGGCCTTGTAATAATTTCATGATGTCCGTCGGTATTTACGAAGACTTTTATTGGTTGGCGAATAATGCAGGCCTCACCGACTTCCTCAACGACTAGAAAGAACATTATCTCTTACTCACCAATATTTTCACGCAAAGCTTTCATTTTCATTCTAGGAAAACACCTACGGTGGAGTTTCGTTTATATGATGTGGTTAAGGAGATATCACTCTTAGATTTTTGTGAAATATGCAAAGTACCCTTCGGAGGTAGACTTGATGAACCACGCCGTGAAGACGTTGAAGGGTTTATTGATATGATAGCTGTAGCGGAAACTAGACAAGTTTCAGGGGCAAGAATCACTAGTATACACTTCCTTGTTCTGCGCTACTTTGCTTTATTTGCTAGTAGATGTTAATTGGTCCCGGGAACAGTGGGAATCTCAGTGCCCCTGATATTATCATTTTTCGCCATGCCATGTTTCAAGACACAACTTTTAGCTTGGGCGCAGTCGTTGCCAAACGATTGAGTCTGAACCGCTCAAAGGGGCCCGTCTTTGGAGGCATCTTTGCTTCTCGCCTTGCTGAATATTTTAATATACCTATTAGGCATCATGAGAAGGAAGAAAAATTGCTGGCCCCTGTTTATCTAGACTACAAGAGCATGGTAGCTCATGATTTTATTGTTAAAGACAAGAATATGCAGCTCAATTATAAATTAAGATTTGATGAAATATACTATGAAATTGTTACCTTGCCTGCACCATCTTTGTTTGATCTGTCCACAGGCAAGTATCTCATTATGTCAGATGCCTTCTACAAGTAGCAAGGCCAGGCACAAGCTTCAGAGTCTGAGCCAGAACCACCACTTGATCCTTCCCGTCAATCTATTTATGGGTGGGAGCTGGATGAGCTCGCCAACCAGTGGCATCCAGAGGACACATCTCAGTACACTGGATGTAGCGGTTTCGATCCGTGGCCATAGACCAACTTTGGCCAAAAGCCTAAGCTTGGGGGAGTACGTGTTTCTCACCGACTTACATTCATGTCCACCCTTATTCTAGTTGTCGGTGCTCAAACTCTTTCACTGTACCATCCATGCTTAATTTCAATTTCTTTTTCTTGTGTGCTAGAAAAACCCAGAAAAACAAAAAATATTAGTTGTAGCTTCTAGCTAGTTTATTCTCTTTGTTAGCAGTAGTTGAAAAAAAATGAAAACCCAAAAAGATTTCCCGTTCTTCTTTTGCTTGTTGGGAGCTTTCCCGTGTAAATAGTTTCTTTTCTTTTCTTTAGGGGTTAAGAGTAGAAGACCATGATTGAAAATGCTTAGTGGCTCTCATATGCTTTGTTGTGATTTAACCTTGAGCCATATTACCTTGTCTTCTCTCTTGTACTAAATGTCTGCAGATTCCAGCTTAGTCCAATGCACGTGCACTATTATTATTATCCACACCGTTCGGTCGTGCGAGTGAAAGGCAATAAGAATGATATATGATGAACTAATTGAGATGAGAAAAGCTGGTATGAACTCGACCTCTTTTGTTTTTGTAAATATGATTGCTCCTCGTTCTTGATTCAGCTTGTTATGAATGAAACATGCTTGCAATGACAATTAGAGATCATAGCTGCTTATGCCATGCTTAATTAGCTGAGAGTTTATAATGGTCTAGCTTGCATGCCAACATGATATTAAAATGGTTGCGATGTGGTATGATGGGTGGTATCCTCCTTTGAACGATTTAAGTGATCTGACTTGGCACATGTTCACGCATGTAGTTGAAACAAATCAACATAGCCTTCACGATATTTATGTTCATGTTGATTTATATCCTACTCATACTTGCATTCATTGTTGATTAATTTTAATGCATGTTCATGACCGTTGTTGCTCTCTAGCTGGTCGCTTCCCAATCTCTTTCTAGCCTTCATCTGTACTAATCGGGAATACTGCTTGTGCATCCACTTCCATAAACCCCAAAGTTATTCCACATGAGTCCACCATACCTTCCTATATGCGGTATTTACCTGCCGTTCCATGTAAATTTGTATGTGACAAACTCTAAACCTTCAAATGAAATTATGTTTTGTATGCTCGAACATCTCATGTATCAACTAGGGCTGTCTATATCTTCCATGCTAGGTGGGTTATTCTCACGATGAGTGGACTCCGCTCATCATTCATGAGAAAATGGCTGGTAATCGGGATGCCCGGTCACATGCTCAAAATCATAATAACTAAACAAAACTCCCCCAGGGCTGTTGCTGGTTTGGACGGTACCCGTTGTTTCGGGCTAGCCGTGGAGTGTGCTTGTTGGTGGTTGGGGGAGTATAAACTTTACCATTCTGTTTGGGAACTGCCTATAATGTGCGTAGCATGGGAGATATCAAGATTCTTGGTTGTTATGTTGACAATGAAAGTATACCACTCAAAATGGTATTCATCTCTATTCAAAAATCAAGCTCTAGCACCTCTACAAATCCCTGCTTCCCTCTATGAAGGGCCTATCTATATACTTTTATGCAGAGTCGTCATCCTCTTATAAAAGAGCACCAGTAGGAGAGCACCTCTGTCGTTGCATGTTGATACGTCCAAAATGTATCTATAATTTCTGCTTGCTCCATGCTTCTTTTGTGCGATATTGCTATGATATTTATGCACTTCCATACACTTTTGATCATATTTGGACTAACCTATTAACTCAGTGCACCACAGTGCCAGTTCCTGTTTTCTGCTGTTTTTCTATTTCAGGTTTCCCCCATATTAAAAGTGCTCCAAAAATTCCGGGAAAAATACAGGAAAAATCAGCGTACAGGAAGCTTCGAGAAAAACCAAAGCGGGGCCAGAGGGGAGCCAGGGGTGGCCCAGGCGGCCACCTAGCGCGGCCCCACCCCTGGCCGCGCCAGGGTGGCGCCTGGGGCCCCGGCTCCGCCTCTGGTGACCCCCCTTCGCATATATATTCCTCGCGTCCCGAAACCCTCGAGGACGGAACCCTTTTTCGCGATCTCGACTCTGTTCCGCCGCCGCATCGCTTCCAAGATCGGGAGCATCAGGAGAACTCTTCCTGGCACCCTGCCGGAGGGGAGAACCACCACCAGGAGCTTCTCCACCACCATGGACACTTCCCGGATGAGTCGTGAGTAGTCCACCTTGGACCATGGGTCCATGATCAATAGCTATGTGATGTTCTCCTCCCCTCTTTGTTCTTCATGGTTTAGACCTCGTGAGCTGCCCTACATGATCGAGGCACATATGTAATCTTTATGCTGTTGCTCTGCTGAGTTTGCTGGGATCCGATGGATTATGAGATTATGTTCAGATTGTGTGTGAGTAATATATTTGATTCACCTCTTTTATATTTATGTTCTTGAGTAATTCTTGCATGTTCTCCGTTGCTGTTTATTGCTTTGGCCAAGTAGTAGGTAGTAACTCCAAGAGGGAGCGTTATGCTTGATTGTGGGTTCATGCCCCCTGATGACTAGCTTGAGTGACAGAAACATGAGTCTAGGGGATGTGCTGTTGCCACAAGGGGGAAAACAACGGTGCCTGTACTTGCGGGTGCAAGGATTGTTTACTTTACGCAAAGGTCTTTTAATGCAGTTGTCTGTTGCTTTGAGTTTACACTTTGGGTGGGATTCGCAACTTAATACCAGCGAGATGTTCTGGATAGATATCTCAAGGTGGATGATTAGTAGTAGATGCAGATGGATTTCGGTCTACTTGCCTTGGCGTACCGCCCATGCTTTTGAGCCTCTACCTTTCTTTGCAGCATAGTTAGCATTGGTTTGCGCACATAATCCTGTCAATTGCCCAACTGTAATTTGCTTACCTCGCTTTGCTGTTTTATCGTCTTTTGGGAGAGAGACATCACTAGTGAACATCATGGGACCCCGGTCCATATTACCACCACTAATCACACCCGCTATTTACTTCCTGTCTTTATTTCCTAGTTGCAGTCATAGCTATCATTATTATCTCTTGTGTTTGATCCTTTGTAAACGACAAGGCTGGAGGGATTGACAACCTCTCTGTACTCATTGGGAGCAAAGTTATTTGTATCTGTGTGCAGGTCTGATACGTCCAAAATGTATCTATAATTTCTGCTTGCCCCATGCCTCTTTTGGGTGATATTGCTATGATATTTATACACTTCCATACACTTTTGATCATATTTGGACTAACCTATTAACTCAGTGCACCCCAGTGCCAGTTTCTGTTTTCGGCTGTTTTTGTATTTCAGGTTTTCACATTACGAGAACTGCCAGGAAAAATCCAGAAAAATTATATAAAAAATCAGCATTCTAGAACCTACCGTGCGCCCGAAGGACAGCCGGGGGGGAGGGGGGGCACCAGGGCTCCAGGCGCCCTGGCGGCGCGCCCCTGATACGTCTCAAATGTATCTACTTTTTCAAACACTTTTGATATTGTTTTGGCCTCATTCTTGCATTATTTGGACTAAACTAACCCGGACTGACGCTGTTTTCAGCAGAGCTGCCTGTATGGTTTATTTGTGTGCAGGAAAACGGATTTTTAGGTACCTCAGAAAAATCCACGAAAAATCACAGAAAATCCACGCACCCGAAGGAACCAGGAGCCAGAAGTGGGGCCAGAGGGGGGCCAGGGGGTGCCCAGGCGCCCTGTGGGCGCCCCCCTGGGCCGCGCCGGGAGGCCGCCTGGGTGGGTCCCACACCCCCTGGTGCCCTACTTTACCCCGTATTTTTACTCCCGACGCAGAAACCCCAGATCGGAAGTTCTTTCGCAGTTTTCCGTCGCGGAGCCGCCGCCACCCTCTGTTCTTCCTCGGGAGGGCTAATCTGGAGGCTGAATTGGCCTCCGGAGAGGGGAGATCGTCGCCATCGTCATCATCATCACCACTCCATCATCCCTCAATGACTTCTCCCTCCATGTGTGAGTAATTCCCCTGCTGTAGGCGAAGGGGATGGTAGGGATTGGATGAGTTAGATCATGTAATAGTTTATCAGATCGTTGGGGGCATGTTGCCTATCATCTACTATGGTGTTTATCATCTTTGCTTCAACTTATTACTCTTAATGCTTGACACTTAGGGCCCGAGTGCCATGATTTCAGATCTGAACCATATGTGTTTGCATGAATATATTTGTGTTCGTGATCCTATCTATGAGTTGTTTGCCCCTGTTACGGTTCGGAACCGGCGATCCCAAAAGTGACAGCTTGGGACACCAAAGGGGATGGTCCGTAGCTTGAGGATTACATGTATCCATTGAGTTCATTGCTTTGTTCCGGTGCTCTTTGACAGGAGCACCTTAATATCCATAAGTTCCTTTTGGCCCCGTTCGTAGCGGGATGGTAGGACAAAAGATGTTGTGCAAGTTCTTATTGCAAGCACGTACAACTACCTACGGGATACATGCCTAATGTTTGATATTTGCCTAGATGATCATTACTTTTCCGTGTGCCGTGCCCCAAGTTAGAATCTATCTCATCCATGCAGCGCCCAACCATCCATCTCCCTAGCCTACAGTGTTTTAAATCCTGCTTGTCACTAGTTGCTACTTTTGCCGTTTACTACTGCTATTTACTTTTGCTGTTTGCTTTTACTATTACTATCATCACTATCATATCACTGTTACCACTTATCTTTTGTTGCAAGTAAGTATATTTCAGGTGCGGTTGAATTGACAACTCAACTGTCAAAGCTTATAAATACTCTTTGGCTCCCCGTGTGTCGAATCAATAAATTGGGTTATTCTTACCCGTGAAGACTATCTCGATCCCTTACGGTTGAGGGTTATCAAGTACCGTTTTCTGGCGCCGTTGCCGGGGAACATAGCAATATTTACAAGTCTACTTGAGGTATCCTACCTGCTGCATTTCATCCACTATGGGTAAGAAAGGAGACCCCAAGGTTCCGATCTTACTATCCACTACAAGAAGAGGTACTGCTCTAAGCACTAGTGCTACACTTGATTCACCTTCCGTTATGAGTAAGTTTGCCTCACCACCACCACATGATGCTCCTACTGAATCTGTTACTATGTCTGATACTCTTGATGATGCTTCTACTACTTTTGATGATGATATTAGTTTGCTTGGTTATGCTCTTGAGAAACAAATTGCTGCTGCTGCTAAAAAGTCTGGAATTGAACTTCGTGTTACTCGCTACCCTATTGGTGAAACTTGTGATTATCCTGATTTGAGTAAACTCAAAGAGAGGCTCCTTGATTATGATTACTATATACTAGATGAAGATTTATGTAGGGAACTGACAGAGTTTTCTGGCTCTGACCCTGAAGCTATTAAGAAACTGTTTGAAAAACACTCTCTGAAGAAGAAAACAGTTCCTAATCCTGAATTTGCTACATCCCCTATATGCATTGATGATCCTGATTATGATTTCTCTATTGATCTTTCACTTATACCTATGGTTGAAGCTGACCCCTTTTATGGCAGAGAAAATGATGATGCTATTGCACACCTGAATAAACTCGGTGAGTTGGGTAGCCTGTTTACCACAGATGAGAAGATACGATACTTTTATGTGACCAAGCTTCTTCCTTTCTCCTTGAAGGAGGGTGCTAAAGCATGGTATGATTCACTCCCATGCGGTTCCATTAAGAGTCCTCAGGACTTAGCTCACTCTTTTGTTGATAAGTACTTTTCTGCTCACATGCAACATGCTGCTTTACAAAGAATTTATAACTTTAAACAGTTGCAGGATGAGTCCCTCCCTAAAGCTTGGTGGAGGTACTGCGGTCTGATTCGGGCTAGACCAGGACATGAAATCCCTAAGAATGAATTAATTGATATATTCTATGCTGGTCTAACTGATGAATCCAGGTCCTATTTGGACAGTTGTGCTGGTTGTGTTTTCAGGAAAAGAACACCGGACGATGCGGAAGATTTAATGGGCAGGATTGCCAAAAACCATGAAGATTGGTCCGTGCCTGAACCACCTCCACCAACAAAGAAGAGGGGCATGTTTGTTCTGAGCCCCGAGGATATGCGAGAAGCAAAGAAGTCTATTAAAGAGAAAGGTATTAAAGCTGAAGACGTGAAGAATCTACCCCCTATTGAGAAGCTGTGTGAGCCTACTACTCACCCTCCTATGGTACAGGTACACTCTCTTTTAGATTTCAACGCAAGTGACATCCCTCATGGTAAGCCTCCTGATCAATGTTTAGATGAGTTTGATAATTTTATTATGAAACAGAATCATTTTAATGAGAGGATAGAAAGTCAGTTGCATGATAATTCCCTTGCTATCAAAAGACTGCTTGATGTTTTAGATAGAACAGTTAATGATGTTCAATGTCTTGTGAAGCATTTTCATATGGTTCAAACTCAGCTTGATCAAATTTCTAATGTGCAAAGAGATTTGCTTGCTAACAATGCCAAACAAGATAATTTGCAGGATTTCGGGATTAAGACCCGAGGAGGAACTAGCACTCAAGATCCTCTTTATCTAGAGGGGCATCCGAAGAGAATCGAGCAGGATTATCAAATGCAGGAAGAAGAAATTGTTGGCTCTCCAAAGAAAAAGAAGAAACATAAGGAGACTGACAATTCTAATGATCCTATTGCAGATGAAGAACCAGCTATTGATCCCAACAGTGTATCTATCTCCGATGCTGAGACTGAAGACGGTGTTGAACCTGAAGGTAATAATAATGAGAAGAATGATCCGCCTGAAGTTCAAGAAGAAGAAGCACCTGACAAACGTAAGAGGTACACTAAAGAAGACTTCATCACAAGAAACATGGGAAGGAAAGAGAACCATGGATACAGAAACCCATGCCCTTTCCAGGTAAGTTCATCAAATCTAAAGAAGAAGAGCATTATAATAAGTTTTGTGAGTGGATTAAACCTCTTTTTCTTCAAATCCCTTTGATTGATGCTATTAAGTTACTTCCTTATTCAAAATATATGAAAGATATTGTCACTAATAAAAGAAAAGTTCCTAATGATGCAATATCTACTATGCTTGCTAACTACTCTTTCAGTGGGAGATTCCTGAGAAGCTCGGTGATCCAGGTATACCCACCATTCCTTGCTCCATAAAGAATAATTATGTCAAAACTGCTTTATGTGATCTTGGAGCAGGAGTGAGTGTTATGCCTCTCTCTCTTTACGAGAGGCTTTGTTTAGAGAAACTAATTCCTACAGATATCTCCCTTCAGATGGCTGACAAGTCAACCGCTGTTCCGATAGGTATTTGTGAGGATGTTCCCGTAGAAGTTGCTAATTGTTTAATTCTTACTGATTTTGTTGTGCTTGACATGCCCGAGGATGGGAGCATGTCCATTATTCTTGGTAGACCTTTCCTTAACACCGCAGGTTCTATTATTAATTGCAATAAAGGGAAGGTTACCTTCCATGTGAATGATAAAGAACACACGGTATATTTTCCGAAGAAGACCGACAGGAGGCATGCCCTCAACTCTATAGAGAATATCGAGACCGTGAAAATTGGAGAATGGGATTGTCCACTACATGTGCCTCACAAATACAAAACTATCATGGTAGGGACAATGTCCATCAAGGTAAAGGTTCAGTGATTACTTCGTGAGAGGTGAGACTTTTTGCTCTATATATCGCCTGTTTGTTGGTAAGACTTGATCAACCTTATTAACAAATATGTTTTATATGGATAAAAAGTTGAGCTTGTTATATTTTCACTTGTTTTTAGTTTTGTCCTACTTGCTGTACCAAGTATTTATGTTTTTGAAGCTTCACAATACTACTAACTGCTTCAAGTTTTCAGAGAGTTTCGCAGCTTTTTGAACTTCGAAAAATTTTCAACAGTGAAGTTTTCAGAAAAATTCCAAAAAAATATAATAAAAATTTCCACGACGGGAGAGACCCAGAAAGTCCTGGGGCCAGCCAGGGGGGCCACAAGTGGCCCAGGCGGCCAGCTGGCGCGGCCCAGCCCCTGGCTGCGCCCATAGGGAGCCTGGGGCCCACGGGACCCCCCTCCAGGTATGTCTTCTTCCTCCCTCTCTCTCTTTCTCCAAAAACACGAGTTCTGCTTTTGTTCTTGTGTTCTTGCTGTTCTTCGAGGCGATTCTTCGATCTCTCTCTACAGCCCATCATTTGAGCTGAAATTTTGAGCAAATACTCCCTGGTATGTGACTCCTCCACCCCTCCAATTAGATTTTTGATTGGTGGCCTCATTTGTGAGTATTTAGTAGTTCTTGGTGCTGTAGAGATGAGCTTGCATGCATGTGTAGAAAGTTATTTTCCAAGTTTTGATGCAAGTTTATGCCTTGGGCAAGTGAGTTGAGTAGTTTTCCTTAGCTCACTTTGTTTTAATCCTCGTTTTTGTAAATTGTAAAAAATTTCAGAAATGAGTTTGTTAGGAAGGGCAAAAGGGTGGCTTGAGAAGAGGAGGCCCGCACACTCCGATCGAGTTACTAGAGCCGCAGCTTCACCATCGACTGCTAGGGTGAGCTATAATGAAGATCATGTGCCCCTGGAGTTGTTGGAAGACACAAGTCCAGCACGTGCGATGACGTTTCCATGTGATGAATTCATGGAAGCTGCGGGAATCAAGGATGAGTTTTATAATCTTTGTGCTAATGCAGGTTTGACACGACTCGTCACGAGCCGTGTTACTCAGTATCAAAAACTCACCTCCAGTTTCATTAACAGTTTTAGATATAATCCTGATTCAGGTGCTATTGAGTTTAAAATTTATAATGATCTTATCACCATGACTTCGGGAAATTTTTGTGAAATAATAGGTGTGCCGAACGTTGGGAGGACGGCTAGGATGGCCATTCAGCCCTCCGAGCTGAAAACCGTCATCAACTCCCTCTACAGCATGGGTACAAGGGATATTCATCGGTCGAAGATCTCCAGCATCTTATTTCCTCACCTCAGGTATTTTGCATATTATATTGCCAGAGGGGTGTTAGCTCGTGACAACACGAGCAGCATTTCTGCTCCGGATATTGCTATCCTGGCAGCAGCCCTCTCAGGGAGGTCTGATTATAATCTGGGTACCTTAATTACTCGACGCCTTGCTATGAACGGTAACAAGGGGGACTTATATGGTGGCGTTTACGCCACACTTATCTTAGAGCATCTTGGAGGCACCCCACACCCTGATGATACTCCTTTTACTTATTTAAGCTTTGATCTTGCTGCTATGAAAAGGCATAAGTTTGTTACCATGGGTTCTGAGCTCGATAATCTTATTTATATCTTGCGTTTCGGAACTGCCGCGGAACGCGAGATCCGTCTATCGGTGTACTAAGATAGGGGTACCTTAGTACCCCAACTTGTGCACGGGCAGTAGCAGCTTCCCCTGGCAGGGCTTACCACGTGCTCGCCAAGAACCGTTCTGGTCCCTATTAAGCCATTCAAGAACAAAGTATACAAGTCAGAAGATCAAGGCCCCGGCAAGAGGAGCTTGCCGGGAAGGCCGCACCAGGCTCAAGGTTATCACTTTAGCACAAGACCCTGGCAAGATGAGCTTGCCAGGAAGGCCAAGGAACACATACCTCAAGAGATGTCTCGGCACATCGTGCGCCCCGGCAGGACCCGGAGAGCGACAAGCTTCCGGGCCCGGCAAGATCACGACCCCGGCAAGGTGCTTGCCGGGGAAACCTATGTTGTGTGCCCGCGCTCCAGCTCATCTGCCCACGCGTCGCCCTGGGGCCCTTCCAGGGGCACGTGGCGGACGGCTGTGCGGCCTGGGGCACACTGTGGCAAGCCACGGTGACGAGGCTAGCGCCGTGGCGAACCGAGAAGCATGGACGGACGCTTTTGGGGGCGACGGCGACGGGCATTTAATGCCCTTGTCCCCCACTGTCAAAGTTAGGTGAAGACCACTATTCATATACTGTTCATGCATTGTTGCAACTACCACCAAATTTACACTTTTACCCTCCTCTACGTTGACACCTGTCGGTGACCCCTTTGAGCTATAAAAGGAGGCCCATGCACAACGTAGAGGGGGTTCGAAACCTAGACAACTCTCTCGCTCGGTGTAGCTAGTACTGTAGATCTTCAAGCTCCCGAGCTCAAGAACTCAATACAACCTAAGCAGGAGTAGGGTTTTGCACGTCCGCGCGGCCCGAACCTGGGTAGAACTGCCCGCGTGTGCTCCTCGATCTGCTCTCCGTGCTCCCTCCGCTCCCTTACCGCAACGTAGAAGGGGCTCCGGTCCCATAGGTGCTCGTGGGAGGACAGTTTCCCCCGACATCTTTGGCGCGCCAGGTAGGGGGGCGTCGAGGTTGTGCGAACCTGATCCGGCGCTCACGCGGGCGCATTCTTCATCAACCTCTCCAACTTCATCAGCTTCTTCGACTACACCAACATGCCTCCGAAGAAGAAGGCTTCGGAGGTCGCAGGCCCGTCCACGTCAATCCCACCACCACCGGAGCCGATGGTTGGTGGAGGAGACGCCGGCGGGAGGGTGGTCGCCGGCGAAGAGACTCACGGCGCCACCAAGTCCAAGGACAAGACGGACGACCGGGCGAACTCCAAAGCCTCGGTGTCTGTTCATGCACCACGTCCCTCTCAGGAGGTGCCAGACCAGCAGCGGCGTGGTACCGGAGGTACCATATGCTTGCTGGGGCGTGGCCAAGCCGGCGAATCACGGGACGCCCAAGGCCACCGCCCCGGCGCGAGCAAGGCGCGGTCGCCGGGACGGGAACATGCTCCTTCTAACGCGGTTAGAAGTCCGAGCGTGTCCCGTTCCTCGCACCGTTCGCCACCGTTTCCCTCCTCTCCAGCAGAAGCCCTGGCCAGGGCTCAGCTGCTCCTCGACTTCCCTCCAGCGGCGGACAAGGCCGAAGACTGGAGGGCGACGATCCAGAGCCTCATCGCCTTCGCCAACAACGACGCGCCGCAGCAGCCGGCAACTTCACGGCCGCGGCAAGTCGACCAAGCGAAGGCCGATGGCAACAAGACCGCCGGGGGTGCAACTACCGTGCACTCCCCGCCGCGGAAGCAGAAATCACCACCCCGCCGGATCAACGTCGACGACGACTCTACGGCGTCGTTGGATCCGCGGGCTCGCCACGATCAGCGCCAAGTCCTAGACGACAGGCGGCAAGAGGACGCTCGGACTCGCATCGAGCGTCGACAAGAAGCCCGAAGACAATCTGATCAGCGCGCTGGGACCGCTGTTGACATGCACGCGCCCGGTGAACCAGGCGACTTGCCGTACGCGGCAGGCTGCCCTGCGTTCACCCGAGAGCTGCGGCAAGTCCAGTGGCCCAGCATGAAGAATTTCAAGCCCGACGTACCCGAGAAGTACGACGGCACGACACACCCCTCGGAGTTCCTCAGCATCTACACCATTGCGGTGCAGGCTGCCGGGGGACGCGACGAGAAGATCCTAGCCAACTATTTCCCGCTAGTGCTTAAGCCAAACGTCCGGTCTTGGCTTATGCACTTGCGGGATAACTCCATCTCTTCGTGGGCGGATCTGTGCCACCAGTTTGTTGGCGCCTTCACGGGCGGCCACAAACCCCACGGCCAGGAGAGCGATCTCCACATCCTCGCCCAGAAGGAGGGAGAGTCCATGCGCAAATACATCCAAAGATTCAGCCGCGTCCAGCACAACATTCCCGACGTCCACCCTGCCGCGGTTATCAGCGCGTTTCACCAGAATGTGCGTAACCGCCGGATGAGGGAGGAGATGGCCATGACCAAGATCCGGGATGTCAGCGAGCTCTACGCTCTGGCTGACAAGTGCGCAGGCGCTGAAGAGGGGAGGAGACTCCTCGGAGAGGATACTGGCGCAGGAGGAAGCGACAGCAAGGATGCCGCCCCGGCAAGGAAAAACCGGCGGCGGAATAACAGAAAGAAGAAGAGCAAGGAGGTGCTGGTTGTCGAGCAGTCCGGCAAGGAGGCTCCCGCCAAGAAGGCACAGGCTGGCGGTTCCGGCAAGGAGCCCGCCCCTGTAGCGGCAGCCGACAAGCAGGACGGCTCCGACAAGCAGTACTGCAAGATCCACCGCACCAAGGGCCACGATCTCCAGAACTGCAAAAGAGTGGAGTACCTCGTAGAGCAGCAGAAGGCTGAATACGAGCGACGTGACAAGGAGAAGGCCCAAGGAGGCGGAGGAGAACCCAGCAAGAAGCCGTTCAATGGCCGGGGAGGACGCCGCGGCAAGGCCAAGCAACGGCAAGGTGACAGACCTCCCAGGGGCCGCGACAAGAATGAGGAACCCACATCCCCGACAAGCGAATCCAGCGACAAGCAGGGGGCTTCCCCGACAAGCTCTGGCCCCGACAAGGACAAGTCTGCGCAGGAGCAAGGAGAAGTGCGAAGGAAGATGGTGCAGCGCCCAGTGTATTTCGTAAGTTCCCTTCTGCAGGGGGCTAGATCAAGATACTCTGGGGTGCAGAAGTTGCTTTTCGGCCTCCTCATGGCCTCAAGGAAGTTGCGCCATTACTTCCAAGCACACGAGATAACGGTGGTCACTCGCTTTCCGTTGAAGAGGATATTGCAAAATCCGAAGCAACAGGCAGGATCGTCGAGTGGGCACTGGAGCTGTCCAGCTTTGGTCTCAAGTTTGAGAGTACTTCAACCATACAGAGCAGAGCTTTGGCAGAATTTCATAGCAGAATGGACCCCAACGCCAGATGAAGAAGTCCCAGAGACAAGCGTCCCCGTCCAAGAAGCGAGCAACGAGTGGATAATGTACTTTGATGGTGCTTTCTTGCTGCAAGGCGCCGGTGCCGGCGTGGTACTCATAGCGCCCACCGGAGAGCACCTCAACTATGTTGTCCAGATGCACTTTCCCAAGGAACAAGCGACAAACAATACTGCTGAGTATGAAGGTTTGCTTGCCGGCCTCAGAATTGCAGCCGAGCTTGGGATCAAGAAGTTAATTGTGCGGGGAGATTCACAGTTGGTGGTCCGACAAGTGAATAAGAGTTACCAGAGCCCTTTGATGGAAGCTTATGTTGATGAAGTGAGGAAGCTTGAAGAGCACTTTGAAGGTCTGCAAATGGAGCACGTCCCAAGAGCTCAGAATGATATTGCAGATGGCCTCTCAAAGTGTGCTGCAATGAAGTTACCTGTGGAACCAGGGACCTTCGTGCTCAAGTTAACTCAGCCATCCGTTACACCATCAGTTGGGCAAAACAAGAAGAGGAAGTTGGTCTCCGGCGACTACTTGCCGGCGGATCTTCCAGAAGCCGCCGCCAAGGTCCCTAAGATTAACAGCCAAGATGCTGAGGAACAGTTTGCTCCTGTAGATCCAAGGGTCTGTACAGTTGAAGCAGGCGTTCCCGACAAGCCCTGCCCCGGCAGGCTTGCCGGGGGACCATCAGCTCCGGCAGAGCCGCGGGTTCTTGCCGTAGAAGCTGAGGTTCCCGCAGCAGCCCTCACGCCTTTAGTCCTTGTTGTTGAGCCTCAGGCTCCAGCATGGGCACAACAAATCGTCCGCTTTCTGCAAACTGGAGAACTTCCCGACGAGCCAGAAGTGATAGAGAAAATAACCAGGCAGTCGAGTATGTACCAATTCGTTGGCAATGAACTGTACAGAAGAAGACTCAACGGTGTCAGGTTGAAGTGCATTTCCAGGGAAGATGGACAGAAGCTGTTGGCAGAGATACATGGAGGCATATGTGGCCACCACATTGGCGCAAGGGCACTTGCCGGGAAGGCGTTCCGGCAAGGGTTCTTCTGGCCAGAAGCCCTCCAAGATGCAACTGCACAAGTAACCAAGTGTGAAGCGTGCCAGTTCTATGCCAAGCAAATTCACCAGCCAGCTCAAGCTCTCCAGACGATCCCTTTGTCCTGGCCCTTCTCGGTCTGGGGGCTCGATATTCTCGGCCCCTTTCCCCGCGCAGTCGGGGGCTTTGAGTACTTGTACGTAGCAATCGACAAGTTCACAAAGTGGCCAGAAGTGGAACCAGTGAGAAAGGTGACAGCACAGTCAGCAGTCAGGTTCTTCAGATCGATTGTTTGCCGTTTCGGAATCCCTAACAGGATCATCACCGACAACGACACACGGTTTACAAGTCGCACCTTCATGCAGTACGTCCAAGACCTTGGCGCCAAGGTCTGCTTCGCTTCTGTTGCTCACCCGAGGAGCAATGGTCAAGCGGAGAGGGCCAATGCTGAAGTGCTGCGCGGACTCAAGACAAGAACCTTCGACAGGCTGCACAAGTGCGGAAGAAATTGGATAGAGGAGTTGCCGGCGGCTCTTTGGTCAATCAGGACGACACCAAATCGAGCCACCGGACAGACACCCTTTTCTCTTGTCTATGGAGCAGAGGCAGTTCTCCCCACGGAACTCGTATACGGATCTCCTCGAGTGCTCGCTTATGATGGGCTCGAGCAAGAGCAACTGTGACAAGATGATGCATTGCTCCTTGAGGAGGAACGTCTCCAGGCTGCTGTACGAGCTGCTCGATACCAGCAAGCCTTGCGTCGCTATCATAGCCGCAAGGTCAGGGCCAGGAGTCTCGAGGAAGGCGACCTTGTTCTTCGGCGTGTTCTGTCCGCCAAGAATTCCAACAAGTTGACGCCGAAGTGGGAAGGCCCTTATCGGGTGAGACAAGTCACAAGGCCCGGCGCTGTCCGCCTTGAGACAGAAGAAGGCTTACCGGTGAGCAACTCCTGGAACATAGAGCATCTTCGCAAGTTTCACCCGTAAGGCGCGGTTGCCGTGATCCGCTCCGGCAACCACCTTTTGTACAAGTCTTGCCGCTGTTGCATGTAAACCTTTGTACAAAGCCGGGCGCAGATCCCGTGCATTAGTAAAGCTTTTGTGCTTCGCACTATTTGTCATTTCCATGCTTTTCTTTGTTATTTGCATGCATCATCTGACACCTTGTGCAACGCACATCCCCGGTAAGCACTAGCAAGCCATGAGGCCCTATACTTGTTTTTCCTCCTCTTTTTCTTCCCTCTTAAGCAGAAGGAGTATTCCTCGCGCACAAGTTTGCCGGGGTGGGGGGGAAGAGATGGAGGCATGATCCAAGTACTGTTCAAGAAAGAGAAGCCTTGTCGGGGAGCAAACAACCTATGAAAGCTAAGTTACCAAAGTTTGAGTAATTCAAATTTTTCAAATTTTTTAGTTGTCTTCCTTGAACAACCACACTTTGTATGGAAAACCTGTGCGCGGAGGAACCTACCCGTGGCTAGCCGCACCCTTACTTTGTTTCGAGCACGCTCAACGACTTAAGTGAGCTGCGACAAGTGTCGCGCCCTTACTTCGTTTTCGAGTTCGCTCAGCAATCTAAGTGTGCTGCGGCTAGCTGCGGCAAGGTTTCTTGCCGGCAAAGGTATTGCCATCAGGCTGCTAAGAGTCCAGCACTCAGCGCTCGCGGCAAGGGTCCTTTGCCGGCAAGTTCCCTAAAAACGTAGGGTGGAATGCATACAAAGGGAAGGGACCAAAGCAAGGGAGATAACACTGCATTGGTTGCTCAAAATAAGATTGTATATTACAAAGATGACTTGCCGCAATACTAACAGATTCTTGTCCGTAACATGCTTTGCAGCGGCAAAGGAAGCAGAAAGAAAGGAATCTAATCTACGCGGTCGCCTTCACGCCTCGTGATCTTGCCCACCTTGGCGACGATGTGGGCAACTTGCGCCTTCAACGCCTCCTGGTCAGCTTCGGGCGGCAAGGAGCGGAGGACATTGACGAGGTTGATGTCGGGGTTGCGGTAGACGATCTTCGATAAGACCCGCTCCATGGTGCCCATGCAGAGCCGACGCGCCTCGTCGGCCAGCTGCACGGGGATCTTCTCCCGCAGCCGCGCAAGCGCCGGCGCAATTCCCCTGAAGAACAGACTCAACTTGGCACTGTGGGGGAGACTCTCGTCCGGGAAGTACACGAGATGCTCCGCCCTCAGCGCCATCATCTCCATGTCAATGTTGGCAGCGGAGGTGACCAGCTCATCAGTCCACTGCTCCACTGCCCGGTTGAAGTTGTTCTGCGAGACGGCGGCGCTCTCCACCAAGGCCCTTTCCTTGCGAAGTTCGTCCTTCAGCTTCGTCTCGCGGTCCCGGGCGGCGTCGAGCGAGTCAGTCAAGGTGGAAACCTTCAGCTCTAAGTCAGCGATGGAGTTCCTGGCGTCAGTGAGCTCTTTGCCCTTCTCGAAGAGACGTACCTGCAGCTCAGAGTTGGTGTGGGCATCTTTCTCCCGCTCCACGTTGAGCGCAGTGACCCTCTCCTCGCTCGCCTTCAGGTACAACTCCGTCTGCGCCACCTTGGCCTCCAGGTCCTTCTTGGTAGTCTCTGCGGCGGCTGCGGCGTTCCTCGCCTCCTTCAGAGCCCCGCCAATGGCCTGCTCCCGGGCAACGAGGTCGTCCTCGTGGGCGTCGAGGTCGACCTTCCGCTGGTTGAGTACTCCTTCTCGCCGGGACAGCTCCTCGGCGGCCAGTCGTTGCTGCTCCTCGGCCTCAGCTTTTTCAAGGATAAATACTTGCTGCGCCCCGGCAAGCTCTTCACATTCCTCCGCCAAGCTCCGGAGGGCCGCCTGATTGGCGGCGCGGAGCTCCGCGGCGCGCTTCTCCAAGTCAGCTCCAGCCTTGGCGGCGAGAGCCTCCCGAGACTCCAACTTCGCCTGCCTGGCCCGGTACAAAGCCAGGAGCCGACGAAGGAGTCTCCCCTCTTCGGGCTCGTCGCTGCTGCCGGGCGCTTCAACAACCTTCAATCCGGCGGAGGCGAGGACCTCTCCGTCAAAGGTCTCTCCCTCCGCGGGTGCCCGAGACGAGGACGCCCACGGGACTTGAATAAAGACCCCGTTGGCGGCCTCCAAGTAGACGCCCGACCGGTCCGCGGAGGCGGAGGGGTCGGCGGCCGGTGCAGCGTCCGGCGCTCCCGCAGCCTCCGGGCCAGCGGTATGGTCGCCGGTCCCTTCCCCAGCCGCGGCATCGGCGGTTGGGGCGGTTTCCTCGACGGCCGGCTCGTCAGCTCCAGCCACCTCCTCGGCGGTAGTGGCGTTGCCGCCGGCGCCATGCACGCCCTCCTCGCCGGTGGTCTCCGTTTCCATCCGCTCCGGTGCAGGAGGATCTAGCAGAAGAAAAAGAAAAGAAAGAATCAAGCAAATATCCAAAAAGACAAATCCAAGAAGAAGAAGTTGCAAGGTTTACCTTCGCGGACTTCTTCGACGACGGGGTCCCTCGCCGGGGAATTCTCCCTCGGCGGCGGAGTAGTGGCCCTTGCTGGCGGAGGGCCGCCTACGCCCTCCCTTGGCGGGGTGCTCACCCTTGTCGGGCTGCTCACCCTTGGCGGGGTACTCGCCCTTGGCGGAGTGCCCGTCCTTGGCGGAGCGTTCTCCCTTGCCGGGGAGTTCATCCTTGGCGGGGAGGGTGGAGCAAGTGGCTCGTCGGGGGCGACCTCCTGGTGCTCCTGCGGCTACGGCTCCACTTCTGCACAAGACAACAAGACATCAACCAAGATGATAACCTCGAGCGCACCCGTCAAGCAGAAAGATAAATACCAGACTTACGCTGGGGGCTGCGCTGGGGGCTGCTCCTCGGAGCAGCAGGCTGATCCGGCAAGCTTGTCGCCGGCGCATCGCTTGTCGCCGCGACGGGCTCGTCGTCCTCGATATTGACCAGAGGGATCTTGGCCCTCTTCGCCATCCGCTAGGTCAAGGTCCTGCGAAGCAAAACGAAAGCAAGATCAGAACCAAGCAAGGAAAATCAAGACAAAATCAAAGAAACTAAAAGAATTGCAAGTACTTACTCCTCTTCCTCTTCGTCGAAGCTGAGGGCGAAGAAGTCAAACTCCGCCTGGTGTGCTCCCGCGCGAGGAGCTGGAGGAGAAGACTCCCTCGGGCGCTTGGCGGGCTCCGGGGCTGTGGGCTGTGAAGACCCGGCCCCCGTCGTCGCCGAGGACCGAGGGGCAGAAGGAGCACCTGTTCCGCTCCGGGAAGATCCCCCTCCGTTTGGCGCTCGAGCACGGGGCGCATCCTTGACGACTTCGCTCGTCTTGGTTGCGCGCGTCGCACGACGCGTCGGCTGCTGTCGAGGCGCCTGTGGCCTCGCCGTCTTAGCTGCCTTGCGGAGGCGCTTCTTCGGTTGCTGCGGAGGACTAGGCGGAGGCGGAGAGTTCTCTGAGGATGAGGAGGCATCGTCGTCAAGATTCAGAGATCCACCAGAGTCTTCATCGGAATCTCCAGGCTCGGCGTCCTCCTCCTCCTCGGCAGGCCCGCTAGACTCAGTGCCATGCCCGGCGGCCTCGCTCCCCCCGGCAACCTCGCTCGTCCCGGCAAGCTTCACGGAAGGCTCCCCGGCAAACTCCTCGGGCGCAATCTTCAGCAGCTTGAGGATTTCCGCCTCCTTTGCTTGACTCACTGCGTCCGCGGCCTGTGCCTCGTCCACAGTGTATCCAAATTCGCCCGCAGCCGCAGCCGCGGCGGCCTCCTCCATCCTGGAGGCAATGTAAGCTACATCCCGGTCAGTAGTATCCCGTGTGAGGCCCTTCTTCTCCTCGGCGTTGCGGGGCTTCTCAACCAAGTTGTCGAAGAAGGTCTGCACGGTCTCCGCTGGAGGCTCCAGCCAAGTGGGGACGACGCCATGGGAGTCGCACTCGGGCATCATCGCGCGTATGGAATCGCGGGCAGTGCTGTTGCACAGCGGCACCACTCCCCGGGAAGGTTTGAACCACTCCGGGTGGGCGGGGTCATGCTTGAAGAGCTCCCGGACCATCCCCTTCAACTCCAAGACGGTGAAATTGTAGTTCAATCCAAGGCGCAGCCTCATGCAATCTGCCGCATTGCCGAATTCCCAGGCGGGCCTCTTCCTTTCTTGTAGAGGGGCGATGCGGCGGCGGAGGAAATCTGCTCCAACTTCTCCAATAGTCAGATTGGCGGCCCGGAGACGAAGGATCCTAATGAGGGCGATCTGAAGCTTGCTGTCCTCCGGGGCCAATTCACTCCAATCCTTGCCGCGCACTATGGCAGTCTGGCGCGGCGAGGTAAAGGGCTCAGGCTCAGCTTCCAGCACCCAGCACCAATCGGCTCTCCACTCCTCCCACTTGCCGCGGAGCTCCCCCTTCAAGTACGCCTCCTTCTTGTTCAGCCTGAAGATCCAGGAGATGCCGCCGGAGAGGGGAGAACCGGACTCTACTCTAGGTGTGAAGAAGTGGCGGAAAAGAGCTACATTTGGGTGAACCCCAACATAGTTTTCGCACAGATGTGCGAAAACGGCCATCGTAAGGATGGCGTTGGGGGTAAAATATAGGAGGTGGAGGCCATACATATTCATTACATCACAAAAGAACTCCGAGTACGGAGGGCACAAACCACAATGGAAGAATGCGGCAAAGTAAAAGTACCCGCCGGGGAACATGTCGACAGCGACGGCGGGGAGGACTCTGGTGCGGGGATGAGCTTTGGTCTCCCTCGCCCAGAACAAATAGTATTTGTCCCGCAGCTCCCTCGCGCCAAGCCTCGGCGCGAAGACCACACACTTCCTCCGCAGGGCTGCCAGCTTCGCCGCCTGCTCGGACTTCTCCTTCTTGGCCTTGTCACTCTTCGCCTTGTCGCTCTTCGGAGCCATGGTGGGGGCGGCGAGAAAAGAGGCGAGGGGGTCGACGGTGCCGCGGATGCGGGAGATGGCGGAGGAAGGGAGGGGCTGGGCTCTTTGTCGACCTTTGAGAGGCAGAGGGCGACGGGGGTTTCTGGAGAATCAAGGCGCAATGAAAACGATGGAGGGAACTGCCCCTGCTTCCTCTGCTTTTAAGGGGGAAGTGGGGGACGTTCCGCATTTCCCATTAAAGAACAGGCCACGATCTCTCCCACGACGCCGCAATCAACGTGTGCCGTTAGGGAGGGATGCGGCGGATACGGAAGGGGATACGGCTTGCCGTGGGCCGCGTGTGCCCGCGCACTGTCTTGGGCCTGGACCAACAGCGTTCGGCACCGTGTGTGGCCCAGGCCCGGGGGCTCCTGTCGGTGTACTAAGATAGGGGTACCTTAGTACCCCAACTTGTGCACGGGCAGTAGCAGCTTCCCGTGGCAGGGCTTACCACGTGCTCGCCAAGAACCGTTCTGGTCCCTATTAAGCCATTCAAGAACAAAGTATACAAGTCAGAAGATCAAGGCCCCGGCAAGAGGAGCTTGCCGGGAAGGCCGCACCAGGCTCAAGGTTATCACTTTAGCACAAGACCCTGGCAAGAGGAGCTTGCCAGGAAGGCCAAGGAACACATACCTCAAGAGATGTCTCGGCACATCGTGCACCCCGGCAGGACCCGGAGAGCGACAAGCTTCGGGGCCCGGCAAGATCACGACCCCGGCAAGGTGCTTGCCGGGGAAACCTACGCTATGTGCCCGCGCTCCAGCTCATCTGCCCACGCGTCGCCCTGGGGCCCTTCCAAGGGCACGTGGCGGACGGCTGTGCGGCCTGGGGCACACGGTGGCAAGCCACGGTGACGAGGCTACCGCCGTGGCGAACGGAGAAGCATGGACGGACGCTTTTGGGGGCGACGGCGACGGGCATTTAATGCCCTTGTCCCCCACTGTCAAAGTTAGGTGAAGACCACTATTCATAGACTGTTCATGCACTGTTGCAACTACCACCAAATTTACACTTTTACCCTCCTCTACGTTGACACCTGTCGGTGACCCCTTTGAGCTATAAAAGGAGGCCCATGCACAACGTAGAGGGGGTTCGAAACCTAGACAACTCTCTCGCTCAGTGTAGCTAGTACTATAGATCTTCAAGCTCCCGAGCTCAAGAACTCAATACAACCTAAGCAGGAGTAGGGTTTTACGCGTCCGCGCGGCCCGAACCTGGGTAAAACTGCCCGCGTGTGCTCCTCGATCTGCTCTCCGTGCTCCCTCCGCTCCCTTACCGCAACGTAGAAGGGGCTCCGGTCCCATAGGTGCTCGTGGGAGGACAGTTTCCCCCGACACCGTCTACCTGCACCTCTTTTGTTTGATTTTTCTCGCAGGAACGGATGGTCTTTTGATGTTGTTCAGTTCGATGAGTTCATGGTCCAGCATCAGTTTCATAACCCCATGGAGGGGGTTGTGCCCGACGAGGAGAGGCACGGTGAGATACCACATTTTCAGGAAGAGACCGCCACCGAGTTTAGTGAAGGGTCTTCCTCTGTTTGGCGTTCGGAACCTTCCTCGTGGGAGACTCCGAGGAGTTCGGTGTACGCGCCAGCATCCTTCTACGACCCGTGGACTCACCACCATACCCCTGGAGCAGGAGGCTCCTGGGGGTAGTAGCTGCTACCAACTTAGGCCAAAAGCCTAAGCTTGGGGGAGTACGTGCCCTTCTCACCTTTCCATTGTATTATCCGTTTTATTCGCTTTGATCTTTTCGATGCTTTAGCCCATTCTTCTTTATTTCTCTCTTTGCAAAAACAACAAAAATATTTTTTTTCTTTCTTTTGCTTTTATTCAACCTTTGAAAAAACCCAAAAAGATTTCCTTTCTCTCTTTAGTTTGCTTTGTTTTCAGAGATCAGCTCGAGTTCGTGATGTCATTTGATTATATTTCCTACGTTCGATCATGCAAGTGACAAGCAGTAATGACGAAGATCGACTGAAGGGAAGCAACAGGGAAGACCGGTATGAACTCTTATTGTTTCTACTTTTGTACATATGCCTGTACTTATGATCTAGAGACCAGCTTGTAGCGACATAGTGTTATGTTTACAATGCTCTTCCAGTGGTTCATGCTTTCCTTGTGGCTAGTCCCGAATAACTAGAGTATATAATGTGTTATTGAAATGATCTACATGCATTGCACTGTTCATAGTCTGGTATACTAAGGTGGTATTTCCCTTTAGAGAATTTTTGGATTGACTTGGCACATGCTTACACATGTTTAAGACTAAAAATTCTACTTTGCCTTGATGATCTTTGAGTTTTAGAATAGTTATATCACTTTCATGCCCGATTCAATGTTGCTTTGTCGCTCTGCATGATTATGACCGTTATTGCTCTCTAGTTGGTCGCTTCCCAGTCTTTTGCTAAACCTCCACCTGTACTAAGCGGACTGACTGCTTGTGCATCCAAAATCCTTAAAACCAGTTATGCCATATGAGTCCATTGTACCTTCCTATACATGGTATTTACCTGCCATTCCTAACGAAGACTTTCATGTACCATCTCGAAACTAATCAAAAGCATTTCTCTTTTGTGCCTATGTTTTAGCTCATGAGGAAGTAGTAGTTAATTCATGATTTTTTTTAAGTTGGACAAGTTTCACCCCTGGATTGTATGTCTAATGTGCAAACCCCTAATACGAAAAGGAACTGGCATTGAGTGCGCCCGGCTCAAAAAGATAATATAACAAACAAACCCTCCTTCACGCTTTGTTCATGAGAAATCAGAAAACTTTGGCAGTGATAAACAAAGGAGATTAAGAGGATGTGATCGTCCTCATGCGGGAGCCGTTCCTCGAGACTTGTCCACTTAAAAAGTGATTGAGTTATCTGCTAGCATTCGTTGACGAAATATGCACTTCTCAAAACATGTTTACTTCTGTTTTTAAAACCAAGAGCTCTGGTACATGTTTAGTTTTTGTTTCCGACCACGGGTTTTCAACCTTGCCAATAAAAGCCACGGTTCGAGAGTCTCACCTTCTTTCTTCAAAGCACCGACTAGGAGAGCATAATTGTCATTCTGAGTGTAATGTGCATTGTCCCAAAGTATTACATTGTCTTCTGCATACTTGTGATATGATTTATTCTGAAATTCTTAGTTCTAGTCTCCTTTAAAACTCTGGAGGAGTCTCTGCATTTATGTTTTGCTTCACTCATGGAGGCTAGCGAGATACCACCCTCATATGCTCAAGCTATGTGCAATGTAATCTTGTCTTGATTTTCAGTAATAGATTATTTACTTTTAAGTATTTGTGACTGGTCACTTGAAAGAAGGATTGCTCTTTGCATTGTCCTCATAAGTACTGTTTCAATACTTGCTAAACTCTTTTCGTAGTACATGCTTATATACATCTAATGAAGCAAAAGAGTTTGTCAAAGTTTTCTTTGTCGCGTCCAATTCGTTGAACTGAATTGCTTGAGGACAAGCAATATGCTAAGCTTGGGGGAGTTGATACGTCTCAAATGTATCTACTTTTCCAAACACTTTTGATATTGTTTTGGCCTCATTCTTGCATTATTTGGACTAAACTAACCCGGACTGACGCTGTTTTCAGCAGAGCTGCCTGTATGGTTTATTTGTGTGCAGGAAAACGGATTTTTAGGTACCTCAGAAAAATCCATGAAAAATCACAGAAAATCCACGCACCCGAAGGAACCAAGAGCCAGAAGTGGGGCCAGAGGGGGGCCAGGGGGTGCCCAGGCGCCCTGTGGGCGCGCCCCCCCTGGGCCGCGCCGGGAGGCCGCCTGGGTGGGTCCCACACCCCCTGGTGCCCTACTTTACCCCATATTTTTACTCCCGACGCAGAAACCCCAGATCAGAAGTTCTTTCGCAGTTTTCCGTCACGGAGCCGCCGCCACCCTCTGTTCTTCCTCGGGAGGGCTAATCTGGAGGCTGAATTGGCCTCCAGAGAGGGGAGATCGTCGCCATCGTCATCATCATCACCACTCCATCATCCCTCCATGACTTCTCCCTCCATGTGTGAGTAATTCCCCCGCTGTAGGCGAAGGGGATGGTAGGGATTGGATGAGTTAGATCATGTAATAGTTTATCAGATCGTTGGGGGCATGTTGCCTATCATCTACTATGGTGTTTATCATCTTTGCTTCAACTTATTACTCTTAATGCTTGACACTTAGGGCCCGAGTGCCATGATTTCAGATCTGAACCATATGTGTTTGCATGAATATATTTGTGTTCGTGATCCTATCTATGAGTTGTTTGCACCTGTTACGGTTCGGAACCGGCGATCCCAAAAGTGACAGCTTGGGACACCAAAGGGGATGGTCCGTAGTTTGAGGATTACATGTATCCATTGAGTTCATTGCTTTGTTCCGGTGCTCTTTGACAGGAGCACCTTAATATCCATAAGTTCCTTTTGGCCCCGTTCGTAGCGGGATGGTAGGACAAAATATGTTGTGCAAGTTCTTATTGCAAGCACGTACAACTACCTACGGGATACATGCCTAATGTTTGATATTTGCCTAGATGATCATTACTTTTCCGTGTGCAGTGCCCCAAGTTAGAATCTATCTCATCCATGCAGCGCCCAACCATCCATCTCCCTAGCCTACAGTGTTTTAAATCCTGCTTGTCACTAGTTGCTACATTTGCCGTTTACTACTTCTATTTACTTTTGATGTTTGCTTTTACTATTACTATCGTCACTACCATATCACTGTTACCACTTATCTTTTGTTGCAAGTAAGTATATTTCAGGTGCGGTTGAATTGACAACTCAACTGTCAAAGCTTATAAATACTCTTTGGCTACCCGTGTGTCGAATCAATAAATTGGGTTATTCTTACCCGCGAAGACTATCTCGATCCCTTACGGTTGAGGGTTATCAGCCCCCCAGGCCGTGCCAGGGGGGCGCCTGGGCCCCCCAAGGCTCCTCCGATGCCTCCCTTTGGCATATATTTAAAGCGTCTCCCGAAACCCTCGAAAGAGGAACTCTTTTCGCGATCCCATCTCTGTTCCGCCGTCGCCGCCGCTTCCAAGATCGGGAGCACCAGGAGAACCCTTCCCGGCACCCTGCCGGAGGGGAGGATCACCACCGGGAGCCTCTCCACCACCATGGACGCCTCCCGGATGAGTTGTGAGTAGTCTCCCTTGGACCATGGGTCCATGACCAGTAGCTATGTGATGTTCTCCTCCCGTTCTTGTGCTTCACTAATTAGTCCTCGTGAGCTGCCCTACATGATCGAGGCACATATGTAATCCTTATGCTGTTGCTATGATGAGTTTGCTGGGATCCGATGGATTATGAGATTATGTTCAGATTGTGTTTGAGTAATATATTTGATTCACCTCTTTTATGTTTATGTTCGTAAGTAATTCTTGCATGTTCTCCGTTGTTATTTATTGCTTTGGCCAAGTAGTAGGTAGTGACTCCAAGAGGGAACGTTATGCTTGATTGTGGGTTCATACCCGTCGATGACTAGCTTGAGTGACAGAAACATGAGTCTAGGGGATGTGTTGTTGCCACAAGGGGGAAAACAACGGTGCTTGTGCCCGCGGGTGCAAGGATTGTTTACTTTACGCAAAGTTCTTTTAATGCAGTTGTCTGTTGCTTTGAGTTTACACTATGGGTGGGACTCGCAACTTAATACCAGCGAGATGTTCTTGATAGATATCTCAAGGTGGATGATTAGTAGTAGATATTCATGGATTTCGGTCTACTTACTTTGGCGTACCGCCCATGCTTTGAACCTCAACCTTTCTTGCAATGTAATCAGCATTGGTTTGCGCACATGGTCCTGTCAATTGCCCAACTGTAATTCGTTTACCTCACATAGCTGTTTTATCGTCTTTTGGGAGAGAGACATCACTATTGAACATCATGAGACTCCGGTCCATATTACCATCATTGATCACATCCGCTATTTACTTTTCCGCTATTTACTTACTATTGCAATTATACCTATCACTATTATCACTTGCGTTTGATCCTTTGTAAACTACAAGGCCAGAGGGATTGACAACCTCTCTGTACTCGTTGGGAGCAAAGTTATTTGTATCTGTATGCAGGTCCACGTTGATTGCTAATACCCGGCGCCGTTAGCAGTTGACACCTTCTTGTTGAAACTGGGAGTCTCTGGGAAATCGATCCTTGGTATTACCAAGGGAAAACTTCTGCTACACTGCATCTCAAACCTTCCACTTGGGGTAACCAACGAGGGGTGAGAAGCCACCTAGCAAAGCAATTTCTGGCGCCGTTGCCGGGGACTCCACTCTTCAGCATAGGGGAGTTGCATGCTATCTTTTACCTTTGCTTTTAGTCTTGTTAGTTTACCTTTAAGTTTTTGCTTTAGTACCTTTTTATCGAAAATCACAAAAATAGTTATCTCGTTCTTTAGTTGTCATTATGTCGGGTCCTTTTGTCTTTGACGAGGCAGAAGTTCTCACCTTTAAACAAAGAGGGGGGAAAGTTTGAAAGATGCTTGGTATAGAATTAATGATTCACAAAAAAGAGCCGCCAAGAAGCAACCTACTACTATCCTGCTTAGAAATTTTTATGTTGGAATTACTTCTTGGAATAGGTTTATTCTAGATACTGCTATCAATGGGAATTTCCTAGAGGCCCCAGTTTGGGAGTCCCTTAGTATTATTGAAAATCTTGTTGGGAATCTCCCTGTTGTTAGCATTCGAGAGGACATCACCCTAGCTCACATTATGAAAAAACTTGAAAAGATAGAGCTAGAGATGCCAAGCATTAATAAGATAAATGGGTTGGATCGTAAGATCCAAGGGAATTTGAATAGACTTGATAGCTCCATGCATAAAATTTTCAAAATTTTGGAGACCGTCAAATTCCATGACTTGGACTCTTCTAGGATAGACAAGATTGAGGATATCTTTGATACCCTAGGAACCACCTTCTCCTCAATCAAAACCAAAAAGGTAGAAACTCCGGCAAAGAAGGAGCCTAAGTTCGTTCACGTTCCAAAGGCTCCCCGCTCTAAAAGTAATCCACCTATTGCCAAAGGGGTTGAAACTGTAAAGACTTTGGAAGAAACACCTGTCTTTGATGAATTTATAAATGAATCTTCCCTTGACTTTTATCCTTTTGGTCTTCTCCCTAGAAGTATCTCTATGAGGCCTTTATTTGAAAGTCCTCTTAAGACTAGTTGTATTATTGAAGAACTTTTTGATGATCTTGATGATGGTTCAATTGATACAACTTAATCTCTATGCATTATGCCTAGCTTAAAGGCATACAAGAAAGCGCTTTTGGGAGGCAGCCCAATGAATAAATTTATTTTGCTTTTGTTGTGTCTTGATGTTGTTACTACTGTAGCATCATCATTGTATCTTTGCTTTTCAATTTTGTGCCAAGTATAGCCTCTGATTGCTAGAAAGTTCAAAAGTTGTGAGGTGCTGTCCAGGAAACAGATTCTGTCCTTGGATAGAAAAATTGGTATAAAATCACCAGATCATCTTTTTGGTCTGAATTTTTTCGACAGCGTTCTCTATATAATTGTATTTCGTGCATCTGTTCTGAGTTTTTTGATTTGAGTTGCAGAAGTGCCCCGAACAAATCAATTACTACCTGCTGTTCTGTTTTTCACAGATTCTGTCCTGTTTTGCTTTTCCTTCATTTTGCAAACCAAGAGCTTGCTTTTTCTTTGCAAAAACCTTTTGGCAATCTTGAGAAACAGTAGACCTTCAATAATATCTTTATTTCCAACAAGGTATAATTATTTTATTATGGGCACTAACCTCGCTAATCAGATTATGATGAGTTATGTATGAAGGGAGTTTTCAAGTATGCGAGGGAAGATGATAAAAAGATTCAGGAGTGTCAAGCGCTCAAGCTTGGGGATGCCCCCATGCACCCCCAAGAAATATTCAAGGAGACTCAAGCGTCTAAGCTTGGGGATGCCCCCGTGCATCCCCTTCTCCATCAACATTATCAGTTCGTCTTTTGTTCCACTATATTTTAATCACTTCATGTGTTATGTGCTATGCTTGGACCGTCTTGCTTTTAGTTTGCTTTTTAGTTTTTCATAACGAGTCGGAACTCAGCTTTCTTTATGTGGGAGAGAAACACGCTCCACTTCTACCTAGAACATGACATAGAATTTTCATGACTATCTTTGATGTGTGTGTTCTTTGTCTTTTAAATAGCTACTATCATGCTCTGCTCTTAGTATTCATGCTTATCTTTTTAAAGAGCTTTTGTTTAGTTGGTTGCTTGAACTCTCTTTAATTACCATGCTCACCTTATTAAGAGAGTTTGCTTCCGTTGCATTGGTTAATATGTCTATGATAAAGATGCTACGTGCATAATGGCGCTTAGTAGTTCAGGTTTTCTTATGGTTAGTCTCAAATAGCTGGGGGATTCCCAATGTGTTATTGGAGTACCAACATGATTTGTTTGCCAATGATGTGGTATGGTTTAGTAATATCTTCCTTCAAGAATTTATTTTGATTGACTTGGCGTATGCTCATGCATATTTAAGACTGTAAAGAAAGTCTGTCAAGCCTTGATGATCTTTTGTTTCTGAGTAGCGATATAACTTACATGCCTGATTCAATGTTGCTTTGTCGCTCTGCATGATTATGACCGTCATTGCTCTCTTAGTTGGTCGCTCCCAGTCTTTTGCTAACCTCCACCTGTACTAAGCGGACTGACTGCTTGTGCATCCACATCCTTTTAAACCAGTTATGCCATATGAGTCCACCATACCTACCTATATGTGGTATTTCACCACCACTCCAAGTAAATTTAAATGTGCTACCTTTAAAACCTTCAGTTTTTGCAATACATAGCTCATGGGAAAGTAGCTTAGAAACTATTGTGGTAAAGAATATGTTGCTTATGTATCTTATTTTCTTATAAGTTGCTTGCTGAGCGGTAACCATGTTTCTGGGGACGCCATCAACTGTTACACTTTTGTTGAATATCATGTGAGTTGCTATGCATGTTCGTCTTGTCTAAAGTAAGGGTGATTTGCCATGGGTTGAATGGTTTGAGTATGCATATTGTTAGAGAAGAACATTGGGCCGCCAACCAAAGCCATGTATCATGGTGGAAGTTTTAGCTTGGACATTAATCCTCAATCTCTTATGAGAATATGCTTAAGCATTAAAGAGGAGTCCATTATCTGTTTTCTATGTTGTCCCGGTATGGATGTCCTCAAGTTGAGATCTATCAAAAACGAGAAATCAAATGCGATCTATCTCCTTGGACCTTTGTACAGGTGACATAGAGGTACCCCTTTGTGACACTTGGTTGAAACATATGTAATGCAATGGCAATCCGTGGAAATCCGAGCTAATTAGGACAAGGTGCAAGCACTATTGGTATTCGATGCATGAGGCTTGCAACTTATAGGATGTCTTATGCATAACACATATGAAGTACTACTACCGTTGACAAAATTGTTTCTATGTTTTCAAAATAAAAAGCTCTAGCACATGAGTAATCCCTGCTTCCCTCTGCGAAGGGCCATTATTTTACTTTTATGTTGAGTCTCCACCTTCTCTTAAAAGCACCTACTACTGAGAGCATGATTGTCATTCTGAGTGTAATGTGCATTGTCCCAAACTAGCATTGTCTTTTGCATGATTGTGATATCGTTTATTCTGAAATCATTGTATCTAGTCATCACTTAAACCTTGGAGGTGCCCCTGCATTTTTGCTTCATTAAAGGGGGCAAGATAGATATCACTTTATCATATTTGCACATCATGTTCATTGCAAATCTAATTGATGTTTCAGTATCATATTGTAAAACTTTCAGTTCTTTGTGATTTTCTCATGAGGCAACTTAATTACTACAGATTAATTGTCTCAGTAAGCTTTTGTCACATGACTATGAAAAAGTCCTATATGGTTAATAGCATGTCACCACAGAAATTATTCTTGTTATCATTTACCTACTCGAGGACGAGCAGGAATTAAGCTTGGGATGTTGATACGTCCAAAACGTATCTATAATTTCTGCTTGCTCCATGCCTCTTTTGGGTGATATTGCTATGATATTTATACACTTCCATACACTTTTGATCATATTTGGACTAACCTATTAACTCGGTGCACCCCAGTGCCAGTTTCTGTTTTCGGCTGTTTTTGTATTTCAGGTTTTCACATTACGAGAACTGCCAGGAAAAATCCAGAAAAATTATATAAAAAATCAGCGTTCTAGAACCTACCGTGCGCCTGAAGGACAGCCGGGGGGGGCACCAGGGCTCCAGGCGCCCTGGCGGCGCCCCCCCTGGGCCGCGCCGGGGGGGGGCGCCTGGGCCCCCCGAGGCTCCTCCGATGCCCCCCTTTGGCATATATTTAAAGCGTCTCCCGAAACCCTCGAAAGAGGAACTATTTTCGCGATCCCATCTCTGTTCCACCGCCGCCGCCGCTTCCAAGATCGGGAGCACCAGTAGAACCCTTCCCGGCACCCTGCCGGAGGGGAGGATCACCACCGGGAGCTTCTCCACCACCATGGACGCCTCCCGGATGAGTTGTGAGTAGTCTCCCTTGGACCATGGGTCCATGACCAATAGCTATCTGATGTTCTCCTCCCGTTCTTGTGCTTCACTAATTAGTCCTCGTGAGCTGCCCTACATGATCGAGGCACATATGTAATCCTTATGCTGTTGCTATGATGAGTTTGCTGGGATCCGATGGATTATGAGATTATGTTCAGATTGTGTTTGAGTAATATATTTCATTCACCTCTTTTATGTTTATGTTCGTAAGTAATTCTTGCATGTTCTCCGTTGTTATTTATTGCTTTGGCCAAGTAGTAGGTAATGACTCCAAGAGGGAACGTTATGCTTGATTGTGGGTTCATGCCCCTCGATGACTAGCTTGAGTGACAGAAACATGAGTCTAGGGGATGTGTTGTTGCCACAAGGGGGAAAACAACGGTGCTTGTGCCCGTGGGTGCAAGGATTGTTTACTTTACGCAAAGTTCTTTTAATGTAGTTGTCTGTTGCTTTGAGTTTACACTATGGGTGGGACTCGCAACTTAATACCAGCGAGATGTTCTGGATAGATATCTCAAGGTGGATGATTAGTAGTAGATATTGATGGATTTCGGTCTACTTACTTTGGCGTACCGCCCATGCTTTGAACCTCAACCTTTCTTGCAATGTAATCAGCATTGGTTTGCGCACATGGTCCTGTCAATTGCCCAGCTGTAATTCGTTTACCTCACATAGCTGTTTTATCGTCTTTTGGGAGAGAGACATCACTAGTGAACATCATGAGACTCCGGTCCATATTACCATCATTGATCACATCCGCTATTTACTTTTCCGCTATTTACTTACTATTGCAATTATACCTATCACTATTATCACTTGCGTTTGATCCTTTGTAAACTACAAGGCCGGAGGGATTGACAACCTCTCTGTACTCGTTGGGAGCAAAGTTATTTGTATCTGTGTGCAGGTCCACGTTTATTGCTAATACCCGGCGCCGTTAGCAGTTGACACCTTCTTGTTGAAACTGGGAGTCTCTGGGAAATCGATCCTTGGTATTACCAAGGGAAAACTTCTGCTACACTGCATCTCAAACCTTCCACTTGGGGTAACCAACGAGGGGTGAGAAGCCACCTAGCAAGGTCCTGTCAACCGCTAAGTTTCTGGCGCCGTTGACACCTTCTTGTCGACCCTCGGAGTCTCACGGGATTCGATCCTTGGTATCTTTGCCAAGGGAAATTTGCTACTACGCTACATCTCAAACCTTCCACTTGGTGTAACCAACGAGGGGCAAGAAGCCATCAAGCAAAGTTTCTGGCACCGTTGCCGGGGACTCCACTCTTCGACATAGGGGAGTTGCACGCTATCTTTTATCTTTGCTTTTTAGTCTTGCTAGTTTACCTTTCAGTTTTTGCTTTAGTGTCCCTTACCAAAAATCACAAAAATAGTTATCTTGCTTGCTGCTGCTATGGGTTCCACCGAGAACACCAAGTTGTGTGACTTCACTAGTCATAACAACAATGACTTTATCTGCACGCCTATTGCTACACCTGCCACTTCAGCACCTTCTTATGAGATTAAACCTGCTTTACTGAACCTAGTTATGAAAGATCAATTCTCCGGTGCTGGAGATGATACTGCTTTGCACTTAAATAATTTTGTTGAGCTCTGTGATATGCAAAAGTACAAATAAATAGATGGTGATATTGTTAAGCTTAAGTTTTTTCCTTTCTCCTTGAGAGGAGGAGCTAAAATCTGGTTTCAATCCTTGCCTAGGAATAGTATAGATTCTTGGGACAAGTGCAAGGATGCCTTTATTGGGAAGTACTATCCCCCTGCTAAAATTATCCAACTAAGGAGTAAAATAATGAATTTTAAACAATTGGATAATGAACACGTTGCCCAAGCTTGGGAACGCATGAAATCTCTTGTCAAGAACTGCCCTACTCATGGTTTGACTACTTGGATGGTTATCCAAACTTTTTATGCAGGCTTGAACTTTACCTCGCGGAACTTGTTAGATTCGGCCGCGGGAGGAACCTTTATGTCAACTACACTTGTGCTGCCACGAAGCTTCTCGACAAGATGATGACCAATTATTCCCAATGGCACACCGAACGCGCTCCAACAGGTAGGAAGGTAAACTCTGTCGAGGAGATTTCCTCCCTAAATGAAAAAGTTGACTTGATCATGTCTCTACTATCAAGCAATCTTCTATTGATCCTCATGATGTTCCTTTAAATTCTTTGATTGCTCAAGATCAAGTAGATGTGAACTTTATCTCTAGAAACAATTTCAATAACAATGCTTATAGGAGTAATTTTGGTAGCAACCCTAGACCGTTCCCCTCTAATTCCTATGGGAACAACAATGCTTATCCTAGCACCAAGAACTCCACTTCTGAACTAGAGATTATGCTTAAAGACTTCATCACTACCCAAAAGGCCTTCAATAAGAGTGTAGAAGAAAAACTAGACAAACTAGATAATCTCTTTTCGAAGGTAGACAATTTAGCCCATGAGGTAGAGTTGCTTAAAATTAGAACTTCTCCTCTTGAGGAGAGGAAGACCGCTCCTATGAATGCTATTCAAGTGCAAATTAATGAAAACATTAGGATGATGGCTAAACTTAAAGAGAGATGGGCTAGAGAAAAGAAGGAAGAAGATAGAATTAAGAGCCTTCCTACCCACCACACTGTTGCTACTATCCAAGTTGTTGAGGATATCCAAACTCTTAGCACCCAATGCACTCCTAGTCCCATTGGACCTATTAATGGTGATGCTATGACCTCAACCGTAGAAGAAGAAACTCCCATGACCATAGAAGCTACCAAACAAGTGAGCCTAAAGGACACCACTACCACTTTACTTGATAGTAGTGACCTTGATTTTGATAATTGCACCCTTTCTGAAGTTATTGGTTTTCTTCACAAGATGTCTAAAGACCCCCACACTAGCACACTTAATCTTGCCTTCACGGAGCATATCACTAATGCTCTTATCAAAGCTAGGGAGGAGAAGCTTAGGGTAGAAGCCTCCATACCTAGAAAGCTAGAAGATAGTTGGGATCCTATGATTAAAATTAAGTTGAATAACTTCTCTTGCTATGCTTTATGTGATGTTGGAGCTAGTACCTCCGTTATGCCCAAAAGAATGTATGATATGCTTGAATTGAATCCTTTTGATCCTTGTTCTTTTGGTGTTCGTCTTGTTGATTCTTCCGTAAAGAAACCTTTGGGGAAGATCAACGATGTTCTTATCATTGTCAATGACAATTATGTTCCCGTTGATTTTACTATTATGGATATTGAATGTGAACCTTCATGTCCAATTATTTTGGGACGTCCTTTTCTTCGCATCGTTGGTGCTATCATTGACATGAAAGAGGGGAATATAAAATTCCAATTCCCTCTCAAGAAAGGGATGGAACACTTCCCTAGAAAGAAGATTAAGTTGCCTTTTGAGTCTGTTATACGGGCTAGCTATTCTCTTACTCTTGATAAAACTTGATCTTCTCTTTTTGCATCATGCCTAGCTTAAAGGCATAAAAGAAAGCGCTTTTGCGAGGCAGCCCACAACGAATTAAGTTTTATTTCGCTTTTGTTGTGTCTTGATGTTTGTTACTACAGTAGCATCATCATTGTATCTTTTCTTTTCAGCTTTGTGCCAAGTTTAGCCTCCGATTGCAAGAAAGTTCAAAAGTTGTGACGTGCTGTCCAGAAAACAGATTCTGTCCTTGGACAGAAAAATTCGAATACAATCACCAGAACATCTTTTTATATGAATTTTTTTGACAGCGTGCTCTATACAATTGGCTTTCGGGCATCTGTTCTGAATTTTTTGATTTGAGTTGCAGAAGTGCCCCGAAAAAATTATTTACTACATGCTGGTCTGTTTTTCACAGATTCTGTCCTGTTTTGCCTTTTCTTCATTTTGCAAACCTTGAGCTTGCTTTTTCTTTGCAAAAACGTTTTGGCAATCTTGAGAAACAGTAGCTCTTCAAGATTATCTTTATTTCCAGTAGGGAAAAGTTATTTTGTTGTGGGTACTAACCTCGCTAATCAGATTATGATGAGTTATGTATGAAGGGAGTTTTCAAGTGTGCGAGGGAAGATGATAAAAGAAGATTCAGGAGGGTCAAACGCTCAAGCTTGGGGATGCCCCCGTGCACCACCAAGGAATATTCAAGAAGACTCAAGCGTCTAAGCTTGGGGATGCCCCCATGCATCCCCTTCTCCATCAACAATTATCAGTTCCTCTTTCGTTCCATTATATTTTAATCACTTCATGCGTTATGTGCTATGCTTGGAGCGTCTTGCTCTTAGTTTCCTTTTTACTTTTCTTTAGCTTTGCTTGCTGTTCATAACAAGTTAGAACCCAGCTTTCTTTGTGTGGGAGAGAAACACGCTCCACTTCAACCTAGAACACAACATAGGATTTTCATGCTTATCTTTGCTGTGTATGTTCTTTGTCTTTCCATAGCTACTGTCATGTTTACCTCTTAGTTTTCATGTTTTTCTTTTTAAAGAGCTTTTGTTTAGTTGGTTGCTGAACTCTCTTGAGTTTTCATGTTTATCTTGTTAAGAGAGTTTTCTTGTTGCACTGAGTTGCGTGTCTTAACTTAAAGTAGGTAATTGAGGTTGCTATTTAATTTTAGTAGTAACTTGCAATAGTTTTGAGGTATTGCCATGAGTAATGTCTGATCTTTTGGTGACAAGAGCTTTAGCCTATTAGTGATAGATGTCGTATTTTGGGCAATCCGTGTTTATTTTCGAAAACCTACAAATAGTTGAGAACTTTAGCTACTAAATGGATCACTAATCTTTGGAGGGATCGAATATTAGAGTACACTCACGTAGCATGAGCCGAGGATGCGCAAGGATAACCAAACCCCCATACACTCCTCCTCGGGGTACTTGTCTCTTTGTGAACCTCCTAATTAGATTGAGAGTTACCGATAAGAAGTACATGAGTTATTCGGACTAATGTGAGTATTCGAAAGTTGACACTTCCACCTAGCCATATTTTTCTAGCCTCTTCGGTACCGTGCATTTCCCTTTCTCACCTCGAGAGTTGGCGCATACTTCGCCGGTGCATCCAAATCCTTGGCACGATACGCTCTGTCATCATAAGCCTCATTATATCCTTCCTCAAAACAGCCACCATACCTACCTATCAAGGCATTTCCATAGCCTTTCCGAGATACATTGCCATGCAACATCCATCTTCTCATGACTTGATCTTCATGTCATACATGCTTTTTGCTTGATCGATGAGCCGCATGCTAGTTGGGCCTTGCCCTAATCATTGCTACATGACGCGCTAGTATCATTGCATATCCTGCTACACTGGCAGAGGCATACAATTGCATACATCATGATAGTTTCATTTTCTTTATGTTGAGTACTTTTGTAAAGTGTAAAAAAACTTCTATACTTCTTGTAATAAATAGAGTGTTGCCCCTAAAGTGAGGAAAAGATCCCAGAGAGGACAAAATCAAAAGATCCCAAAGAGGACAAATGAGTGTTAAATAGAAAGAGCCATTGAGGCCACAAAAAAATAAAAAAATAAAAAAAGAGAAAAAGAAATAAAAAGAGAGAAGGGGGCACACTACTACTCCTTTTGAGAGATCCACACTCATACTCCATCTTATACCTTGTACTCCATAGAGATTATCATTCATGCATATAGCTATGTGGGGACCTTCACACTATAGAACTTGGCTTGTATATTCCAATGATGAGCCTCCTCAAAAGAGCTCTAGGTCTTCTTGAGCAAGCAAGTTGGATGCACCCCCACTAGTCCCATTGGAGAGCTTACCTTAGCTCATATGTGCATCCGTTGCATGGCAATCCCTACTCCTCACATCATATCTATCATTTGGCTTTCTCTCGCCTATGATTGTCCTCATTGATGTGAGCCTTTCACACCTTTTTTGTCTTCCCCCTTCATCATTTTTCTCTCTTTGCCATCCTAAGTGTCGACTTTCTTGCTTACGCTCATCCATTGCATGAGTGCTCAAAATATCGAAAAAAAGTGGATCATTTTGACTTGTACCTGACTGACGGTCTGGGGATGAGTCAAGATAAGATTCCAAAGAAGACCAAGTGTGAAACTTTAGTAGATTAAGTTCTCAACAATACAAAAACTATGTTTTACTCTCTCATATATCCCTATCCCCTTTCTTGCACACAAACACCATTTGGAGACATTCGAGTCACGGACAACGAGAGCTCTTGCACCTTTATGTTCTTATGTTACTTGTTACAATGCTAATATAGACTCTTGCTTGTTATGACTTGAATTGAATTACATGCCTTGATTGCTTTACTTAAAAGTTCTTATATGGTTGGTAGCATGTCACCACAGAAATTATGCTTGTTATCATTTACCTACTCGAGGACGAGCAGGAATTAAGCTTGGGGATGTTGATACGTCCAAAACGTATCTATAATTTTTGCTTGCTCCATGCTTCTTTTGTGTGATATTGCTATGATATTTATGCACTTCCATACACTTTTGATCATATTTGGACTAACCTATTAACTCAGTGCACCACAGTGCCAGTTCATGTTTTCTGCTGTTTTTCTATTTCAGGTTTCCCCCATATTAAAAGTGCTCCAAAAATTCCGGGAAAAATACAGGAAAAATCAGCGTATAGGAAGCTTTGAGAAAAACCAAAGCGGGTCCAGAGGGGAGCCGGGGGTGGCCCAGGCGGCCACCTGGCGCGGCCCCACCCCTGGCCGCGCTAGGGGGGCGCCTGGGGCCCCGGCTCCGCCTCTGGTGACCCCCCTTCGCATATATATTCCTCGCGTCCCGAAATCCTCGAGGACGGAACCCTTTTTCGTGATCTCGCATCTGTTCCGCCGCCGCAGCGCTTCCAAGATCGGGGGCATCAGGAGAACTCTTCCCGGCACCCTGCCGGACGGGAGAACCACCACCGGGAGCTTCTCCACCACCATGGACGCTTCCCGGATGAGTCGTGAGTAGTCCACCTTGGACCATGGGTCCATGATCAGTAGCTAAGTGATGTTCTCCTCCCCTCTTTGTTCTTCATGGTTTAGACCTCGTGAGCTTCCCTACATGATCGAGGCACATATGTAATCTTTATGTTGTTGCTCTACTGAGTTTGCTGGGATCCGATGGATTATGAGATTATGTTCAGATTGTGTGTGAGTAATATATTTGATTCACCTCTTTTATATTTATGTTCTTGAGTAATTCTTGCATGTTCTCCATTGCTGTTTATTGCTTTGGCCAAGTAGTAGGTAGTAACTCCAAGAGGGAGCGTTATGCTTGATTGTGGGTTCATGCCCCCTGATGACTAGCTTGAGTGACAGAAACATGAGTCTAGGGGATGTGCTGTTGCCACAAGGGAGAAAACAACGGTGCTTGTACTTGCGGGTGCAAGGATTGTTTACTTTACGCAAAGGTCTTTTAATGCAGTTGTCTGTTGCTTTGAGTTTACACTTTGGGTGGGATTCGCAACTTAATACCAGCGAGATGTTCTGGATAGATATCTCAAGGTGGATGATTAGTAGTAGATGCAGATGGATTTCGGTCTACTTGCCTTGGCGTACCGCCCATGCTTTTGAGCCTCTACCTTTCTTTGCAGCATAGTTAGCATTGGTTTGCGCACATAATCCTGTCAATTGCCTAGCTGTAATTTGTTTACCTCGCATTGCTGTTTTATCGTCTTTTGGGAGAGAGACATCACTAGTGAACATCATGGGACCCCGGTCCATATTACCACCACTGATGACACCCGCTATTTACTTCCTGTCTTTATTTCCTAGTTGCAGTCATAGCTATCATTATTATCTCTTGTGTTTGATCCTTTGTAAACGACAAGGCCGGAGGGATTGACAACCTCTCTATACTCGTTGGGAGCAAAGTTATTTGTATCTGTGTGCAGGTCCTGTCAACCGCTAAGTTTCTGGCGCCGTTGACACCTTCTTGTCGACCCTCGGAGTCTCACGGGATTCGATCCTTGGTATCTTTGCCAAGGGAAACTTGCTGCTACGCTACATCTCAAACCTTCCACTTGGGGTAACCAACGAGGGGCGAGAAGCCATCACATGTATTACTATTAATTTGCATTGGGTAAGATCATGACTGGATCTCTTTTATCACGAGTTACAATGTCTAGTCAGTCCTTGATCTTTAAAGGTGATCTGCATTTATGTTTTGCGGTCTCAGAAAGGGCTAGCGAGATACCATCTTGTTATATCATATCATGATTATTTTGAGAAAGTGTTGTCATCCGAGGTTTATTATTATTGCTCGCTAGTTGATTATGCCATTGATATGAGTAGTCTTGAGAACTGAAAGTTATTGTGAATGTGGTTAGTTCATGATCTTGTTGAAAACCTGAATGCTAGCTTACATATTTACAACAACAAGAGCAAACAGAGTTTGTCAAAGTTTTTCTTTATCACTTTCAGTTTATCAACTGAATTGCTTGAGGACAAGCAAAGGTTTAAGCTTGGGGGAGTTGATACATCTCGAACGTATCTACTTTTCCAAACACTTTTGCCCTTGTTTTGGACTCTAACTTGCATGATTTGAATGGAACTAACCCGGACTGACGCTGTTTTCAGCAGAACTGCCATGGTGTTGTTTTTGTGCAGAATAAAAAGTTCTCGGAATCGCCTGAAAATCAACGGAGAATTATTTCAGAAAATATAAAAAATACCTGTAAGAAGATCCACACCAGGGGGCCTTGGGCCAGTCCATGAGGGTGGGGGCGCGCCGCCCTGCCCAGGGAGCGCCCCCCCTGCCTCGTGGGCCCCCTGGTGCTCCACCGACGTACCCCCAGATCCTATATCTTCCGTTTCAGGGAGAAAAAAATAGGAGCGAAGGAATTACCACGTTTTACGAGACAGAGCCACCGCCAAGCCCTAATCTCTCTCGGGAGGGCTGATCTAGAGTCCGTTCGGGGCTCCGGAGAGTGGAGATCGTCGCCATCGTCATCATCAACCTTCCTCCATCACCAATTCCATGATGCTCACCGCTGTGTGTGAGTAATTTCATCGTAGGCTTGCTAGACGGTGATGGGTTGGATGAGATCTATCATGTAATCGAGTTAGTTTTGTTAGGGTTTGATCCCTGGTATCCACTATGTTCTGAGATTGATGTTGCTATGACTTTGCTATGCTTAATGCTTGTCACTAGGGCCCGAGTGCCATGATTTCAGATCTGAACCTATTATGTTTTCATGAATATATGTGTGTTCTTGATCCTATCTTGCAAGTCTATAGTCACCTACTGTGTGTTATGATCCGGCAACCCCGAAGTGACAATAATCGGGACCACTCCCGGTGATGACCGTAGTTTGAGGAGTTCATGTATTCACTATGTGTTAATGCTTTGGTCCGGTACTCTATTAAAAGGAGGCCTTAATATCCCTTAGTTTCCAATAGGACACCGCTGCTACGAGAAGGGTAGGACAAAAGATGTCATGCAAGTTCTTTTCCATAAGCATGTATGACTTTCGGAATACATGCCTACATTGCATTGATGAACTGGTGCTAGTTCTGTGTCACCCTAGGTTATAACTTCTACATGATGAATTGCATCCGATGTAATTTCCCATCACCGATCCAATGCCAACGAGCTTTACCTATATTGCTTGTCGCTTATTTACTTTCCCGTTGCTATTATTACAAAAACTACCAAAACACTATCATTACTTTTATTGCTGCTACCGCCACTATCATATTACTTTGCTACTAAACTATCTTGCTGCAGATACTAAGTTTCCAGGTGTGGTTGAATTGACAACTCAGCTGCTAATACTTAAGAGTATTCTTTGGCTCCCCTCGTGTCGAATCAATAAATTTGGGTTGAATACTTTACCCTCGAAAACTGTTGCGATCCCCTACACTTGTGGGTTATCACTCACCTATATAGGTTGGGGATATTTGTGTAAACCTTCATGGTGCACAGATGAAATATTGTTGAACAAACAATGAACCTATGATACACGGAGAAGCGTGGATGGGCTCTGACTCCAGAATTGTCTATACGCCAAAATAATCCGAGATTGTATCCATACACATAATTCAAGTTTTAAACTTGATGGACCCTCTGAAATACTAAAATTCTAAAGTGTAGTGATAGATTTGTAGATTGATAATGATAAAAATGTTTTATGCTTGGCTTGTTACAAATAAGTTTATGACAAGATCAAGGAGTTGATTATCACGAGATTATCTCATCATACTAATACTTAAAGTCAATTCGGATTAAACTAGCAATTACTAAATATTTCAATTATGAGATATAACAGATGGATGTCAAAATGATTCCCATGAGATGGAAATAGAACCAAGGTTGTATATTTGATACAGACGAAGGTAATTTTCTCAATCAAGAGGATACTAGTAACTATGCAAACTTCAAAGATTTGAAGCAAGCATAGTGGAGCTCGAATCTTTGTTTTGATGAATTGATTGAATAATATGATTTCATCGATATAAGCAAAGATGCTTGTATTCACAAGAAAGTAAGTGGGAGCATGATATTGTTTCTAAACACTATGTGTGCATGACACATAGTTGATTGGAAATTTCTTGACACAGATTTAGACTTTATTGAAACTAGTTTTTCAGTAAAGCACTTGGGCAATATAGTCCTTGAATTTGGCATTATAATCTATGGAGATAGCAGTTTCTAATCAAGGCTTAGCCAAAATAAATATTGACAAAATACTAAAGCAGTTTAGAATGAGAATTGCCAAGAAGAGTTTCTTGTCAAACTCACATGGAAGGAGTTCTTAGGAAGAATTAGTATCTTGAATACTGATGAGTGAAATACATGATTTAAATCACACTTGTGTTAATTCCATAGTATGTAAATGACCAGATATGTCCAAGTACTCCAAGTAAGTTGTGAGCAAAGTTACCAAAATGGTCAAATTATTGATCATAGGACAACAGTGAAAATAACGTTAAGTACTAAAGACACGTTTTTTAGGGTTAAAGATGAGTTTTTTTTTGCATAAAAAGAAAATGAAAAGATTATTGTAAGGAGTTACACCAATACATGCTTGATGTAAGTTGTAAATCGACAAAAATCCTCATTAGGGGCTCCAAGCGAATTTTGATTTCAATTAAAATTATTTATGGTGGCACAGTAAGTTGGAATTGGTCCAAGGAAGTTACTGTGCTGAATTCTATAATAGAAGGCTAAGTATATTGTTGCTTTAGAAGCAATAAAAGAGGGTGATGAATCAGACTTTCATTTATGAACTTGGATTGGTTTCTAGATGATTGTGCAAATACACTACATGGATACCCCCTATAAAGCAACACATGTTCTACATCGTTTTGACTATTTGTTGCAAAATTCATAGTAGATACACATACAAGCGGTGCAGCAATGCGTTGCTGACATGGAGCTCGTGATCCTGGTGTAGTGCAACAGATCTTATATGTTGCCATGTATTGGTTGCAAATTATATTTATTATAAAGGCAATAAGTATTCGTACTTAAAAATAAAGTTAATTCAACGGAAAAATAAATTAATTAGACGCCAGTACACATATAATGTGGCGTGGAAATATGTGATAACCGTCCGAGCAAAACCAAATCACGCGTAGTCCACCACTTTATTCTCCGATGCAGATTGATATTGGACCTTTTTTTAAACATAATTGATATTGGACCTTCAAGTCCGGAATTCCGGATCGATCTAGGTCTACTACGACATAGATCAATCATCCAATCTCATCTCGTTGAGCGAGAAGTCTGGAAGGCAGACGGACAGGGGAGCGTCGGGAAGGCGGCAACGGACAGGGGAGTGGCGGCTTTGCGGGCGGCGAAGAAGGGAGGATGGCTACAAGCCGTCTGCTATCGCCCCCTGCTCCTCCGGCTGCCCCTCCAGCCTGGCGGCCGGCGGCGGCGCTGCTCCTCCGGCCACCCTTCTTCTCCCGCACCCCGTACGACGGGGAGATTGGCCTCCGAGGTAACCCTCCCTTCCTCCCTCCCTCCTTCCCTTCTCCTCACCTTATTCATGGGCACTCGAGACATGGCCATGGGATGTAGGGGGATTTGGTAGCTGATGAAGGGGATGGACCGTCATATAGGAAAGATGGATCTACTCCCCTGTCTTTGCGATCAAATCATTTGAGAGAGAGGACCTTTGCGCTAGTTACAATTTCAGAGATGTAGTGTACCAGCTGTTTGGGATTTGTTCCCAACAGGGAGTTGCTCACCATGGGGTTTGAGTGAAACCTCTGTCTGTTACTCTAATCCCTGTTGGGGTTTGTCCCCTATCCCTCCTAATCCCTGTCCACTTCATTGTTGTTCGGTTGGACAGGGATTGAACAAAATTCATACAGGAATACAGTTTAAACATTGCACTAAGTAAATATTCATCAATGAATTCAGTTTGTACATGGAATGCTTGAAATATTCAGGGAATGTGGTGTAGGCATTGCATTGGTTAAACGTTCACCTCTGAATTCAGTTTTTACAAGGAATGATACAAATATTCAGGGAATATAGTGTATGCAAGTACGTCCACTGTTTCAGATATTATAGTTGAAGTTTCCGAAAAACTCAAGAGTTTGGGACTGTAAATATTCAAAGGAACAATTTGTCTTGTGTGAGCACATCATGAACAACACAAGGACAAGATGAGAGATGATTACATGAACCTTATATGTTAAGAGTAATACTTAGACCTATCTCAAATCTGCTGGAGTACATACACTTATGTCATTTGTTGACAAGAATATTATATCTACTTCAGAGTATTTTCTGAATCTAGTGTTGATTTTCGTATCCAAATCTGAATAAGAAGGACAAGATGAGAGATGATTACATGAACCTCAATATTTTATGTGTTAAGACTTGAGAGTAATACTTGTACCTATCTCAAACATGTTGGAGTACATACACTTATGTCATTTGTTGACAAGAATATTATATCTACTTGAGAGTATTTTCTGAAACTCAAGTGGACAATAGTTCGAAAATGCATGAAGATGTCACTCTGAAGATGCACCTTCATTAAACGTATTGTTGACTTCCATTTATTTCCCTTAATATGTGAATGCCTCTTTGTTTAATGGAAGATCAATACTTTTGTTTTACCTGGCTCGATTGTTTGTTGTGTTCAGCTCAGGTTAGCTCCTTGTCGGTTTCAGTCAACCAAGAAAGAAAAAGAAATCCTTGATTATTTATGTATACTTGTACGTCATATGTTTAGAATATTTTGCCCCTAGTGAATTGTTAGATCAAAGAATTCAGATTGTATAGCATGGTTCCAGGTGTTTGGGACTAGCTGAACTTTGGCAGCTGCTGCTGCTGGTGTATCATGGGGAAAATTCAATCGATCTACAATTGAATTGGATTATTTGAACTTTCTAGCTACTATCGTACAAGATGTGAAGGCTAGTTATACTATTCACTGCTTGTGATGTACTATGTGTTCACAGATTTTACCTAGCTGTACTTTGTGTTAACAAATTTACTGTCATGCTGTGATGTTGCATGTCTAGATTACCATTGTTAGGAAATGGTGTACAGATTTTGCACATGAAACTTACTACTCTATTACTTCTGCATGAAGGTTTGATGAATAATGAAAAAGCCACCAATCTGAAAATGTGGAGCCTAGTTGACGTGACGAATTCATTAGTGCTATTTGCTATTTTTTTTGTTTTGTCCATGTACTTTATAATTCAGACAGGTAGATGTGTACGTGTGACTGTCCTAATGTGTCAATACTTGATTACAAATATGTTGTGTTGGTTGTTCTGTTTCCCACACATTCTCCACCCCCTTCTTCACTAAGGCACAAATTGTATTATTTACGTAAGACAGACGACATTTTCTCCAACCTAAAAACTTAAAAAAAAAAAGCTAACTTGTAGGGACGGTGACCTCGTCCGTGTGACCGCCCTAGAGGGCCACACCGTCGTCGTCGGGGTAGTCCATTCAGCGTCGGAGGGGTGTTGGGGCACGGCGGCCCTTCCCATTCGCAACCTGACGCTCGCGGAGGAGCCGCTTAGCTTCATCGTGTGTCATGCGGAGGGCCGCCATGGCCAATGCCTACCCCGACAATGGTGGCGGCACAACTCAGATGTTTTTGCGATGGTGACGGACCTGTCGCGTGTCCAGCAGGTCTCCGCCAGGTCGGGGTCCTTGCGGACCCAGGCCAACACCACGTAGGGCATGGCGAAAGTGGAGCGACGCGCCGCCTACCTCGTTGTCCACTCCTTAGTTGACACGATGGTCCACAATGTGGAGTCGGCGCTGCTGCAGCCACTGATGTAGTGGAGGAGGTTCCCATGTGCCATCGCAATCCCCGAAAGCACCTCCTCCTTGACGGACTTGTCGTGTTGCGCCACTCCTGTCGCGCCGCCCTCTTCTCAGCCAACACGAAGGCCCGCGATGAGGAGTTGGTGCCACCGCGGGCACCAAAGTAGTGAAGGAGGTGGGTACACGCCTTTGTGATCGCCCGCGACACCGCCTCCTTGATGGACTTGCCGTGTTGCGCCACTCATGGCTTGCCACCTGCCTTTCCACCCTCTCCTCTACTGATACGATGGCCTGCTGCAAGCAGTCGGTGCACACGGCCACCAAGGTAGTGGAGGAGGTGGCCGTGCGCCTTCGCGATCGCCGGCGCTACCTCCTCCTTGACGAATTTGCCGTGTTGCGCCATTGCTACTGCACCGCCTACCGCCAGCAGCTGCCCCTTGATGGACTTGTCGTGTTGCGCCACTCCAACAACGTCGCCTGCCTGGCCGCTCTCTTCTCAACGAACACGATGGTTGTGCAACGGTAAGGGCGACTTGTCCTCATGCGGTGCCCAATCTGGACTCCGCGGTTGCGTGTAGGGGACAACTAGTGATCTTGGATATCTGATGGACGACAACTTGTGACCTTGGACGAAAATTATACATGTAGGTCTGAACATTCATGCTATGAAATTTGATGTTTTTGGATTAGGTTTTCTCTATTGTTTGAGCAATAGAATACATTTTTACTTCACTCATATTGCATTAATTTGTACAAACATAGTCAAAGCACGTTCTGTTTGGCACAAATATATGTACCTTTCCTTCGGTTTGGCACAAATATATGAATCCCGTCACGGGTCAGATGACAATAATAATTTTGTAAGTTTTTTCGCTTCAAATTGTTGGACTCCCTTGTATTTCTTTTTCGTTTCACTACAATATTTACCTTTCCCTCCGTTATCTCCCGCCAGTAGCGACTAATCTGGCAGAAAAGATTGTGCGCGCTTCATTACCATGGCCCCACCTGTCATAGGAATACAGGACGGAGACTAACATCAGTCAAAGAGATCACGATGAGGTAACTGCGCCAATAAAATCGGAAGCCTCCCGCATTTCAAGTTTTCAACACGGTTCCCTTCCTCGTCTCCTCGGATTCATCGCACGTCGGGCGGCCGGTGGCGGAGGCATCACCACGAGCCGAGCAAGGTTAGTTCCCGGCGTACTCTCCCACAATTCATCCTCTCCTGATCCCTACTCTACCGATATGTTTTCTTAATCAATTCACATCTTTCTTGCCAGGCAAATCCGGCTGGTAGATTCTCTAGATCTGGCTGGTACGTGGTGGCAAATAGTCCTGTCAGTTCATTTAGTTAGTGCTCTGCTCCCTATCCCATCTCATTGCAGACGCTCTCTAGGATGGTGGAGGACATTAACACCTGGACATTAGCAGGGAGGAATATGATCAGCTGCTTGATCCCCAGGTCATTAGAACCTGATTAGGCGTTTCAGTCGTAGTTTACCTTTTCCGGTGTGTGCCATCTCGGCACTTGGGCTAGGACCGGGATGTATTTCTACTTTTCTAGCCCTTCTATTTCAATGAAAAGCTACTGGGCAGGCTTTTCATCAACAAAAATAAATACTTAGAGGTTACGATTCTAGTTTAATCTGACATAGATTCATATGTTCGGTTTACTCAACGCAAAAGTTGCCATTGTTCTATTACTGAGAAAGCCAAATTCTTATGTCCGAGTCTGAGATTACCCTTCCCATGGATCCTATCCAAATTCGTACGTTTGGTGTCTCTCCCAGATTAAATACTAAATTTTCAAATCTCCGTGTGCTATATTATGTAGTTTCCGAAACAACCTATATTGTATTTTACATACTTTATTTAAACTTTCGGTCATTGTCATGTTGCAGGAGATATATCACGGACAAGGATTAATGTTGTTGAATCTAATGAAGAGCTCTACGCTTCTATCAAATTTTCTCTATAACTACTATTTGAAGCATCTTTCCTATTTATTTTGCATTACATCATCTCTGTGTTCTGAATATATCTTTATGATGCCAGGGCTGCTGACAACAAGGCACCAGGAACACTGTTGTGCTGCCCTCCATTTTCGTGTACGAAAGTCACCATTTTCACTCTCGGTTTTCACTTTCATTTAGAAACAAACTAACAATAATTATTCTCTCAGGTTTTTGTTGCAACCTGTGCTCCAGCTCGAGATACCAGTTCACGTGATGTTGCTTGAGGACATTCCACTCTAGTTGGACTGGTGAGTTGAGTACAGATTTTAGAATGCCAGGGACCTCCAGATCTTTTGTGCTCCGGAGTCCAGACTTGAAAGTTAAATCCAGGACTAGAACAAGTAACATTATGTTACTGGTAGATATTTTGCCTTGAGCCATGCTGTTTCATACACTCAGCATTATGTAAACTCTATTTTAGAGATGGGGATGGTTATCTCACGCTTAACTATTGACATTTTATTTCTAGTTTGGTGAGATGATTGCGACAACGGAGCATGATGAAGAAATACTATAATAGCTAGAGTAGAGGAGGTAAGCAGAATAAATCTTTTGCTTTTCCATGTCGCTGTTTATTCTTAGCTTGGTCTAATAGACCGATAGTTGGTTCAGGCAATTTATTCCTTTGCAACATCAATGAAGTGGAGATCTTTATCAGTTGGTAGATGTCCAGGGATCGGGTTCCATGTAGACTGTCCGGATTTCTCGGGTAGGCATAATCTGTGAAACAAGAATCTCTGATTGCGAAGGCAAGCTCATGCTTCGGTTCCTGAGATGATGTTGTATGTGCCACATCTTTGCCTATAGTTTGCACTTCAGCCACATGATGTGTGAAAAGGGGCAAATCCAATTAGGAGATATGTAATGTTGTCTATGAAATAACTACTAAAGATGAAGAAGGCTTCAATTGTGATGATGCCTGTGCGGATGAAAATGAAGATGGTAAGATTGTTGCTCATTCCTTACTGATTGCAATGTATGTTTATTCAGAAACATAACATATATAATTCATGGTTCTATGAAGAGGAAGATGAAATATATTTGGAACCTTCCAAAAGGGAAAAGGATAGTGGTTCACTACAGTGACCTTCCAAATAAATTATGTTGCACACAAGGTATATTTCCATTAGCATATACAATATGTTCAAAATACATTGCTCCGATGTTTATGTATCTACTAGTTGTCTTGCCATCAGAATGCTATTGAGAAGAAAGAAACTTTGCTTGAGAATATCAGTGCACTTCAGGGAGAAAAAAATTCTGCCGAAACTGGTATATTTTCATAATCACATACAAATTTGTGTTCAAATTGTAGTGCTAGCTTGTTTATTATGTTTTTTTGCATTCAGAGTGTTGTGCAGACCAAAATAACAACAAAAGGTGCTAATGCAGCCTGTAAGAGTGCTCAAGGTGGTTCACTTAGTTGGTTGGTTGCTGTGAACTACCTGTAAGAGTGGTCAAATTCATTTCATATGTTCCCCTATTTTGTCTTTGTTTTTTCATGGGTAATGAGGATGATTCTGCCAATGGTGACTTTGGTTTTCTCTGTTAGTCAGGAAGTAAGGTATTCTTGAGGAGCGTGAGAAACCATAACAGGGATGTAACTCTTGCTACAATTGTAAGTTGAGATCTAAATTGAAACTTCCTGCTACTGAAATTAGAAATGAATTCTGGGCAGTGCATGTCGATATGGCACTTGTGAAAACTGGAAATTTGGTGCGGAGTTGCAAAAACTGCAATACTCTTGATAATGAAAAAAAAGATTGCATGGCCTTCAACCTTTGTATGTGTCTAATACATTGCCCCTATTACTACTTGCATATGTCAATACATTGTGTGTTAACAGTTCATTTTGTTTTCTTGTTTGTAGATTCAAAAGATAAATGGATGAGATATGGGTGCGTGGCAAGCATACTACAGTGATGATGTTGATGTTCCGGTTCATGATGATGATGATGGATGCTTTCAGTTTTAGTTAAGTAGTAGGGACGATGTTCCTATTGGATGTTGCTCATCGGTTCACTTTTAGTTAAGTTGTCATGATGTTGATGGATGCTTTTAGTTTAAGTTTCACTATCAAGAAAATAGTTAGATTATGCATCACATTTGGATGATGTTCCTCCTGTAACTTCCACTATTGTAATCCAACAATTTTATGTAATATATAATTTCTTCCTCTCTTGAGTATATTCTCTTGTTTTAATAATTACGACAATTACGTGGAGCATTAATTTAATTGCTGCCAATATATATAAATAATTTTCATATTATATATGTACCAACACTTGAAGCGTTGGAAATTCTCCGTAGCCAAGCAATGTGATTTTGATTCCTGTACATTAAGCACCAACATATAAAGGTGTTGTAGAAGTCCGTTTTATCTGTTGTACTCTTGCAACGGTCCTGTTTACCAATGAAAATATAAGTGTTGCATTATGCGCTAGCAACACTCGATAAGGCTACACATCCCAAACCATTGGTATAGACACTATCAACGCGTATATGAACTTTTAGATACGGAAAAATGCGTTGCTAAAGGAGGGGTCATGTTGTAGTGATAGAACATTGTTCTCAATAGTGGTTCTATAGCTCAACCTGAGGAATCAAAGGTCACGCGAGTGATTCAATACATACAAAGCCAATTTCACAAAATTATAAATTTATGTGAAAGCATAGCAGATGCACTGAAATGCAAATGATACACACGGATCTGAAGTTGTCAAGATCCGATAGGATGAAGTCTATACCACAGGCAAATCATGGAGTGACACAGGATTGCCATTGGTGTTTAAAAGTGCTAACTATATTATTGACTCTAGTGCAAGTGGGAGACTATTGAAAATATGCCCTAGAGGAAATAATGTTTATATTATTATATTTCCATAATCATAATTAAGAGTTTATATTTCATGCTATAACTGCTATGATCCTGGAATATGCAATTCAGTGGAAAACTCATATGCACATGTGAAATGAGAAACAAATAAAATAAAGGTTCCTAGTCTCGCCTCTAAGACTATGTCAAGTGTTGTTGGTGATCATGTTTTCTGGATCTTAGGATGTCGTTTAGTGTGACGATGATCCTAAAACAAACATTTAGATTATGACGTTGGAAGAACGATCACATTGAATCGACCCAAACTTGTTTGTTATGAATTGAGTTAATATCGTATGTATTCAGTTGTACTAACACAGCGTGTTAGCATGTGTTTTAGTTCCTTAGACCATGAGAGTGTCTCGATCACTTCCTACCATACGGTGTGCTTTGGGGTTGCTCAAACTTCATCTGTAACAAGGTGATCATAACGACAACTTTCAGGCTCACCGGAAAGTTAGACAAGTGACCAGACAACTCTGATGACCCACAAGTATAGGGGATCAATTGTAGCTCTTTTTTTATAAGTAAGAGTGTCGAACCCAACGAGGAGCAGAAGGATATGACAAGTAGTTTTTAGCAAGGTAATGTCTGCAAGTGCTGAAAATGTAAGTAACATAGTAGTTTGATAGCAAGATAATTTTGTAACAAGCAAGTAACAATAGTAGTAGCAAAAGTGTAACAAGGTAGCCCAATCCTTTTGAGGCAAAGGACATGCCAAGATGGTCTCTTATAATAAGCAAAGCGTTCTTGAGGGTGCACGGGAATTTCATCTAGTCACTTTCATCGTGTTGGTTCGATTCGTGTTCTCTACTTTGATAATTTGGTATGTGGGTGGATCGGTGCTTAGGTGTTTTTCTTACTTGAACAAACCTCCTACTTATGATTAACCCTCCCGCAAGCATCCGCAACTACGAGAAAAGTATTAAGAATAAATTCTAACCATAGCATTAAACTTTTGGATCCAATCAGCCCCTTATGGAATAGCGCATACACTGGGGTTTAAGCTTATGTCACTCTCGCAACCCATCATCTAATTACTACTCCATAATGCATTCCCTTAGGCCCAAATATGGTGAAGTGTCATGTATTCGACGTTCACATGACACCACTAAGGGAATCACAACATACATACTATCAAAATATCGAACACATATCAAATTCACATGATTACTTGCAACATGATTTCTCCCGTGACCTCAAGAACAAAGGTAACTACTCACAAATGATAAACATGCTCAAGATCAGAGGGGTATTAAATAGTATATTGGATCTGAACATATAATCTTCCACCAAATAAACCATATAGTAATCAACTACAAGATGTAATCAACAGTACTAGTCACCCACAAGCACCAATCTATAGTTTCGGTAACAAGATTGGACACAAGAGATGAACTAGGGTTTGAGATGAGATGGTGCTGTTGAAGAAGTTGATGGAGATAGCCCTCCCCAAGATGGGAGAGTTGTTGGTGATGATGATGACGATGATTTCCCCCTCCGGGAGGGAAGTTCCCCCGGCGGAATCGCTCCGCCGGAGGGCAAAAGTGCTCATGCCCAAGTTCCACCTCGAGACGGCGGCGCTCCGTCCCGAAAGGCTTCTCCTTATTTTTTTTCTAGGTCAGAATCGCTTATATAACAGAAGATGGGCACCGGAGGTGGGCCTGGGTGAGCACAACCCACCAGGGCGCGCCCAGGTGGGTTGTGCCCACCTGGTGGGCCCCCTCTTGTACTTCTTTGCTCCAATATTCTTCAAGTTTATAAAAATTCTCCGTGAAGTTTCAGCTTGTTTGGAGTTGTGCAGATAGGTGGCCTGACATAGCTTTTTCAGGTCCAGATTTCTAGCTGCCGAAATTCTCCCTCTTGGTGCATACCTTGCAAATTATGAGAGAAAAGGCATTAGAATTACTCTAAAAACCATTATTATACATAAAAACATCATAAATAACAGTAAGAAAACATGATGCAAAATGGACGTATCAACTCCCCCAAGCTTAGACCTCGCTTGTCCTCAAGCGAAAACCAAAATAGAAAAACATGTCCACATGCTTTGAGAGAGAGGTGTCGATAAAAACAAAATACGGACATGGAAGCTTCATGTAGATTATTATAACAACAATAAATTTAAACATAAGACTTTTATCTGAGGACTTCTATCATAGAGTTCTCATGAACAAGTAACAGTTCATCATACAATCGAAGTATAAAGCATAAACTCTATTAGAAACCAACAAACTATGTTCTCAGTCAACTTTGCAACTACAATTCATCATCTTTTCAGGAACGGTCGCGTATCGGAGCCTTTGGGAAAGTCCACATACTCAACCATCATATACCTTCTATGATTGCTAACACTCACCGCATACACATGAGCAAAATGTTTCAACCGGACACATAGAAAGATAGGGGCTTATAGTTTTGCCTCCCAACGTACTCGCCTCTAGGGTGATGTCAACAATAATAACTCATGCCACCCATATTCAACTGGACATATGTGCCTAGATCTTTCCTCACCACATGATGCTTGCCAAAGGATAAAATAAAAAGGAATATAGAGAAAACTTTGACTCTTTGCATAAAAGTAAAAGATAGGCCCTTCCCAGAGGGAAGGAGAGGTTGCCATGCGCTTATTTGTTTGTAAGCTCAAACCCTTAGTGCAAAAGAATGTCACGTTGCATTGCCCCTTGTGATAGCAACCTTTATTATGCAGTCTGTCGCTTTTATTCTTCACCATCACAAGTTCGTGCAACGCTCAATTTTCTCTTACACTAAATGATCTCACACTTTTAGAAGCAATTTTATTGCCTTATTGCACCGATGACAACTTTCTTGAGGGATCTTACTCAATCCATAGGTAGGTATGGTGGACTCTCAAAAAAGACTTGGGTTTAAAGGTTTTTGGATCCACAAGTAGTATCTCTACTTAGTGCATAGTTTTTGGCTAGAGAAGATATTGAGCAAGCACCACATGTTAAAGGATCTATGACAATTTGACTTCTATGTGAATATGGATAAACATAAATCATTAAGTTGTCTTCCTTGTCCAACGTCAACAATTTTGGCATATAATATTTTGATGGGGGCTCACAATCACAAAAGATTTCTAGGATAGTATATTTATATGTGAATCTTCTCTTACCTTATTAATTCTTTCATGAGTTGCATCATTGACCAATGTTATGTTTGTCAATCTCTAATAAAATTTTCTACTTATACTTTTCCTTATGTGGTGCCATCACCTACCCTAAGATTAGCATATGATCTTCTTAATTTATTTCCTTTCCCTATTTTATTTATAACCTTTCTTTTTATTGTAACAGGAAGGTAAAGAAAGAAAAAACTCAAAACTAAACTTTATTATATATCTTGCACACGATTACAAGGATAGACCACTAAGCAAACTGTCGAAATGAAAGGATCGAACTAAACTTTTATTCAACTAAAGCAAAAGATCGAACTAAAATAAGTAAAGGTAAAAGGATAGTGGGGATGATACGATACCGGAGCACCTTCCCCAAGCTTGGCGAAAGCCAAGGGGAGTGCCCATACTCGATACACAATTTTCTTTTGGTTATGCAGAGGATGGTGGTGGTGATGATGAAGTAGCAATTTCGTCCTTCAAGATCAAGAGGTTCTCCAATCTACGGATGACACTCCGGAGGAAGATGATGCGCTCTTGATGAAGAATATTCTCATGAGTGAGATATTTATTTTGCACACAAAACGTTTCAATGATCTGAAAGGCTTCAATTTCAGTGGGAGTAGGAAGAGCATAGTGGGATTTAAGGATATCTTCTTCTTCCTCCTCTGCTGACAGTGCTTGCTCGATTGCCGGTGCTTGACCACTAATAACCTTCTTGCCTTTGTAACCTTCTGCAACTTCTACGGACTCCTCTCTCTTCAGCTCGATCTTCATCAGCCAAGCATCTTCTTCCATTGGGTTGGAGGAGGAGGAAGACATGATGCCTGGCTTGGTAGATCTGACCGAAAATAGCAAGAATAGAGAACAGAAGATTTCTCCGTGATACGGTGGTCAACAGGTTTGGGGGGTATATAAAGATTTTTTATGTTGGGAAACAAGAAAACTGTAGAAAAACGGAGTCCGGAAGGTGCCCGGGGTGGGCACAACCCACCTGGGCGCGCCTGCCAGGCGCGCCCTGGTGTCTTGTGCCCACCAGGGTACGCTTCCTGGAAGTTTCTTATTTTCCTAATTTTCTAAATATTCCAAAACTGACAAAAAATGTTTTTGCGGATTTTTCGGAGTCCGTTTACTTATCGTATCACATACCTCCTTATTTTCACGATTCTGGAGTGTTCCGGAAAGACTCTTTTATGTGTTCTTCCGGTATCAAAGTTTGGATAATATTGCTTTCAACATTAATAGGCGTACCTGAGATATAATGTTTTATTCGTTGCCCACTAACAACCTTCGGGTTAGTACCTTCGGCATTATTTATTTTGATAGCTCCAGAACGAGAAACCTCCTCAATGACATAGGGGCCTTCCCATTTAGAGAGGAGTTTTCCTGCAAAGAACCTGAAATGAGAGTTTTACAAAAGAACATATTCTCCAACTTTGAACTCAGGCTTTTGGATTCTTTTATCATGCCATCTTTTAACTTTTTCTTTAAATAACTTGGCATTTTCTTAAGCTTGGGTTCTCCATTCATCTAATGAGCTAATATCAAATAACCTCTTTTCGCCGGGAAGTTTGAAATCATAGTTGAGTTCTTTGATTGCCCAAAATGATTTATGTTCTAACTCAAGAGGCAAATGACAAGCTTTACCATAAACCATTTTATAAGGAGACATACCCATAGGATTTTTATAAGCTGTTCTGTAAGCCCAAAGTGCATCATCTAATTTCTTAGACCAATTCTTCCTGGACCTATTGACAATCTTTTGCAAAATTAATTTTATTTCTCGATTAGTAAGCTCAACTTGACCACTAGACTGAGGATGGTAAGGTGATGCAATACTATGGTTAACATCATACTTGGCAAGCATTTTACGGAAAGCACCACGAATAAAGTGTGAACCACCATCAGTCAATAAATATCTAGGGACTCCAAACCTTGGGAAAATAACTTCCTTAAGCATTTTAATAGAGGTCTTGTGATCAACACTACTGGTTGGAATAGCTTCTACCCATTTAGTAACATAATCAACAGCAACCAAAATATGTGTATACCCATTAGAGGAAGGAAAAGGTCCCATGTAATCAAATCCCCAAACATCAAATGGTTCGACAGCAAGTGAATAATTCATAGGCATTTATTGACGCTTACCAATATTACCTATTCTTTGACATTCATCACATGATAAGACAAACTTACGGGCATCCTTGAAGAGAGTAGGCCAATAAAATCCAGATTGTAATACCTTGTGAGCAGTTCGATCTCCAGCATGATGCCCTCCATATACTTTGGAGTGACATTTTCGAAGGATTTGTCCCTGTTCATGCTCAGGTACACAACGTCTAATAATACCATCTACTCCTTCTTTATAAAGATGTGGGTCATCCCAAAAGTAGTGTCTTAAATCATAGACGAATTTTTTTCTTTTGTTAGTTTGTAAAGCTAGGTGGTAAATATTTAGAAACAATGTAATTAGCATAGTCAGCATACCAAGGAGAATTATTAGCAACATTTATTGCAGCTAACTACTCATCAGGAAAACTATCATCAATAGGTAGTGGGTCATCAAGCACATTTTCAAGCCTAGACAAGTTATCAGCTACGGGGTTCTCATCTCCTTTTCTATCAGTGATATGCAAATCAAATTCTTGTAGCAAGAGAACCCACCTAATAAGTCTAGGTTTAGCATCTTTCTTTTCCAGAAGATATTTAATAGCAGCATGCTCAGCGTGAATAATTACTTTTGAATCAACAATGTAAGATCTAAATTTGTCACAAGCAAACACCACCGCTAGGAATTCCTTTTTAGTAGTAGGATAATTCTTTTGAGCACTGTCTAGAGTCTTACTAGCATAATGAATAACATTTAGTTTCTTATCAACTCTTTGTCCTAGAACAACACCAACACCATAATCACTAGCATCACACATAATTTCAAAAGGCAAGTTCCAATCAGGTGGTTGAACAATAGGTGCATAAATTAAGATTTTCTTGAGTGTTTCAAAGGCTTCGAAGCAATCATCATAAAAAACAAAAGGAACATCCTTCTGCAAAAGATTTGTAAGAGGCCTAGAAATTTTAGAAAAGTCTTTAATGAATCTCCTATAGAAACCAGGATGACCTAGGAAACTACGAATATGTTTGATATCCTTAGGACATGGCATTTTCTCAATTGCATCAACCTTAGCTTTGTCCACTTCAATACCCTTTTCAGAAATCTTATGGCCCAAGACAATACCTTCATTAACCATAAAGTGGCCCTTCTCCCAATTCAAGAAAAGATTTGTTTGTTCACATCTTTGCAAACTCGATCAAGATTGCTTAAACAATCATCAAAAGGCTTATCATAAATAGAGAAGTCATCCATGAAAACCTCTACAATCTTTTCATAAAAGTCAGAGAATATAGCAGTCATACATCTTTGAAAGGTAGAAGGTACATTGCATAAACCGAAAGGCATACGTCTATAAGCATAAGTTCCAAAGGGACAAGTAAAAGTGGTCTTTTCTTGATTAGGTTGAGAAACAGGTATTTGCGAAAAACTAGAGTACCCATCAAGGAAGCAAAAGTGTGTGTGCTTAGATAATCTTTCTAGCATTTGATCAATAAAGGGTAGAGGGTAATGATCTTTTCTAGTTTCTTTATTTAGTTTTCTAAAAATCAATTACCATTCTATAGCCTATAATATTTTTTTGTGGAATAGGTTCATTCTTATCATTAGGAACAACAGTAATACATCCTTTCTTAGGAACACAATGAACCGGGCTTACCCATTGTCGGGGAAACTGGTCGCCCACGAACACCTATGGGACCGGAGCCCCTTTTTGGTACGGCAAGGGAGCGGAGGGTGCACGAAGAGCGGATCGAGGCGAGCACGCGAGCAGTTTACCCAGGTTCGGGCCGCACGGATGCGTAAAACCCTACTCCTGCTTTGTGGTTTGTATTGAGTTCTTGGCTCGGGAGCAAGAAGAGCTACAGTGCTGGTTGCTAGCTACACCGAGCGTGAGAGTGATCTAAGATCGGAACCTCCCCGACGTTGTGCATGGGACTCCTTTTATATGTCAAAGGGGTCACCGACAGGTGGCAACGTAGGTGAGGGTAAAAACGTAAAAATTGTGGTAGTTGTAACAGTGTATGTACAGTGCTCTGTACCTAACCCTGACGGTGGGGGACAAGGGCATTGAATGCCCATCACCGTCGCCCCAAACAGTGCAAAAAGCGTCCGTCCGGGCGTCTCCGTTCGCCACGACGGTGGCCTCGTCATCGTGGCTTGCCACCGTGTACCCCAGGCTGCACAACCTTCCGCCACGTGCCCCTAGAAGGGCCCCAGGGCGACGCGTGGCCGGATGAGCTGGAGCGCGGGCACACAGTGGAGGCTTGCCGCGGCAAGCGCCTTGCCGCGGTCGCTACCTTGCCGCGCCCGGAAGCTTGTCGCTCTCCCGGCCTTGCCGGGGCGCGCGATGCGCCACGGCAAGTCTCCTGAAATGCCACGTTTCGGCCTTCCTGGCAAGCTCCTCTTGCCGGGGTCTTGTGCTAAAGGGGTGGTTTTGAGCCTGGAGCGGCCTTCCCGGCAAGCTCCTCTTGCCGGGGCCTTGTTTCCTTAACTTGAATACTTTGTTCTTGAATGGCTCCAAAGGAACCAAAGTGGGCCTTGGCGGGCACGTGGCAAGCCCTGCCACGGGAAGTTGCTACTGCCCGTGCACGAGTCGGGATACTAAGGTATCCGTACTTTAGTACACCGACAGGAGCCCCCAGGCCTGGGCCACACACGGTGCCGAGCGCTGTTGGGCCAGGCCCAAAACAGTGCACGGGCACACGCGGCCCACGGCGCGCCGCATCCCACTCTGTATCCGCCGCATCCCTCCCTAACGGCACGCGTCGATTGCGGCGTCGTGGGAGAGATCGTGGCCTGTTTCTTTAATGGGGAAAATGCGGAACGTCCCCCTCTCCCCCTTAAAAGCAGGGGAAACAGGGGAAGTTCCTCCTATTCGCTCATTGCGTCTTCAACCTCCAGAAACCCCCGCCGCTCTCCTCCTCTCCAAAGGTCGAAAGAGAGCTGTGCTCCGCCCTTCCTCCGCCGCCGCCAGTCTCTCCAGCACCGTTGACCTCCCTCGCCGTCCTCGCCATGGCCCCGAAGGGTGACAAGGCGAACGCCGCGAAGACCGACCAGGCCCAGAAACTAGCAGCAATGCGGAAGAAGATGGTGGTCTTCCCGCCGAGGCTCGGCGCGAGGGAGCTGAAGGACAATTTCTACCTCTTCTGGTCGAGGGAGACGAAAGCTCACCCGCACACCAGGGTACTCCCCGCCGAAGCCTGCGACATGTTTCTGGGAGGGTACGCCTATTTCGCTCTGTTCTTCCATTGCGGACTCTGCCCTCCATACTCCGAATTCTTCTGCGACGTTATGAACACCTACGGGTTTCATCTTCTTGATTTCACCCCGAACGCAGTCTTGACTATGGCCGTTTTCGCACATCTGTGCGAGAACTTTGTCAGGGTGTATCCCAATGTAGCCCTCTTCCACCATTATTATACACCTCGGGTAGAGTCTGGGTCCCCTCTGTCCGGTGGGATTTCTTGGATCTTCAGGCTTCGTAAGAAAGAGGCATACTTGACTGGGGAACTCCGCGGCAAGTGGGACGAGTGGAGGGCCAACTGGTGCTGGATCATGGAGGATGCCCTGGAGCAGTTCACCTCCCCGCACCGAACTGCAATAGTGCGCGGCAACGATTGGAGTGACCTGGCCCCCGAGGACGAGAAGCTGAAGATAGACATTACTAGGATCCTTCGCCTCCGGCAAGCCAAGCTCACCGTAGGGGCTGTCGGGGCAGATTTTCTTCACCGGCGCATCGCTCCCTTGAAGGAGAGGAAGAGGCCTGCTTGGGATTTTGGCAATGCGGCAGACTGTATGAGGCTGCGCCCAGGCCTCAACTATAACTTCACTGTCCTGGAGCTCAAAGGGATGCTCCGTGAGCTGTTCAAGCATGACGCCAAGCACCCGGAGTGGTTTGCATTGCCGCGGGGGGTAGTTCCACTATGCAACAATTCGTCGCTTAGTGCTATCCGCGCGGCGATGCCATTGTGTGACTCCCATGGGATTGACCCCACATGGCTGGCGCCTTCTGACGAAGCCATGCAAACATTCTTCAATAACTTGGTGGAGCTGCCTATCGATCCCGACGAGAAGAAGGGCCTCACCCGCGACACCACCGACCAGGAGATGGCGTATATCGCCACCAGGTTGGAGGAGGCAGCTGCAGCCGAGGCCGCGGGCGAGTTTGGGTATACCATGGAGGAGGCAGACGCAGCGGAGGCAGTGAGTCGGGCCGAGGAGGAAGAGATCCTCAAACTGTTGAAGCCTACCGGGCAACCTGCCGAGACGAGCGAGGCTGCCGGGCAGGGCACAGAATCGAGCGAGCCCGCCAAGGAGGACGTTGAATCAAGCGATTCTGCCGAAGACTCGGCCGGGTCTCTGAATCTTGGCTCTTCTTCCTCGTCCTCGGGGAGTTCACCGCCGCCGGCAAGCCCTCCGCCTCAACCAAAGAAACGTCTCCGCAAGGCCGCAGACGCGGCGAGGCAGCCGGCGGGCCAGCAGCCGCAGTGCCGCTCGACGCGTGCCACCACGACGAGCAAGGCCATCAAGGGGGCGCCTCGCGCCTCTGCAGCGGCTGGAGGGGGATCTTCCCGCACGGGCTCCACCGCTCCTTCCGCCCCTCGGGCCTCGGTGACAACCAGAGCGGGATCTTCTCAGACCATCGCTCCAGCGCCCGCCAAGTGCCCGAGGGAGGTTACTCCTCCAGCTCCTCGCGCCGGGGCGCGCGAGGAGAATTTCGACTTCTCCGTCCTCAGTTCCGACGAGGAGGAGGAAGAGTAAGTAAAGCAACTCTTGTTTTCTTCAATTTGCTGTTCTTGTCTTGAATCTTCTTTGTCTGATTCTGTTTGATGTCTGTCTTCCAGGACCCTGGCCCAAAGGATGGCGAAGAGGGCCAAGATCCCGGTGGTCGACCTCGAGGACGAGCCCGTCGCAGCAGCGGGGGATGCGCCCGCGACAGGTTTGCCGGACCAACCAGCTGCCCCGCAGAGCAGCCCCCAGCGCAGCCCCCAGCGTAAGTTTTCTGTTCGCTCTTTACTTGTCAGGCACGCGTGGGCTTCTTTTCTTCATTAACGTTTTGCTTGTTTGTTGGCTTGTACAGAAACAGAGCCGCAGCCTCAGGAGCGGCAAGAGACTGCCCCCGACGAGCGGCGCGTCTCAATCTCCCCGCCAAGGAGGAGCTCCTCGGCGAGGGAGAATACTCCGCCAAGGACGGGTACTCCGCCAAGGGCGAGTACCCCGCCAAGGGCGAGCACCCCACCAAGGGTGGGCACTCCGCCAAGGGAAGGCGCCAGCGGCCCTCCGTCGGCGGGGGCCACCACCACGCCGCCGAGGGAGAACTCCTCGGCAAGGAACCCCGTCGAAGAAGAGGCCCGCGCAGGTAACCCTTGTGCTTTTCCTCTTTTGACTTCTTCTTTTTGGATATTTGCTTGACCATTCTTATTTCTTTTTCTTGCCTTCAGACTCGTCCGCTCCAGAGCCTATGGAGACGGAGGCCGCCATCGAGGAGGCCGCGTGCGGCGACACTGGTGGCGCCGTGGCCACCGAGGAGGCGATTGGCACCGAGGAGCCCGCCGTCGAAGAGGCAACCAGGGACGCCGACGCGGCAGCCGAGGAGGGGACCGGCGGTCGTACTGACGGCCCTGAGGCCGCAGGAGCGTTTGACGCTGCGCCGACCGCCGACCCTGCCGCTGCCGCGGCGGGAACCGGTGCCTACTTGGAGGCTGGGAACGGGGTCTTCATTCAGATCCCGTGGGCTTCTTCGTCAAGGGCGCCCGCGGAGGGGGAGGTCTTCGATGGGGAAGTCCTCGCCTCCGCGGGGTTGAAGTTTGTCGACGCGCCCGGCAGCAGTAGCGAGCCCGAGGAGGAGCAGCTTCTGCGCCGGCTTCTGGCCCTGTACCGTGCCACGCAGGCCAAGCTGGAGTCCCGAGAGGCTCTGGCTGCCAAGGCGGGCGTCGACTTGGAGAAGCACGCCGAAGAGCTCCGGGCCGCCAACCAGGTGGCCCTCCGGTCCTTGGCGGAGGAGCGGGAGGAGCTCGTCGAGGCGCACCAGGCGTTCGTCCTTGAAAAGGCCGAAGCAGAGGAGCAGCAACGGCTCGCCGTGAAGATCTGTCTCTGCGGGAAGGAGTCTTAAGGCAGCGGAAGGTCGACCTCGATAGCCATGAGGACGACCTTACCGCGCGCGAGCAATCCCTTGGCGGGGCTCTGCAGGAAGCGAGGGATGCCGCTGCAGCTGCAGAGACCGCCAAGAGAGACTTGGAGGTGAGGGTGGCACAGTTGGAGATCAACTTGAGGACGAGCGAGGAGAAGGTTTCCGCGCTCACATTGGAGAGGGAGAAAGACGCCCACAGCCACTCGGAGCTGCAGGTCCGTCTCTCCGACAAGGGCAAGGAGCTCGCCATCGCCAAGGATTCTGTCGCAGACTTGGAATTGAAGCTGTCCATCCTCACTGCATCACTTGACAGCGCTAGGAACCGGGAGACGAAGCTGAAGGAAGATCTCCGGGCTGAGAGGGCACTGTTGGACAGCGCCGCCCTTACGCAAAACAACTTCAGGCAGACGATGGAACAGTGGACCGAGGAGCTCGTCGCCGCCGCCGCTGACATCGACAGGGAGATGGCGGGGCTGGGGACGGAGCACCTCGGGTACTCCCCCGACGCGAACCTCCCTCACAGCGCCAAGCTGAGCTTATTCTTCAGGGGAGTGGTGCCGGCCCTTGAGCAGCTCGGGGAGAGGATCCCCATGCAGCTGGCGAACGAGGCGCGCAGGCTTTGCACGGGAGTTGTGGAGAGAGTGCTGACGAAGATAGTCTACCGCAACCCCGGGCTCAACCTTGAGAACGTCCTCAGGACCTTGCCGCCCGACGCCGACCAGGAGGCACTGAAGGCCCTTGTCGCCCCCATCGTGGCCAAGGTGGGCAAGATCAGAAGAGTCGACGACGACCGCGTGGATTAGACTGTCTTCCTTCTTGCTTCCCTTGTCGCTGTCAATCACGTTATGGACAGTAGTTTGTTAGAACAGCGACAAGCCATCTTGTAATATAACTTTATTTTGGTTAGTTAATGCAGTGTTATTTCCTTTGTTCGACTCCTTTACTTCGTATGCTTTTACCCTACGCTTTTAGGGAACTTGCCGACAAAAGGGACCCTTGCCGCGAGCGCTGAGTGCGGGACTTCAGCAGCCTGCTGGCAATGCCTCTACCGGCAAGAAACTTTGCCGCAGCTAGTCGCAGCACACTTAGGTTGTTGAGCGAACTCAAAAACGAAGTAAGGGCGCGACACTTGTCGCAGCACACTTAAGCCGTTGAGCGTGCTCGAAACAAAGTAAGGGCGCGGCTAGCCACGGGTAGGTTCCTCCGCGCATAGGTTTTCCATACAAAGTGTGGTCGTTCAAGGAAGATAACTTTAAAAATTTAAAAATTTGAATGCTCAAATTTTGTTAACTTAGCTTTCGTGTGCGGTTTGCCTCCCGGCAAGGCAAGGCTTTCTTGAACGGCACTTGGTCCATACCACTGTCTCCTTCCCCCCGGCAAACTTGTGCGCGAGGAAAAACTTCTTTTGCTTGAGAAAAGAAAGAAAAGGGAGGAAACGCAGATATGGGGCCTTGTGGCTCGTTATTGCTTACCGGGGGTGTGTGCTGCACAAAGTGTCAGATAATACATGCAAGAAAAACGAAAGGGCATGAAACGACAAGTTGTGCAAGGCACAAAAGTTTTACTGATGTACGGGGTCTGCGCCCGGCTTTGTACAAAGGTTTACATGCAACATCGGCAAGACTTGTACAAAAGGTGGTTGCCGGAGCAGATCACGGCAACCGCGCCTTATGGGTGAAACTTGCGAAGGTGCTCAATGTTCCAGGAGTTGCTCACCGGTAAGCCTTCTTCGGTCTCAAGGCGGACAACGCCGGGCCTTGTGACTTGTCTCACCCGATAAGGGCCTTCCCACTTCGGCGTCAACTTGTTGGAGTTCTTGGCGGACTGAACACGCCGAAGAACAAGGTCGCCTTCCTCTAGACTTCTGGCCTTAACTTTGCGGCTACGGTAGCGACGCAAAGCTTGCTGGTATCGAGCAGCTCGTACAGCAGCCTGAAGACGGTCCTCCTCGAGGAGCAGTGCATCATCTTGCCGCAGCTGCTCTTGCTCGAGCTCATCGTAAGCGAGCACTCGAGGCGACCCGTATACGAGTTCCGTGGGGAGAACCGCCTCTGCTCCATAGACAAGAGCAAAGGGTGTCTGTCCGGTGGCTCGATTTGGTGTCGTCCTGATTGACCAAGGAGCCGCCGACAACTCCTCAATCCAGTTTCTTCCGCACTTGTGCAGCCTGTCGAAAGTTCTTGTCTTGAGTCTGCGCAGCACTTCAGCGTTTGCCCTCTCTGCTTGACCATTGCTCCTCGGGTGAGCAACAGAAGCAAAGCAGACCTTGGCGCCAAGGTCTTGGACGTACTGCATGAAGGTGCAACTTGTGAACTGTGTGCCATTGTCGGTGATGATCCTGTTAGGGATTCCGAAACGGCAAACAATTGACCTGAAGAACTTGACCGCTGACTGTGCGGCCACCTTTCTCACTGGTTCCACTTACGGCCACTTTGTGAACTTGTCGATGGCGACGTACAAGTACTCAAAGCCCCCGGCTGCGCGGGGAAAGGGGCCGAGGATGTCGAGCCCCCAGACCGAAAATGGCCAGGACAAAGGGATCGTCTCGAGAGCTTGAGCTGGCTGATGTATTTGCTTGGCATGGAACTGGCACGCTTCACACTTGGTTACTTGTGCAGTTGCATCCTTTAGGGCTTCTGGCCAAAAGAAACCTTGCCGGAACGCCTTCCCGGCAAGTGCTCTTGCGCCAATGTGGTGGCCACATATGCCTCCATGTATCTCTGCCAATAGCTTTTGCCCATCTTCCCGGGGAATGCACTTCAATCTGACACCATTGAGTCTTCTTCTGTACAGTTCATTGCCGACGAACTGGTACATACTTGACTGCCTGGTTATTCTCTCTGCTTCTTCTGGCTCTTCGGGAAGTTCTCCAGTTTGAAGAAAATGGACAATTTGCTGCGCCCAGGCTGGAGCTTGAGGCTCAACAACAAGGACTAAAGGCATCAGCGCTGCTGCGGGAACGTCAGCTTCTACGGCAAGAACCTGCGGCTCGGCCGGAGCTGGACGCTCCCCGGCAAGCTTGCCGGGGCAAGACTTGTTGGGAACGCCTGCTTCAACTATACGGACCCTTGGGTCCGCAGGAGCAGACTGTTCCTCAGCAACTCGGTCGTCGATCTTGGGGACCTTGGCGGCGACTTCAGGAAGATCCGCCGACAAGTAGTCGCTGGAGACCAACTTTCTCTTCTTGCTTTGCCCAACTGATGGTGTAACGGATGGTTGAGTTAGCTTGAGCACGAAGATCCCTGGTTCCACAGGTAGCTTTAGTGCAGCACACTTTGACAGGCCGTCTGCGACGTCATTTTGAGCTCTTGGAACGTTCTCCATCTGTATGCCTTCAAAGTGCTGTTCAAGCTTTCTCACTTCGTCGACGTAAGCTTCCATCAATGGGCTTTGGTAGCTCTTGTTTACTTGGCGGACAACCAACTGCGAATCTCCCCGCACAATCAGCTTCTTGATCCCAAGTTCTGCTACAATTCTGAGGCCGGCAAGCAAACCTTCATACTCTGCAGTATTGTTTGTTGCTTGCTCCTTGGGAAAGTGCATTTGGACAACGTACTTGAGGTGTTCTCCGGTGGGTGCGACATGTAGCACACCAGCACCGGCGCCTTGCAGCGAGAAGGCTCCATCGAAGTACATTACCCATTCTCTGTTTGCTTCTTTGACGGGGATGTTTGTCTCTGGAATCTCTTCGTCTGGCGTTGGTGTCCATTCTGCTATGAACTCTGCCAATGCACTGCTCTGGATAGTTGAAGTACTTTCAAACTTAAGACCAAAGCTTGACAGCTCTAGTGCCCACTCGACAATCCTGCCTGTTGCTTCTGGATTTTGCAATATCCTCTTCAGCGGAAAGCGAGTGACCACTGGTATCTCATGTGCTTGGAAGTAGTGGCGCAGCTTTCTCGAGGCCATGAGGAGGCCGAAAAGCAGCTTCTGCACCCCAGAGTATCTTGACCTAGCCCCCTGCAAGAGGGAACAGAAAAATAAACTGGGCGCTGCACCATCTTCTTTCGCACCTCTTCTTGCATCTGCGCAGACTCATGCTTGTCGGGGCCAGAGCTTGTCGGGGAAGCCCCCTGCTTGTCGCTGGATGTGCTTGTCGGGGCTGTGGGTTCCTCATCTGCCTCCCTTTCCGCTACCAATGCAGCACTAACCACTTGATTGGTCGCTGCTAAGTACAGCAACAACTTCTCTTGTGGCCTAGGTGCGACAAGTATTGGAGTGGAGGACAGGTACTCTTTCAAGTCTTGCAGCGCTGCCTCCGCTTCCGGAGTCCACTTCATTGGACCTGCCTTTTTCAAGATTTTGAAAAACGGCAGGGCGCGTTCTGCAGACTTAGAAATGAACCTGCTGAGAGCAGCCACGCAGCCGGCAAACCTTCGTACATCCTTGACGCGCTTCGGAGCTTCGATCTGCTCGATGGCCTTGATCTTGTCGGGATTGGCTTCAATCCCCCTCTGGGACACAAAGAACCCTAGAAGCTTGCCGGAGGGGACTCCGAACACACACTTCTCGGGGTTAAGCTTGAGTTGTATCTTGCGCAGATTCTCAAAAGTTTCATCTAGCTCTTGAATCAGGGTATCCTTGTCCTTGCTCTTGACCACTATATCATCCATGTAAGCTTCTACATTCCTTTGTATCTGTGGCTCAAAAGCAGTGTGGACCACCCTTGCAAATGTTGAACCCGCATTCTTCAATCCAAAGGGCATGCGTATGAAGCAGTAAGTGCCACATGGAGTAATGAATGCGGTCTTCTCTTCATCTTCTTCAGCCATAAATATCTGGTGGTATCCGGAGTATGCATCAAGGAACGAAAGCATCTCACATCCAGCCGTGGAGTCAACGATCTGGTCAATGCGCGGCAAGGGAAATGGATCTTTGGGACAAGCTTTATTCACATCAGTGAAGTCTATACAAAGCCTCCACTTCCCATTAGCTTTGCGCACGACAACAGGGTTGGCCAGCCACGTGGGATGAAGTACACCTCTAACAAGGCCTACCGCTTCCAGCTTCTTGATTTCTTCAGCGATAAACTCTTGGCGCTCCACTGCTTGCTTCCTGACCTTCTGCTTGACGGGCCGCGCGTGAGGACAAACGGCAAGCTTGTGCTCAATCACTTTCCTGGGAACACCGGGGATGTCAGACGGTTGCCATGCAAACACGTCGACATTCGCCGGTAGGAAAGCAACGAGCGCGCTTTCCTATTTAGGATCGAGCGTGGCACTGATGGTGAAAGTACCACCAGTGCCGTCCTCCTTGGCGGACACCTTCTTGGTTGCAGGTGGAGCTGCCATTCCCTTCTTGCACTTGCCGGTGGAGCTCGATGGTGCGTCCTCGACTGCAGCGTAGCACTCCGAAGAGGTGCGTTTGCCGGAGTGGGCCCCAGAGCTCTTGCCGGACTTCGTCTTGTTCTTCCCCCCGGGAGCTTCAGCGGCAAGTGTTTTGCTATCTGTTGCAGCTGCTGCGTCCCGGTAGATCTTGTCGGCGCAGATAAGCGCGTCCTTCTTGTCGCCGGGGACAGAGATGGCGCTTATCGGGCCTGGCATCTTGAGCATGTTGTAGGCGTAATGAGAGGCTGCCATGAACTTGGCAAGCGCCGGACGGCCAAGTATCCCATTGTATGGCAATGGGATATCGGCAACGTCGAAGGTGATCCTCTTAGTTCTGAAATTCAGCTCTCCGCCAAAGGTTACTGGCAGTGTGATCTTCCCCTTCGGCTTGCTCCTTCCCAGGTTAATTCCTTGGAAAGTTCCGGTTTCCTCGAGCTCGCTGTCGGGGATCTGTAGCTTTCGGACTACAGCAGAGGAGATCAGGTTCAGGCCGGCCCCGCCGTCAACCAGCATCTTGGTGACCTTGAGGTTGCGGATAGTTGGCGAAACCAACATCGGCAAGCACCCGACCGCAGTTGTGCGGTCAGGGTGATCCTCAATGTCAAAGACGATGGGCGTGCTGGACCACTTTAGGAGTTTGCGCGACTCGACGGGTGGCTCTGCTGCATTAACTTCCCGCACCCATTGCTTGAGTTGGCGGTGGGAAGTATGCAGAGAGGCACCTCCATCGATGCACAGAACTTCTGTGGCCTTCTGGAACTCCTGCTCGCTGTTGTCTCCGTCGTCCATGTCCTCCTCGTCGTCTTCGTCTTCGTCCTTTTCACGGCCGCGGGGAGGCCTATCTCCTTGCCGCTGCTTGGCCTTGCCGCGGCGTCCTCCCCGTCCATTGAATGGCCGCTTCTTGCCGAACTCTCCTCCGCCTCCCTGGGCCTTCTCCTTGTCGCGTCGCTCGTACTCAGCCTTCTGCTGTTCGACGAGGTATTCGACCCTCTTGTAGTTCTGGAGATCGTGGCCCTTGGTGCGGTGGATCTTGCAGTACTGCTTGTCGGAGCCATCCTGCTTGTCGGCGGCCGCTACAGTGGTAGCTTCCTTGCCGGAGTCACCAGCCTGAGCTTTCTTGGCGCCAGCCTCCTTGCCGAACTGCTCCACGACCAGTACTTCCTTGTTCTTCTTCTTCTTGTTGTTCCGCCGCCGGTTTTTCCTTGCCGGGGCGGCATCCTCACTGTCTGTTCCTCCTGCTCCAGCATCCTCTCCGGGGAGTCTCCTCCCCTCTTCAGCGCGTGCGCACTTGTCGGCCAGGGCATAAAGCTCACTGACGTCTCGTATCTTGCACATCGCCATTTCCTCCCTCATCCTGCAGTTACCTACGTTCTGATGGAACGCGCTAATAACCGCGGCAGGGTGGACGTCCGGGATGTTGTGTTGGACGCGGCTGAACCTCTGGATGTACTTTCGCAAGGATTCTCCCTCCTTCTGGGCCAGTATATGGAGATCACTTTCCTGGCCATGAGGCTTGTGGCCGCCCGTGAAGGCGCCGACAAACTGGTGGCACAGGTCGGCCCAAGAAGAGATGGAGTTCTCCGGCAAGTGCATGAGCCAAGATCTAACATTTGGCTTGAGCACGAGCGGGAAGTAGTTAGTTAATATCTTCTCGTCTCGTCCCCCGGCAGCCTGCACCGCAATGGTGTAGATGCTGAGGAACTCTGAGGGATGGGTCTTGCCGTCATACTTCTCGGGTACGTCAGGCTTGAAGTTCTTCATGCTGGGCCACTGGACTTGCCGTAGCTCACGGGTGAACGCAGGGCAACCTGCCGCGTACGGCAGGCCGCCCGGTTCTCCGAGCGCGCGCATGTCGACAGCGGTCCCAGCGCGCTGGTCGGACTGTCGTCGCGCTTCTCTTCGACGCTCGATGCGAGTTCGAGCGTCTTCTTGTCGTCTGTCGTCGAGGACTTGGCGTTGATCGCGGCGAGTTCGTGGATCCGACGACGCCGTGGAGTCGTCGTCGATGTTGATCCGACGAGTCGACGATTTCGGCCTTCGGGGCGGGGAGTGCTCAGTAGTTGCACCCCCTGCGGTCTTGTCTCCATCAGCCCGCGCCTGGCTGACTTGCCGCGGCCGTGACGTCGCCGGCTGCTGCGGCGTGTTGTTGTTGGCGAAGGCGACGAGGCTTTGGATGGTAGCCCTCCAGTCTTCGGCCTTGTCTGCCGCTGGACGGAAGTCGAGGAGCAGCTGAGCTCTAGCTAGAGCTTCTGCTAGAGTGGAGGGAAGCGGTGGCGAGCGGTGCGAGGAGCGAGATATGCTCGGACTTCTAACCGCGTTAGAAGGAGCAGGTTCTCGCCCCGGCGACCGCGCCTTGCTCGTGCCAGCGCTTTGGCCTTGAGCGTCCCGCGACCCGCCAACTTGTCCTTGGCCCAGCAAGCGGATGGTACCCTGCGTACCACGTCGCTGCCGTTCCGGCACCTCCTGAGAGGGGCGCGGTGCATGCACGGACGCCGAGGTCTTGGAGTGCGCTCGGTCGTCCGTCTTGTCCTTGGATTTGGCGGCGCCGTGAGTTTCCTTGCCGGCGTCCGTCCTTCCGCCAGCGTCTCCCCCACCAACTGTTGGTTCTGGTGGTGGTGGGATCGACGTGGACGGGCCTCCTACCTCCGAAGCTTTCTTCTTCGGCGGCATGTCGATGAAGTTATCGAAGTTGATGAAGTTGCTGAAGATTGCGCCCGCGTGAACGCCGGATCAGGTTCGCACAACCTTGACGCCCCCTACCTGGCGCGCCAAAGATGTCGGGGAAACTGGTCGCCCACGAACACCTATGGGACCGGAGCCCCTTTTCGGTACGGCAAGGGAGCGGAGGGTGCACGAAGAGCGGATCGAGGCGAGCACGCAAGCAGTTTACCCAGGTTCGGGCCGCACGGATGCGTAAAACGCTACTCCTGCTTTGTGGTTTGTATTGAGTTCTTGGCTCGGGAGCAAGAAGAGCTACAGTGCTGGTTGCTAGCTACACCGAGCGTGAGAGTGATCGAAGATCGGAACCTCCCCTACCTTGTGCATGGGCCTCCTTTTATAGGTCAAAGGGGTCACCGACAGGTGGCAACGTAGGTGAGGGTAAAAATGTAAAAATTGTGGTAGTTGTAATAGTGTATGTACAGTGCTCTGTACCTAACCCTGACGGTGGGGGACAAGGGCATTGAATGCCCGTCACCGTCGCCCCAAACAGTGCAAAAAGCGTCCGTCCGAGCGTCTCCGTTCGCCACGACGGTGGCCTCGTCATCGTGGCTTGCCATCGTGTACCCTAGGCTGTACAACCTTCCGCCACGTGCCCTGGAAGGGCCCCAGGGTGACGCGTGGCCGGATGAGCTGGAGTGCGGGCACACAGTGGAGGCTTGCCGCGGCAAGCGCCTTGCCGCGATCGCTACCTTGCCGCGCCCGGAAGCTTGTCGCTCTCCGGGCCTTGCCGGGACGCGCGATGTGCCATGGCAAGTCTCCTGAAATGCCACGTTTCAGCCTTGCTGGCAAGCTCCTCTTGCCAGGGTCTTGTGCTAAAGGGGTGGTTTTGAGCCTGGAGCGGCCTTCCCGGCAAGCTCCTCTTGTCGGGGCCTTGTTTCCTTAACTTGAATACTTTGTTCTTGAATGGCTCCAAAGGAACCAAAGTGGGCCTTGGCGGGCGCGTGGCAAGCCCTGCCACGGGACGCTGCTACTGCCCGTGCACGAGTCGGATACTAAGGTATCCCTACTTTAGTACACCGACACCCATCTACTATCAGCTATAGGATAGATTATACCTGATTCCAGAAGTTTTAATATTTATATTCTTACCACTTCTTTCATCTTGGGATTTAACCGACGTTGATGATCAACAACGGGTTTAGCATCAGGTTCCGTATTGATCTTATGCTGACAAAGAGTGGGGCTAATGCCCTTTAAGTCATCAAGAGTATATCCAATAGCAGCTCGGTGCTTCCTTAGAACTTCCAATAATCTTTTGTCTTCATGTTCTGAAAGGTTAGCACTAATAATAACAGGATATATCTTCTTTTCATCAAGATAAGAATATTTCAAAGTGTCAGGCAATTGTTTTAATTCAAACACAGGATCACCTTTAGGTGGAGGAGGACCTCCTTGTAATGCCCAGGATGGGACTATACCTCCTACGTGTCGAGGCACGACTTAAAGGTATAAGCCCATCCTAGAATGATCTCAAGTTTGGTATCTTTGCACGACTCATGTAAAAAGAGGGATTAAAATGCAAAAGGAGATAGTTGGCTTACACTCGCCACTTCACACAATACATTACATAAACAATCATCATTCAGAACATCACAACCCGACTACGGGTAAGATCCAAAAGAAAGATACCAAAAGAACATAAAGCCACAGGTCAGGATCGAATCCTAGTAGAAACCACTACTGAACATCGAAACGTCACAAGCAAACGGCCACGATCTTCATCGGACTCCCAGTGAAGAACTGGACCAGCTCCTGCATCAAACTCGGCTGAACCTGCAACTGGTGTGGTGAAGTAACTGTGAGCCACAGAGGACTCAGCAATCCCGTTCCCGGGTAACAAGACTATTTAAGCCTTGGGTGAGGATAAGGCTGAAGAAAGAATATGAGGTGAAGGAAACAAACAAGAGTCTGCAGCAGCAACTAGCACTAACTTACGTAATAGAGAGCGAGAAGAGAAGTGCATCGGTCGAAAGATGATCACGAAGTGATCCTAACTAAAGCCGGTCAAACATAACCCCACCGTGTTCAACTCCCGAATCCCTATTCGGAAATTGACAGTCACGGTACACACGCTGGTAGTGTATTGAAACATTGTGTCAAGTTATCTACAACCGGAATTAACAAGCTCCCATCTGCCACATAACCGCGGGCACGGCTTTCGAAAGTTCAAACCCTGCAGGGGTGTTCCAACTTGACCCATTACAAGCCCACGATCCGCGGAGTCGCAACTCCATAGTTGGGAAGACCCGAGTATTCTCGGAATCC
>LR738710.1:863414593-863457264 GCA_902687465.1 Secale cereale | reverse complement strand
CCTCGGGGTGCTCGGGGCCAGAGGCGAGCGGCGCTGGGGCACCTGCGTCGGGGGCGGCGCCGGGCTCCGGGAAGGGAGCCGCTCGGGGACGGGCGCTCGTGGAAGATCGGGTCGAGGGGACTGGGAGCGAGGAAGGGGATCGATGGGATGGGGGGTTCGGGTGCTCGAGGGAGGAAGAGGTCGCGGGGAGGGAAGAGGGAAAAGGAGAGTGCGGCGGCGGGCAGGGAACGATGCGGGAGAGGCTGGTAGCGAAGCTAGGGTTCGATGCGGTGGTTGGGCTGGAGGGAGAGTTGGTGGGCTGCGGCCTGATGGGCCAGGGCGCGGCTGGAGTGGCCAGGAGGCCTGGGAGGCTGCTCTCCTTTTATTTATCTCTTAGCAGAAACAAATAAAAACAAAAGAGAGGAAAAAGAAAAAGAGGAGGGGGGGTTAGGCAAGAATTAGGACAAAGGGTAATTTTTCCCGGGCTCGTAAAAATGAGCACGACCGGAGAAAAATACAAAAGGCAAGGACGGGAAATAATTCAAACATATTTGAATTTAATTCAAATAGGTTTGAACTAAGACGAGATTATTGAGGTGTCCAAAAATATCCGGAATTTTGGAGGAGCCTCGAAACAACGGAAAGAATTATCGGCAAGGTTTTGAAGGTGAAACACGAAGTGAAAGACATGGGGAATTGTGCAAGTGTGTTACGGTGATTCCGAAGCCATGGAATATTTATTTATATAGCTCCCTAAATATTGAGAGACTTTATATGTTATAAAGAGAAATCACCTTCCCTCGATTTAAATGGACCGAAGGTCCACACGATTTATTTAAGTTGAGATGCAAAAAATAAAAAAAATGACATGATGGCATGATGACATGATGCAATGCAAAAATAAATAACACAAGCACAAAGAACCACACGGGCAACCCGGAACATCTGGAATCTTCTGGAACCTTCTGGAATCTTCTGGGACGTCGGTCTCGGGCGTCACAACTCTCCCACACTAACAGAGGATCTCGACCCGAGATCCTGGAGATATCACCGGGTAAAACGGAAAAGGAAGAGGTAAAACAAAGTTGCTTCTTTGACAGACGAGTGAAAACCAAAGAACCTTGAGAGGTTGAACAAGTTGAAAGAAGAAAGCAACGGAGATAACGAAGAGGAAAAACACTCCTTTAGAAAAGAGGAACAAGGAGCATTATGAGAACCTTGAAGGTTGAAAGACATGAAACAAGAGCTTACGGACCAAAAGAATAAGAAACCGCAATGGTATAGCCAAGGAATAAGAATGACAGAATTTCGGCAGCACTCCGTCTGTAAATGGAAGGAATTGAACAAGAAATTGCCAAGTTGGGAAGATACTTGATGAAAACAACAACATATTGCCTCCGAAACAATTAAAAGAATGACACAAGAGGTAAGAAAGATTCAGACAGCACTCCGGTTAAAAAGAGAGGAAAAGCTAGATAAAAGACGGAACTTGAATTGATGAATACAACACTTCGGTTAAAAAGATAAACAAGGAAAAGAACATGATCTCGATAAAACGAGATGATGGTTAAAGAGAGCAATATTACAATGCCTCCGGAATGAAAGAATAGCATGCCAATCAATGAAAGAAATGAATGGAGAAGAAAAGACAACTTCTCCGTCAAATGAATTAAAAAGTCCTCCTTACGAAGAAGGGCTGAACGGAGTTGTTGGAAATCAACAACGAAACAAATAAGCTTGATGTGGGCTTATGGAAAACATCTCAAAATTAAGAGGTGACAACCAGCCACTACGGAAACAATTGATTGGATTGAGATCAACAAGGAGATGAAAACTTAATTCACCGGAATGATAAATGAAGAACTTGGGTCATTTATAAGCACCATAATTAGCAACAATCCTTAGGGAAAGCTTTTAAGTGAAATACAACCCAAGATTACTCCAACAAATAAATGAGGGGTTGAAGGATCTCCTAAAGAGAAAGAAATGATGGTTTTAATTATCTCATTCTTGACAACTCGTGAATCATGAAACATGAAGGAATTAACAAGAATGACATAACACCACCTGAAAAGACAAGGTAGAAAGAATTGCAATTAGAAAGTATGATGAAGAAAGCTTGAACTCCAACAAGAATGTTGATGAAAACTTCGAGGATGAATTAAAACATGATGAACCACCATGAAGAACTCCCGTAATGAAAGCATGAGAAGTGAAAGATGAAAAGAATAAGATTCAAGGCCTGCGGTGAATTAGATTGAGGTTGAAATGATATAATTGAAATAACTTGGAGCTCCGGAAAACAAGATGAACAACTTAGAACCAAGGATATGATATGATGAACAAGCTCCGGACAAAAGAATTAAATCACCTGGAAGGAATAAGAATAAGAATTATGTAATGCATATCCTTCACCAATTTAAATTGATGACAACCAAAGGATTTGGCATACTACTTATTCTCGTTGCAAAGAATTAAAGAGAGATCTAGCACAAGCTTGGGTAAATCTTCAACGAACCACCGGTAGGATTATGAAAAGAACAAATGAATTAACACGATAACAACGGAAGGGTAAACTTGAAAGAACCACCGTAAGAATAGGGAGACGAACGAAGAGACATCAAAGAAGAATATTTGGAGGACGAAGTTGAAAACTGAGAACGAAGAAATCTTCTGAAATGATGGCCTTCGGAGGATCACAAAGAAAGAATTATGAAAAGCTTCGGATGGTATAAAAGAATTCCTCACAATCTGAACAATAATGAGGATGGCATGAAACTAGAACCACAACACATCACGAGAACGGGTCAAGATTTAAGAGAAACACTTCTCCGGTCTCCAAATGTTGAGAATGAAGACGAGAAATGCCATGAAGAATTTCGAGATACTCCGGACGAATGACAAGAGGAAGGTTGAGATAAAGATGGAAATAATTGAAAACAAGCTTGGAGAAGGCATGTGACTGATGGAAATCATTCTTACGTCACACTTTGACAAGAATTTGAGTATAACTCCGGAAAATAGAAGAGTCAGGTAAGATCCTGGAAAAGACCTGTGGGTTAAGGCCCACTCAAAAGAAATCACCGTTGAAAAGATTGCTTAAGAGATATTGCACCGGTTGAATTAAAAAGGCTTGAGTAAGATAACAATGCTCAAACTAGCTTGAACGGAAAAAGAATGGAATTATGAATCTTCAGCACTCCGGATATGAATAACAAGAGGAGAAATGATTAATTGGTGCACCGGAATAAGAAAGCATTATGAAATGAGGAAAAATGATAAGATCAACACCGAAATCTTGAATTACATTCACCGGAAGAATTAGAGAACAAAAGAATGATGAACTTGAAGCTCTTGAGCATCTTCACGATAAAATCACCGGATAAGAACATTGAAGTTAAAGAATGAAGAAATATCACATGAACAAAATGGATACTTCATTTGAGAATTTCTGGCTCCGAGAAGAAAAGGGGTGGGAGGGTGGGAAAAACAAAGACAAATTGGGATGAATGAAACAGACAATTCGTCAGATTTCTCAACGGTGTCTGTATGGAAAAACTTGAAGAGAAGGCACACCGGTTGAAAAGGATTAACATGAAGATCCTGATTGATCAAGAAGGACTAGCACTCCCCTAGAAATATGAGAACACCGATTAAGAAAGGTATGGAATCAACATTCGACATCGAAGCAACTCGAATACCAGAATCAAAACAAGAACAAAGGGTAGATATGCAACAGCCTAATCTTCACAACATCATTCGAACAGAGGATTGAACGAATGAATTCCACAGGTACATCAACTTGTCGAGAAGCCACTTGAAAGAACAAAAGGTAAATAAAAAGGAACAAGGATCAGATAGAACAAATACAAGATAGAAGTTTCGTTCGACATCTTCGTGCTGAAAGCTCATGGAACATGTTACAAAAGGGTTTTGCAATCCCCGGATCAGCATAGCCAAGGACCCTTTAAGATGCAACTCCCGATCAGAACAAGTCCATAAAACCACTTCACTCAATGTAGAACCCCGAACTTCATATCGAGCATCCGTTGGAAGAATGCCAAGAACTACTTGATGAACCCACCTATAGATTTCCGAAAGTTCCCAGTTATGCAATCAGGTGTTGGGGATACACGGGAAGCACCGCGCAATCAACTCTAAACCTACATCCAGGTGTATCCATCCTTCAACACATAACCAGTCTTTCTCGGAAACTGTGTACCTCGGACCTTCGAAAAGCATCCACTATAACAAGCTATGGCAATACTCTCGAACTACCTCCCCAGTACTGGGTGATGTCGGGGTTATCTTGCCACTGGCCGTATAGGAGAGATTTTCGATGTCGGCCGTCTTAAGTATTTAGTACTGCCGCGATATGCTTGTGTCAATGATACCCCGAAGCTCAACTCCTCGGTAACAGGAGGCATCGAGAAAAATATCCTTGTCACAAGAACATCGAAACAATCCCAGAATACTCGCGGGATCCTAAAAAAAAATTTTGTGCAAATTTTGAAGATAGGAGAGACAAGAGTAGACGTCAGGAGTCCTCACCAGAGAGAAAGGGGATGAGAAGCAAAGAATCCTACTCTCCGATATAATATATGACTCAAAAAGTTTTCAGTGTGTGCCTAGACTCAACCGTCAACGATTCGATCAAACAGTGGGGGCTTCTAGGTCGGAGAAGGCTCTGAATACCAACTTGTAATGCCCAGGATGGGACTATACCTCCTACGTGTCGAGGCACGACTTAAAGGTATAAGCCCATCCTAGAATGATCTCAAGTTTGGTATCTTTGCACGACTCATGTAAAAAGAGGGATTAAAATGCAAAAGGAGATAGTTGGCTTACACTCGCCACTTCACACAATACATTACATAAACAATCATCATTCAGAACATCACAACCCGACTACGGGTAAGATCCAAAAGAAAGATACCAAAAGAACATAAAGCCCCAGGTCAGGATCGAATCCTAGTAGAAACCACTACTGAACATCGAAACGTCACAAGCAAACGGCCACGATCTTCATCGGACTCCCAGTGAAGAACTGGACCAGCTCCTGCATCAAACTCGGCTGAACCTGCAACTGGTGTGGTGAAGTAACTGTGAGCCACAGAGGACTCAGCAATCCCGTTCCCGGGTAACAAGACTATTTAAGCCTTGGGTGAGGATAAGGCTGAAGAAAGAATATGAGGTGAAGGAAACAAACAAGAGTCTGCAGCAGCAACTAGCACTAACTTACGTAATAGAGAGCGAGAAGAGAAGTGCATCGGTCGAAAGATGATCACGAAGTGATCCTAACTAAAGCCGGTCAAACATAACCCCACCGTGTTCAACTCCCGAATCCCTATTCGGAAATTGACAGTCACGGTACACACGCTGGTAGTGTATTGAAACATTGTGTCAAGTTATCTACAACCGGAATTAACAAGCTCCCATCTGCCACATAACCGCGGGCACGGCTTTCGAAAGTTCAAACCCTGCAGGGGTGTTCCAACTTGACCCATTACAAGCCCACGATCCGCGGAGTCGCAACTCCATAGTTGGGAAGACCCGAGTATTCTCGGAATCCCGTGCTCAAGTTAAACCGAACTAAGGTAAGGCTAATCCAGCAAATCCTCCCGGCGTGTCGACACCCTGATAGTAGCCGCGCGTATCTAGGTCTCAGGACACGACCGGATGGGCGAAGCTACAGGACCCAAATACCTCGGGTTGCCCCAAGGCGGTTCCCGCAGGCTCCCCGTTTGGGACCAACACCATCGGCACTGGCCCCCCCTGCTATGTAGAAAATAAAGGATCCTCGAGGGAGCGACCCTCTATGCAAATTTAATTAATTAAATAAGTTGTTATTATGAGGCAAATAGTACCAAAAGTTGGGACTTGCTGGAAAAGACTTAGCACTTAGCGGTTTATCAAGGGGGTCCCATACACCCCAACCGTGTTAGGAACGCATAATCAAGGAACATAATACCGGCTTATACGGATCCTAACGGCATGAGTGGAACAAAACACCAAGCAAAAGGCTTAGCCTTCCACCCTGCCAGTATATAGATGATTTCATTTAGCATTTATATAGTGTGATATAACCCAACCCAAACTTCAACATGAAGCAAGCATCTTCAATCTTCACCTGCAACTAACAATGCTATAAGAGGGGCTGAGCGAAGCGTACTTAGCCAAGCAACGGTTTGCGTAGGTAGGGTGGTTAAACATGGCAATGGTTACAAGTAGGAGGCTGACAAGAAGAACATGGGCATCGAGGCAAAACTATAGAGCGGAACTACTAGCAAAAGGCAAAGATAGTAATGGTATCCGGGTTCGGTCATCTTGCCTGGGATTCCACAAGGGAGAAGAACGGATCCAAGAAGCAGACGGAGCAACAGACGAGCGGATCCTCACAACTCCGGAACGAAACCGAAGCTAACAAGAGGAACAACCGGAAAGAAAACAAACAACACGGTAAACACACAAACATCAACAAGGCACGATGCACAAACAAGTATGATGCATGTCCGGTTAAATATGCATGGCATGGCAAAGTGCACAAACAAATACTACAAGTTAAGTGGAGCTCAATATGCAACGAGTTGCATATTGACGAAACACCACATTTAATTATTTAGTTGACTCTCATTTATTTACAAGACAAGGTTAAATGTTTTTTTTAACATGGCAAGAGGTGAAACATAATAAAACTACACAAAGAAGACATTTTAAATGAGGCCGGAAATAACAACAACATATCCGGAAAATCCCCATGAGCATGTTTAATAATTATAAGCAAACAACAATTAACCATATAATGTTGTTAACATGATGCGGATGACATGAACAAGTTTTTATGCAAGTTATTAAAAGGTTGACTTAAGAGAGATAAGAAGCATTTGTCACCGTGGTGGAATGAAAGGGTGCCACGGCAACGATCCGAAATGAGGCAATGGCATCATATCGGTACCGGAAACTCGGTTAGGGACCGGTGCAAAACAAAAGGTGGAGCGAACGAGTTGAAAGGTGGGCGATCCCGTTACCGGGTTCCCACGAGTCGGTGACGAAGCAACCGAGGGACATGACAAAAGGTGGAACGGGCACGACGGCACGAAGCACACAAGGGAACATTCATACAACCACAACAAACATGCATTCACACGGGTCACGTCTCGGGGTTATACCTTCGAAGCGTTCTCTCTCGAAGCGGTTCGAGAGCGTCGAGGAAGTAGCCGTAGTAGAGGAAGTAGTGGTACACGGGGCGACGGTAGTGGTACACGATCGTAGTGGAAGTAGTGGAACTTGACGCATCCGAAGAGGTACTTGACATCGTCTTGTGTCGGCGTTTTTGTATCGTAGATGTTCATGCCGCGTGTAGAGGTACTTGTCGGGATCGTCGTCGACGTAGGGTACACGTTCGTAGATGTACTCGTCACCGTAGCCGTTCGATCGTCGTGGTACTTGGGGGGGGTCTCGGCGACGGTAGTGGTACTTGGTCGTGGAACTTGCGTTTCTCCTCGTAGTCGTACACGGTTCTTGCGTAGCGGTACTTGTCTCGTCGACGGTAGGGGTACACGGCGATCGGGCTGGACGAGGTGAGGCCGGAGGGTCGCGGGGGCCGGCGCTGCTGCTGCGTCGGGGCCCGACCTTGACGCGGCGGCGGCTGAAAGCCATGGCGCTGGAGGGCGCGGAGGCAGGCCGCAGCACTGGAGAAGGGCAGCCAGGGAGGCAGCTTCCTGGCCGGCGTCGGGGAAAACCTGAGGAAGGTCGATGGGGGAAGGAGGAGTCCGGGCGCGACGGGCGCCGGTGACAGCTTGAGGGACGCTCGAGAGGGAGGGGCACCGGGGCTGGCTGGCTCCTGGCCGCGGCTGAGGGAAGGGCACCTCGGGGTGCTCGGGGCCAGAGGCGAGCGGCGCTGGGGCACCTGCGTCGGGGGCGGCGCCGGGCTCCGGGAAGGGAGCCGCTCGGGGACGGGCGCTCGTGGAAGATCGGGTCGAGGGGACTGGGAGCGAGGAAGGGGATCGATGGGATGGGGGGTTCGGGTGCTCGAGGGAGGAAGAGGTCGCGGGGAGGGAAGAGGGAAAAGGAGAGTGCGGCGGCGGGCAGGGAACGATGCGGGAGAGGCTGGTAGCGAAGCTAGGGTTCGATGCGGTGGTTGGGCTGGAGGGAGAGTTGGTGGGCTGCGGCCTGATGGGCCAGGGCGCGGCTGGAGTGGCCAGGAGGCCTGGGAGGCTGCTCTCCTTTTATTTATCTCTTAGCAGAAACAAATAAAAACAAAAGAGAGGAAAAAGAAAAAGAGGAGGGGGGGTTAGGCAAGAATTAGGACAAAGGGTAATTTTTCCCGGGCTCGTAAAAATGAGCACGACCGGAGAAAAATACAAAAGGCAAGGACGGGAAATAATTCAAACATATTTGAATTTAATTCAAATAGGTTTGAACTAAGACGAGATTATTGAGGTGTCCAAAAATATCCGGAATTTTGGAGGAGCCTCGAAACAACGGAAAGAATTATCGGCAAGGTTTTGAAGGTGAAACACGAAGTGAAAGACATGGGGAATTGTGCAAGTGTGTTACGGTGATTCCGAAGCCATGGAATATTTATTTATATAGCTCCCTAAATATTGAGAGACTTTATATGTTATAAAGAGAAATCACCTTCCCTCGATTTAAATGGACCGAAGGTCCACACGATTTATTTAAGTTGAGATGCAAAAAATAAAAAAAATGACATGATGGCATGATGACATGATGCAATGCAAAAATAAATAACACAAGCACAAAGAACCACACGGGCAACCCGGAACATCTGGAATCTTCTGGAACCTTCTGGAATCTTCTGGGACGTCGGTCTCGGGCGTCACACTCCTAGAGTTTCAATAGGTAAATTGCATTTAACCAGAGGACGTTGTTCAAAGAAAATATCATCTATTTCATTTCTTTCATGCATATGTAAATCATTTTCATGGTATAGCAGATATTGCTCTAGAGGATCAGTGGGAGGCACAACAATAGAAGCAAGACCAATTATTTCATCCTTACTAGGCAATTCTTTTTCATGAAGTTTTCTATTAAACTTGGAGAAATTAAATTCATGAGACTCATCACCAATACTAACACCGATAGTTTGTTTCTCACAATCTATTTTAGCATTAACGGTGTTCAAGAAAGGTCTACCAAAGATAATGGGACAAAATTCATCTCGTGGGGAACCAAGAAAAGAAAATCAGTAGGGTATTTTATTTTCCCACACAAGACTTCGATGTCTCTAACTATCCCAATTGGTGATATGGTATCTCTATTAGCAAGTTTAATAGTGACATCTATGTCTTCTATCTCTGCGGGTGCTATGTCATTCATAATTTCTTGATATAAAGTGTAAGGAATAGCGCTCACACTAGCACCTATGTCACATAAACCATGATAACAATGATCTCCTATTTTAACGAAGACAACGGTCATGCCAACAACAGGTCTATGTTTATCCTCTTTATCGGGTTTGGCGATTCTAGCAGCTTCTTCACAGAAGAAAATAACATGCCCGTCTACATTTTCTTCCAAGATATCTTCAACCATAGCAATATTAGGTTCTACTTTAATTTGTTCATCTAGTTTAGGTGTTCTAATATAACTTTTGTTAACCATAGTTGAAACTTGAGCATGTTCCTTTATCCTAACAGGGAAAGGTGGTTTATCAATATAAGCAGTAGTAACAACTAGATCAACATTATAAAGTATAGTTTCTTCCTTAGCTAGTACTGGTTCTTTAATTTCCTCTTTAATAGGTGGGTGATATTTAGACCACTTCTCTTTAGGGAGATCAATATGAGTAGCAAATGATTCACAAAATGAGGCTACTAGCTTAGAGTCAAGTCCATATTTAGTGCTAAACTTTTGAAAAGCATCGGTATCCATAAAAGATTTAACACAATCATACTTAAGCTTAATACCTGACTCTTTACCTTCGTCGAGTTCCCAATATTCAGAGTTGCGTTTAATACTTTCCAAAAGATCCCACCGGAATTCAATAGTCTTCTTCATAAAAGAACCATTACAAGAAGTATCAAGCATGGATTGATCATTACGAGAAAGCCGAGCATAAAAGTTCTGAATGATAATTTCTCTTGAGAGTTCATGATTGGGGCATGAATATAACATTGACTTAAGCCTCCCCCAAGATAGAGCGATACTTTCTCCTTCACGAGGCCAAAAATTATATATGTAATGCCGATCACGATGAACTATATGCATATGATATTTGTTTTTGGTGAAACTCCAATTTTAACCGATTCCAGTTCCAAGATCCAATATCATCGCATAGCCTATACCATGCTAATGCTTTTCCCTTCAAAGATAAAGGAAAAAACTTCTTCATACCTTGATCTCCGGGTAAACCTGCGAGCTTAAACAATACACAAATTTGTTCCACATATATCAAGTGCATATAAGGATGTCTGGTTCCGTCTCCTGCATAAGGATTAGCTAGCAGTTGTTCTATCATACACGAAGGAATTTCATATTCAGTATTTTTAGTAGGTGCAGCAGGTTGAGGGGTAGCTAATTGTGGTTCCGGTCAAGGTGAAGATACCCCGAACAAACCCCTCAACGGATTGTTCTCCATAGTAACAAGTGACAATAAATTTTAGCACGTTGTATGAATGTTTCCTTACCAATTTCCACTTACCAAAAGCGCTTCACTCCCCGGCAACGGCGCTAGAAAATAACCTTGATGACCCAAAATTATATGGGATCAATTGTAGCTCTTTTCGATAAGTAAGAGTGTCGAACCCAACGAGGAGCAGAAGGAAATGACAAGTGGTTTTAGCAAGGTAATGTCTGCAAGTGCTGAAATTGTAAGTAACAGAGTAGTTTGATAGCAAGATAATTTTGTAACGAGCAAGTAACGATAGTAGTAGATAAAGTGCAGCAAGGTAGCCCAATCCTTTTGAGGCAAATGACAGGCCAAGACGGTCTCTTATAATAAGCAAAGCGTTCTTGAGGGTCCACGGGAATTTCATCTAGTCACTTTCATCATGTTGGTTCGATTCGTGTTCGCTACTTTGATAATTTGGTATGTGGGTGGATTGGTGCTTAGGTGCTGTTCTTACTTGAACAAACCTCCTACTTATGATTAACCCTCCCGCAAGCATCCGCAACTACAAGAAAAGTATTAAGAATAAATTCTAACCATAGCATTAAACTTTTGGATCCAATCGGTCCCTTACGTAATAGCACATAAACTGGGGTTTAAGCTTCTATCACTCTCGCAACCCATCATCTAATTACTAATCCACAATACATTCCCTTAGGCCCAAATATGGTGAAGTGTCATGTAGTCGACGTTCACATGACACCACTAAGGGAATCACAACATACATACTATCAAAATATCAATCACATATCAAATTCACATGATTACTTGCAACATGATTTCTCTCGTGACCTCAAGATCAAAGGTAACTACTCACAAATGATAAACATGCTCAAGATCAGAGGGGTATTAAATAGCATTTTGGATCTGAACATATAATTTTCCACCAAATAAACCATATAGTAATCAACTACAAGATGTAATCAACACTACTAGTCACCCACAAGCACCAATCTATAGTTCCGGTAACAAGATTGGACACAAGAGATGAACTAGGGTTTTATATGAGATGGTGTTGTTGAAGATGTTGATGGAGATATCCCTCCCCAAGATGGGAGAGTTGTTGGTGATGATGATGACGATGATTTCCCCCTCCAGGAGGGAAGTTCCCCCGGCGGAATCGCTCTGCTGGAGGGCAAAAGTGCTCCTTCCCAAGTTCCGCCTCGAGATAGTGGCGCTCCATCCCGAAAGTCTTCTCCTTATTTTTTCTAGGTCAGAATGGCTTATATACCAAAAGATGGGCACCGGAGGTGGGCCTGGGTGAGCACAACCCACCTGGGCGCTCCTGGGCTCCCTGGCGCGCCCAGATGGGTTGTGCCCACCTGTTGGCCCCCCTCTGATACTTCTTTGCTCCAATATTCTTCAAATAATTCATAAAATTCTCTGTGAAGGTTCAGCTTGTTTGGAGTTGTGCAGAATAGGTGGCCTGACGTAGCTTTTTCAGGTCCAGATTTCTAGCTACCGGAATTCTCCCTCTTGGTGCATACCTTGCAAATTATGAGAGAAAAGGCATTAGAATTACTCCAAAAAGCATTATTATACATAAAAACATCATAAATAACAGTAAGAAAACATGATGCAAAATGGATGTATCAAGCTCAAGAGTGGGATTTGTTCCTCCTCCGACGATGGAGAGATAGTCTTAGGTCCCTCTTGGTGTGATGACATCCATCATCGTCTTGCCATACATAGGTGACTATGTCACAGGGATGCCGAAACACGCTAACAGGAAAGAAGAACAAAATCAATAAACGGGAGTAACAGTATAGTAAGCATTGTGATGACTCAAGATGATACCAATGCACACCGTGTTTTGTAAAGTATCGCGAAGCAAAGGGAACATCACATGATAACCAAAGGTTCACTTGAATATCATTCGTGTAATCATAGGGACCGATATGGATGTCCACGGTTCCGCTATCGGTCATTGAACAGAGGGTTTTCGTTCATGTCTATGATTTACCGAACCTACGGGGTCACAATCTTAAGGTAATCATGATTTGTTGAGTGTTAGTAGTATGGGAGTGATGATAATATATTTGTGAAATTGTTTCATTAATATTCAGAATAGTTCCGAGAGGTTCTTGAAGCGTTTCGGGGTCACCGGAAGGTTTTCGATGAATATCGGGTAACACCGGGTATTACCGATCAATATATATAGGTGGAAAATGTTTCCGGTGATGTTAAATTATATATATAGTACTCTAAAAATGATTAAAGTATTTTTTATATAATTTAAATATCAACAGGCCTAAAAGGCCAAGAGGTGAAAGGAGACTTGGGCCACAAGGGCCCAAGTGGAGGTGGTGCCTCCCTTCCCTAAGGAAGGGGGCCGAATCCTACTAGGAGAGGATTCCAACTCCTCCCCCTTGTGTGGCGCCCCAAGGAGGCTTTCCCTCCTTGGTGGCTCCCCCTCCCCCTCCCCTAAGCCTATATATAGTAGTTTCCACCCTATGATAATATATGTTTTGGAGCTTCCTCTAGTTGATCTAGTTCTAGTTCTAGTTGGTCCTAGTTCATTAATTAGAGCTAGCCCTAGCCACCTCTAATCCTAATAATTAAATTTCCTGTGTGGTTCTAATATTCTCCTCTAATTCTCCAGCGACGATTAGCTCTAGACGGCGAAGCGCTGCCGGATCGTGAAGACCATACGCTTGCAACCAAGTAGGGAGGTCGTGCTTTCGGTCTTCGGTTTGAGGGATTGTTCGAGGGCGGTTGGTGGGATCGTCATCAATGTTCGAGGGACTTCAAGTACAATATAGACCGACTCGTCTACTTGCACGTCGGAGTCGGTAACGATCGTTGATCACAACTCGTTATGCATCTTCACATTGTTCTTGGGTGATCGTAGGTGCGATTTTTTTGTTTTCTACTACGTTAACCAACAATATGTTCATCTATCATCCAGGAAATAATTCCGACAACCTTGACCCTGAATCTACGTGCAGTGAAGGTCCTAGTACTAGAATCTATCGGCCCCAACCTGGAGCAAGTTGTCAGTTTCCTGAGATGATTTCCGTTCCTAGAGAAGTTATATATTGAGGTGATGCTCCTTTCCTGCTAAATGCTAACCATAAGGGAGTTCAAATTTTGTTAACTTTTCCCAACTTTACAATGACAATGTACTACAATTTCTGAAGGAATTTTGGAGATTTTAAGTACCTTTCCCCCTATATTGGTTGCTTGATTCATATGGTTACAATCCATAAGCATTTCTCTTTTGGATTCATCTATACTAGTTTTCGTAGGGATATTTTCATCCACTCCAACCTCTTCTGAAGAAGCCTACTGTCGGGGAAACTGATCCACCCACGAACACCTATCGGGACGGAGCCCCTTTCGGTACGGCAGGGGGCGGAGATTGCACGAAGAGCAGATCGAGGCGAAGCACACGAGCAGTTTACCCAGGTTCGGGCCGCACGGATGCGTAAAACCCTACTCCTGCTTTGTGGTTTGTATTGAGTTCTTGGCTCGGGAGCGCTGAGAGCTACAGTACACTTCAGCAGCTAACGAGACCGAGCGTGAGAGTGTTCGAATGTCTAACCCCCCTCTACGTTGCGCGCGGGCCTCCTTTTATATGCTCAAGGGGTCACCGACAGGTGGCAACGCAGTTGAGGGCAAAAAATGGAAAAAGAGTTGCGGTTGGTACAACTACCTATACATTGTTCCATACCTAACCCTGATGGCAGGGGACAAGGGCATTAAATGCCCATCGACGTCGTCCAAACAGTGCAAAAAGGGGCCGTCAGGGGCGCCACCGTTCGCCATGATGGCAATCTTGTCAGCGCCGCTTGCCACCGCGTACCCCTGGCTGCACAGCCTCCCGCCACGTAAGCCTAGAAGGGTCCCAGAGCGACACGTGGGTGGATGCGCTGGAGCGCGGGTATAGAGTGGTAGCTTGTCGCGGCAAGCGCCTTGCCGCGGTCGTTGTCTTGTCGCGTCCGGGAGCTTGCCGCTCACCGGGCCTTGCCGGGACGCGTGGCGCGTCGCGGCAAGTTCCTTGAGATGCCTTGGTTGGCCTTCCCGGCAAGCTCCTCCTGCCAGGGCCTTGTCTTCTTGGCTTAAATACTTTGTTCTTGAATGGCCCCAAAGGAACCACGGAGGACCTTGGCTGTCACACGGCAAGCCTTGCCGCGGGATGCTGCGACTGCCCGTGCACAAGTTCGGGATACTAAGGGTACCCCTACTCTAGTACACCGACAGGAGCCCCCGGGCCTGGGCCATACACGGTGTCGAGCGCTGTTGGGCCAGGCCCAAAACAGTGCACGGGCACGCGCGATCTGGGTCATGCCGTATCTTTCTCCGTATCCACCGCGCCCTCCCTTAACGACACGCGTTTAATGCGGCGTCGTGGGAGAGATCGTGGGCTATTTCTTTATTCGGAAATGCGGAACGTCCGCCTCCTCCCTCCTTATAAGGAGGGGAAACAGGGGCAGTCCGTCCATCCGCCCGTTGCTACTCAATCCTCGAAAGCCTCCGCCTCTCCCCTTCTTCCCAAAAGCCGAAAGAGAGCAGCGCTCCGCCCCCCATCGCCACCAGCATCACCAGCGCCGTCGACCTCCTTCACCGCTTCCGCCATGGCTCCTAAAGGTGAGAAGGGGAAGGCTGCGAAGTCAGCCGAGGCGCTGCGGCTCGCGGCGCTGCGAAAGAAGCGGGCTGTCTTCCCCCCAAGCTTGCTGCGAGGAAGCTGAGGGAGAACTACTACCTCTTCTGGTCGGGGGAGACGCGGGTGCATCCGTGCACCAAGGTACTCCCAGCCGTTGCTTGTGAAATGGCTCCGAACGGATACGCGTTCTTCGCCTTGTTCTTCTACTGCGGGCTCTGCCCGCCTTTCTCTGAATTCTTCTGTGACCTCATGAATACCTACGGGTTCCACCTCCTTGACTTCACCCCCAACGCCGTTCTGACCATGGCAGTTTTCGCACATCTCTGCGAAAACTTTGTCGGAGTCCATCCCAATGTAGCCCTTTTCCGCCACTTCTTTACGCCCCGAGTAGAGAGAGGAGAGCCTTTATCCGGCGGAGTCTCCTGGATCTCAAGGACCGGCAAGAAGGAAGCTTATCTGGAGGGAGAGCTCCGCAGCAAATGGGAGGAATGGAGAGCCAATTGGTGTTTGATTGTAGAGGAGAACCCGCAGCCATTTACCGCCCGGCGCCAAGCCCCAATAGTACGCGGCAACGACTGGAGCGACTTGTCCCCGGAAGACAGTAGACTGAAGATTGCCACTGCCTAGATCCGACGCCTCAGGCTTGCCGGGCTCACTGTAGGCGCAGTTGGCACATATTTCCTTCGCCGCCGCATCGCCCCCTTGCAGGAGAGGAAGAGGCCCGCCTGGGAGTTTAATTCGGCGGATATCATGAGGCTGCGCCCAGGCCTCAATTTCAACTTCACTGCCCTGGAGCTCAACGCGATGCTTCAGGAGCTGTTCAAGTATGACCCCGATCATCCCGAGGTGTTCAGGTTGCCGAGGGGTGTCGTCCCGTTGTGCAACAACTCCGCGCTCAGCCGCATCCGCGCAATGATGCCGCTGTGCGACTCGCATGGGATTGATCCAACTTGGCAAGAGCCTGCCGACGACGCCGTGCAGGCGTTCTTTGACAACTTAGAAGAAGTGCCGATCTGCTCCGACGAGAAGAAGGGCCTCACCCGCAACACCACCGACAAGGAGATGGCGTACATCGCCACCAGGCTGGAAGAGGCGGCGGCAGCCGTAGCCGCGGGCGAGTTCGGATTCATCCCAGAGGAGGCGGATGCAGCAAAGGCGACAAGCCTTGCCGAGCGAGGGGAGTTTGTCGGCGAGGGAGAACCTGCCGGGCAAGACGCCGAGTCGAGCGAGCCCGCCGAGCAGGGTGTCGGGTCGAGCGAGCCCACCGAGCAGGGCGACGAGTCGAGCGAGCCTGCCGAGGATACGAGCGGCTCGCTGGAGATCGACTCCTCTTCCTCCTCATCTTCGCGCTCAGCTCCTCCGCCTACTCCTCCGCCTCCTCGCGCTCAGCTTAAGCCGTATTTCGACTTCTCCGCGCTCAGCTCCGACGAGGAAGAAGAAGAGTAAGACTTTGTTGTTCTTGTATCTCATTTGCCTCACTCCGAACCTGTTCCTTTTTTCAGAACTCTGGCCCAGAGGGCGGCAAAGAGAGCCAAGGTCCCGGTGATTGTCATCGAGGACGAGCCCACCGTGCCAGTAGGGGGTGCGCCCGAGACAAACTTGCCGGACCCGGCAACTGATCTTCAGAGCAGCCCCCAGCGTAAGTGTATGGTTTACTTTCCGTTGTTAGGTGCGCGTGGGTGTTCTATCTTTACTGACATCTTGTTTGTTGATTTGTGTAGGAGCAGAGCAGCCAGACCAGGGGCGTCCGGAGACCGCCCCCGACGTGCCGTCTGCATCGACTACGCCGCCAAGGGAAAGTTCCCCAGCAAGGGTCTCCCCGTCAAGGGAGAGTTCTCCAGCAAGGGCGAGTTCTCCGGCGAGGGACAGCACCAGCGGCCCTCCGCCGGCGGAGACCACGACTACGCCGCCAACGGAGAGCTCCCCGGCGACGGACACTGCCGAGGAGCCGGCTCGCGCAGGTAATCTTCTTGCTTCAAAAACTCCCCTTGGGCTTTTCTTCTTTTTGATTCTTTTTGGATATTTGCTTGACTTATTTTCCTTTTCCGGCTGTCAGATCCATCTGCTGCTGAGCCGATGGAGACTGAAGTTGTTGCTGACGACGCCGCTACCACCGAAGAAGCAGCCGGCGGTGACGATCCCGCCGGCGCAGAGGCCGCCAAGGCTGCCACCGCAGCAGCAGGCGAGGGGTCTGGCGATCGCACTGACGGCCCTGAGGCCGCAGGAGCGCCAGGCGCTACACCGACCGCCGAGCCCTCCGCCGCAGCCGCAGCCCCCGGCTCCGAAGAGCCCGAGCCAGGCGCCTACTTGAAGGCCGGCGACGGCGTCTTCATCAAACTCCCCTGGGCATCAAGTTCCAGGGCGCCGGTCAAGGGAGAAGTCTTTGACGGAGAAGTGCTCGCCTTCGCCGGGCTGACGCTTGTCGACGCGCCGAGCAGCAGCAGCGGTGAGCCTGAGGAGGAGCGGCTGCTGCGGAAACTGCTGTCACTCTACCGCGCTCGGCAGTCCAAGCTGGAGTCCCGAGAAGCTCTTGCCGCGAAGGCGGGAGCTGACATTGAGAAGCGCGCGGAGGAGCTCCGGGCCCTCAACCAAGCAGCTCTCCGGTCCCTGGCAGAGGAGCAGGAGCAACTTGCTGAGGAGCAGACGGCCTTTTTCCTCGAGAAGGCCGAAGTCGAAGAGCAGCAGCGGCTTTCCGTGGGAAGCTGTCCACACAGGAGGGTGAGCTGGCGCAGCGGAAGGTCAACCTCGACAGCCACGAGGGGGAGCTTGCCGCGCGTGAGCAATCACTTGGCGGGGCCCTCCAGGAGGCAAAGGACGTTGCCGCAGCTGTCGAGGCCGCCAAGAAGGAATTGGAGGCGAAGGTGGCGTAGCTGGAGGCCGATCTCAAGGCGAGCAGTGAAGAGATCGCCGCGCTCAAGCTCGAGCGGGAGAAGGACGCCCACAGCCACTCGGAGCTGCAGGTTCGCCTCGCCGAGAAGGGCAAGGAACTTGCCGCCGCCAAGGACTCCAACGCGGATCTTGAGTTGAAGCTGACCACTTTGACCAAGACGCTGGACGGCGCCAGGGAGCGGGAGGCGACCTTGAAGGAGGAGATCAGGGCCGAGAAGGCGTTGCTGGAGAGTGCTGCCATCACCCAGAACATCTTCAGGGAGACCGTCGAGCACTAGACGGAGGGTCTTGTCAATGCTGCCGTAGATATCGACAGGGAGCTGGCGCAGCTGGGGGCGGAGTATCTCGGGTATTCCTCCGACGAGAACCTGCACCCCAGCGCCAAGCTCACGCTGTTCTTCAAAGGCGTGGCGACGGCCCTCCAGCAGCTCCGGGAGAAGATCCCAAAGTAGCTAGCGGACGAATCACGCAAGCTCTGCGCGGGAGCCCTACAAAAGGTGTTGGTGAAGGTGGCCTTCCGCAATCCGGGCCTCAACCTCACCAACGTCCTCAAGTCCCTGCCGCCGGGCGCTGATCAGGAGGCGTTCAAGGCCCTTGTCGCACCCATTGTGGACAAGGTGAGCGGGATCAAGAGGGTCGAGGGCGATCGCGCGGACTAGGCTCGCCCATTTTCTTCTTTCCTTGTCGCTGCTGATTATGTTATGAACAATCCGTTAGAGCTGCGACAAGCTACTTTGTAATATAACTCTATTTTGGGTAGTAATTGCAATGTTATTTCCTTTACTTGACTCCTTCCTTTGTATGTTTTTGCCCTACGCTTTTAGGGAACTTGCCGGCGCAGGCACCTTAGCCGCGAGCGCTGAGTGCGGGACGTCAGCAGCCTGCTGGCGGTGCCGCTACCGACAAGAAACCTTGTCGCAACTAGTTGCAGCACACTTAAGTTGTTGAGCGTGCTCGAAAAAAAAGTAAGGGCGCGACACTAGTCGCAGCACACTTAAGTCGTTGAGCGGGCTCGAAACAAAGTAAGGGCGCAACTAGCTATGAGTTGGTTCCTCCGCGCACAGGTTTTCCATACAAAGTGCGGTCGTTCAAGGAAGATAACTTAAAAATTTAAAAATCTGATTGCTCAAACTTTGGCAACTTAGCTTTTGTGTTGTTTGCTTCCCGGCAAGGCGGAACTTTCTTGAACGACGCTTGGTCCATACCACTATCTTCTCCTCCCCCCGGCAAACTTGTGCGCGAGGGAACCTTCCTTTCCTTGAGAAAAAAGAAAGAAGAGAAAATACAGATATGGAGCCTTGCGGCTCATTATGGCTTACCGAGGGTAGGCGCTGCACAAAGTGTCAGATAATACATGCATAAAATAAAAAGCATGAAATTGACAAGATGTGCGGGGGCACATGAGCTTTACTTATGCACGGGGTCTGCGCCCGGCTTTGTACAAAGGATTACATGCAACAGCGGCAAGACTTGTACAAAAGGTGGTTGCCGGAACGGGATCTGGCAACCGCGCCTTACGGGTAAAACTTACGAAGATGTTCGATGTTCCAGGAGTTGCTCACCGGGAATCCATCTTCGGTCTCAAGGCGCACAGCGCCAGGCCTAGTGACTCGTTTCACCCAATAAGGGCCTTCCCACTTCGGCGTCAACTTGTTGGAATTCTTGGCGGACTGAACGCGCCGAAGAACAAGGTCGCCTTCCTCGAGACTTCTGGCGTTAACTTTGCGGCTATGGTAGCGGCGCAAAGCTTGCTGGTAGCGAGCAGCTCGTACAGCAGCCTGAAGACGGTCTTCCTCAAGGAGCAGCGCGTCATCTTGTCGCAGCTGCTCTTGCTCAAGCTCATCATAAGCGAGCACTCGAGATGACCCGTATACGAGTTCCGTGGGGAGAACTGCCTCTGCTCCATAGACTAGAGCGAAAGGTGTCTGTCCAGTGGCTCGATTTGGCGTCGTCCTGATCGACCAAAGAACCACAGGCAGCTCCTCGATCCAGTTTCTTCCGCACTTGCGCAGCCTGTCGAAAGTTCTGGTCTTGAGGCCACGCAGCACTTCATCATTTGCCCTCTCCGCTTGACCGTTGCTTCTCGGGTGAGCAACAGAAGCGAAGCAGACCTTGGCGCCAAGATATTGGACGTACTGCATGAAGGTGCGGCTCGTGAATTGCGTACCGTTGTCGGTGATGATCCTGTTAGGGATCCCGAAGCGGCAAACAATCGACCTGAAGAACTTGACTGCTGACTGTGCGGTCACCTTTCTCACTGGTTCCACTTCCCTCCATTTTGTGAACTTGTCGATTGCAATGTACAAGTACTCAAAGCCCCCGGCTGCGCGGGGAAGGGGCCGAGGATGTCGAGCCCCCAGACAAAAATGGCCAGGATAAAGGGATCGTCTGGAGAGCTTGAGCTGGCTGGTGTATCTGCTTGGAATGGAACTGGCACGCTTCACACTTGGTTACTTGTGCAGTTGCATCCTGGAGGGCTGTCGGCCAAAAGAAACCTTGCCGGAATGCTTTGCTGGCAAGTGCTCTTGCGCCAATGTGGTGACCACATATGCCTCCATGTATCTCTGCCAACAGCTTTTGTCCGTCTTCCCGGGGAATACACTTCAATTTCACACCGTTGAGTCTTCTTCTGTACAGTGTGTTGTCAACAAACTGGTACATACTTGACTGCCGGGCTACTCTTTCCGCTTCTTCTTGCTCTTCGGGAAGTTCTCCTGTCTGGAGGAAACGGACAATCTGCTGTGCCCATGCTGAAGCCTTTGGCTCGACAACAAGGACTAAAGGCACATCTGCTACTGCGGGAATATCCGCTTCTACGGCGAGAAACTGCGGCTCAGCCGGAGCTTGATGTTCCCCGGCAAGCTTGCCGGAGCAAAACTTGTCGGGAGCGTTTGTTTCAATGGAACAAACCCTGGGGCTTGCCGGAGCAGACTGCTCCTCAGCACTCTTGGCGTTGATCTTGGGGACCTTCTTGGCGGCGACTTCGGGAAGCTCTGCCGGAAAATAGTCACCAGAAACCAACTTCCTCTTCTTGCTCTGTCCAGTTGATGTTGTTACAGACGGTTGAGTCAGCTTGAGCACAAAGATCCCTGGTTCCACAGGTAACTTTAGTGCGGCGCACTTTGACAGGCCATCGGCGATGTCGTTCTGAGCTCTTGGAACATGCTCCATCTGTAGGCCGTCAAAGTGCTCTTCTAGCTTTCTCACTTCATCGACGTAAGCTTCCGTCAACGGACTCTGATAATTCTTGTTCACTTGGTGGACGACAAGCTGCGAGTCACCCCTAACAATGAGCTTCTTGATCCCAAGGTCTGCCGCGATCCTGAGACCGGCAAGCAAACCTTCATACTCTGCAGTATTGTTTGTTGCTTGCTCCTTGGGAAAGTGCATCTGGACTACGTACTTGAGGTGCTCTCCGGTGGGTGCGACAAGCAGCACGCCAGCACCGGCGCCTTGCAGCGAGAAGGCACCATCAAAGTACATCAGCCACTCTTTGCTTGCTTCCTTGATGGGGATGCTCGTTTCTGGAATCTCTTCATCTGGTGTTGGAGTCCATTCTGCTATGAATTCTGCCAATGCTCTGCTTTGGATAGTTGAAGTGCTCTCAAACTTGAGGCCAAAGCTTGACAATTCGAGTGCCCACTCAAAAATCCTGCCTGTTGCTTCTGGATTCTGCAGTATCCTCTTCAGCGGAAAGCGAGTGACAACGTGATCTCATGTGCTTGGAAGTAATGGCGCAGCTTTCTCGAGGCCATGAGAAGGCCGAAAAGCAATTTCTGCACACCAGAGTACCTTGACCTAGCCCCCTGCAGAAGGGAGCTGACAAAGTAAACTGGGCGCTCACCATTTTCTTCCGTATCTCTTCTTGCGCCTGCGCAGATCCATCTTTGTCGGGACCAGAGCTTGTCGGGGAAGCGCCCTGCTTGTCGTCGGATGCGCTTGCCGTAGTTGCTGGCTCATCATCTGCCTCCCTCTCTGCTACTAACGCAGCACTAACCACTTGATTGGTTGCCGCTAGATACAGCAGCAACTTCTCTTGTGGCTTAGGTGCGACAAGTATTGGCGTGGAGGACAGGTATCTCTTCAAGTCCTGCAGCGCAGCCTCCGCTTCCGGAGTCCATTTCATTGGACCTGCCTTTTTCAAAATTTTGAAAAACGGCAGGGCGCGCTCAGCTGACTTAGAGATAAACCTGCTGAGAGCAGCCACGCAACCGGCAAGTCTTCGTACATCCTTGACGCGCTTCGGTGCTTCAATTTGCTCAATGGCCTTGATCTTGTCGGGATTGGCTTCAATTCCCCTTTGAGACACGAAGAACCCGAGAAGCTTGCCGGAAGGGACTCCAAACACGCACTTCTCAGGGTTGAGCTTGAGCTGGATCTTGCGCAGATTTGCAAAGGTCTCGTCTAAATCTTGAATCAGGGTTGCCCTGTCCTTGCTCTTGACCACTATGTCATCCATGTAGGCTTCCACATTTCTGTGAATCTGTGGCTCAAAAGCGGTATGGACTACCCTTGCAAATGTTGAACCAGCATTCTTCAAACCGAAAGGCATCCGTATGAAACAGTACGTGCCACATGGAGTGATGAATGCGGTCTTCTCTTCATCCTCTTCTGCCATGAAGATCTGATGGTATCCTGAGTATGCGTCAAGAAATGAAAGCAAGTCACATCCGGCCGTGGAGTCAACAATCTGGTCAATGCGTGGCAAGGGAAATGGGTCTTCGGGACAAGCTTTATTCACATCGGTGAAGTCGATACAAAGCCTCCATTTCCCGTTTGCCTTGCGCACGACTACAGGATTGGCCAACCACGTAGGATGGAGCACTCCTCTGACAAGGCCTGCTACTTCCAATTTCTTGATCTCTTCTACGATGAATTCTTGGCGCTCCACTGCTTGTTTCCTGACTTTCTGCTTGACGGGCCGCGCGTGAGGACAGACGGCTGATACGTCCAAAACGTATCTATAGTTTCTGCTTGCTCCATGCCTCTTTTGTGTGATATTGCTATGATATTTATACACTTCCATAAACTTTTGATCATATTTGGACTAACCTATTAACTCAGTGCACCCCAGTGCCAGTTTCTGTTTTCTGCTGTTTTTGTATTTCAGGTTTTCCCATCACGTAAACAGCCAGAAAAATTCCGGAAAAATTATATAAAAAATCAGCGTTCCGGAAGCTTCCTTGCGGCCAAAGTAGGGCCAGAAGGGGGGCCACAGGGGCTCCAGCGGCCTGCCCAGGCGCCCCCCTCCTGGTCGCGCCGGGGGGGGGGGGGCGCCTGGGCCCCCCAGACCTCCGCTGATGCCCCCCTTTGGCATATATTTAACACCCATCGCAGAAACCCTGATCCCGGACCCCTTTTCTCCAGACGCAATTCCGATCTCCGCCGCCATCGCCATCAAGCTTCGGGGGACCAGAATTCCTGTGCCGGCACCCTGCCGAGACGGGGAAGTGCCCCCGGATTCATCTCCATCGACGTTGCTTCCTCCCTCCATGATGCGGGAGTAGTTCCTCCTCGGGGCTGAGGTTCTTACCAGTAGCTATGTGGTCAATTCTCTCTCCCATGATGTGATCTTCGTTGTGATCATAGGCTATGTTAATCTAGGGTGATCCCATGATATTTCCCCTTCCTCTATGTATTGGATTGATGTACTCACTTCTCTTTATCTAGTATAATCCCCGAGACCAAGGTGACAGCGGTCTATTGGACATGGATTAGAAAAATATTTTCATGAGTGATTTCCTCTCTTGTGTGTTGACTGAAGATTGAGAGTCTCTTGGTGCTTGTCTTTGACTATCCTTTAGATATGTTGTGGTGATTGTGGGACTCTCTTTGGATGGCCGCGGTGACATTGGGAAATCCTTGGATTGAGAACTACGAACTTTGAGGTGTGCTTTTGTAGCCCTACATAATTCTCGTCCTCTTTTGACCACGAAGGAATGACCTCCGGGTGCGTCTCCATTGCATGTTTTATGGGAAATATCATGTGATTCGATTATGTTAATGTTGTTGGGAGTTGCCACTAGTGAAAGTATGAACCCTAGGCCTTGTTTCCACCATTGCAATACCATTTGTGCTCACGTTTACCACTTGTTTGCTTGCTGCACTTTTTATTACAGATTTATATTACTTTGCTTTGCCACTCCTATCATCCATATTTTACCATCTCTTCGCCGAACTAGTGCACCTATACAACTCCTAGTTGTATTAGGTGTGTTGGGGACACAAGAGACTTCTTGTATCTTAGTTGCAGGGTTGCTTGAGAGAGACCATCTTCAACCTCTACTTCCCTGAGTTCGATAAACCTTAGGTCATCCACTTGAGGGAAATTGCTGCTGTCCTACAAACCTCTGCGCTTGGAGGCCCAACATAGTCTACAAGAGTAGAAGCGTGTGTAGACATCAAGCTATTTCTGGCGCCGTTGCCGGGGAAGTGAGTGATTGAAGGTATATCTTTAGATCTTGCAATTAAATCTTTTTGTTTCTTGTTTTTATTTCACTAGTTATGCTTATGGACAACCTTGCTATTGGACCGTTGCTTGCGGGAAGATGCCCCACACCTGTGGTGGTTGCTCCTCCCCCTACTGAAATTGTGCTCTAGAAAATACCAGCTGGTATTATCGATTATGTTTTGGCTAATCGTTATGCAGGAGACAAACATCCCGGTGAACACTTGCTATATCTGTCACAACTATGTTCATTATTTAAGCTTGCAGGTGTATCAAGGGAGTTTGTCATGAGGAAATTGTTCGCCGTATCACTTATAGATAAAGCTTCAGATTGGTATAAGCTTCTTGATAACTCGCACTTGCTTGATTGGCAAGAGCTTATGTCTCTCTTTTATACTAAGTTTTATCCTCTTCATGAAATTCATCGAGACAGGAACTATATCTATAACTTTAGGTCTCGTGACGGAGAGAGCGTAGCTCAAGTTTGGGGGAGACTGAAAACGTTAATGCTAAAATGTCCTAACCATGGGCTCCCCAAAGATGCTTATGTGGAGAGTAAGAGTACCTTTTTGCATGTGGATCATGGTAACAATGCTTTATGTGATGCTTATATTGTTGAGTTTATTCGTGATCCCAATGAAAATTATTATGAGAAGGGAACATATGCTTATAGATATTTCAATAATATCAAGTTCCCTCTCTTTATGTTGAAGGTTTTGAAGCTGCACTTGTTTTGTCTTCCTATGCTTATTGCTTTGTGCTTCAATGAATTATTCCATTGCAATATTCCTATGCATAGGAAGCATGTTAGGCTTAAATGTATTTGGTATTTGCTTCTTGATGCTCTCTTTTGTTCTTCAACTCTTATTCCTACGAGAGCATCATTAAAGTCTTAAGCCTATCTTTATGGCTATAAAGAAAGAGCTCTAGGGAGACAACCCTTGTTATCTTTGCTTTCAGTTTGTTCTTTCAGTTTATAGTGGTCTTGATGTTTGTTACTACAGTAGCAACATCATTGTATCTTTATTTTTCAGCTTTGTGCCAAGTTTAGCCTCCGATTGCAAGAAAGTTCAAAAGTCGTGACATGCTGTCCATGAAACAGATTCTGTCCTTGGACAGAAAAATTCGTATAAAATCACCAGATAATCTTTTTGGTCTGATTTTTTTCGACAGCGTGCTCTATACAATTGGCTTTCGTGCGTCTGTTCTGAGTTTTTTGATTAGAGTTGCAGAAGTGCCCCGAAAAAATCATTTACTACCTGCTGTTCTTTTTTTCACAGATTCTGTCCTGTTTTGCCTTTCCTTCATTTTGCTAACCAAGAGCTTGCTTTTTATTTGCAAAAATCTTTTGGCAATCTTGAGAAACAGTAGAACTTCAAGAATATCTTTATTTCCAGCAAGGAACAATTATTTTATTAAGGGTACTAACCTCGCTAATCAGATTATGATGAGTTATGTATGAAGGGAGTTTTCAAGTGTGCGAGGGAAGATGATAAAAAGATTCAGGAGTGTCAAACGCTCAAGCTTGGGGATGCCCCCATGCACCCACAAGAAATATTCAGGAAGAGTCAAGCGTCTAAGCTTGGGGATGCCCCCGCGCATCCCCTTCTCCATCAACATTATCAGTTCGTCTTTCGTTTCACTATATTTTTATCACTTCATGTGTTATGTGCTATGCTTGGGGCGTCTTGCTTTTAGTTTCCTTTTTAGTTTTCTTTAGCTTTTCGTAACGAGTCGGAACTCAGCTTCTTTATGTGGGAGAGAAACACGCTCCACTTCTACCTAGAACATAACATAGAATTTTCATGTCTATCTTTGCTGTGTGTGTTCTTTGTCTTTCAATAGCTACTATCATGCTCAGCTCTTAGTATTCATGCTTATCTTTTTAAAGAGCTTTTGTTTAGTTGGTTGCTTGAACTCTCTTTAATTATCATGCTTATCTTATCAAGAGAGTTTGCTTCTGTTGCATTGGTTGATATGTCTATGATAAAGATGCTACGTGCATAATGGTGCTTAGTAGTTCATGTTTTCTTATGGTTAGTCTCAAATAGCTGGGGGGTTCCCAATGTGTTATTGGAGTACCAACATGATTTGTTTGCCTATGATGTGGTATGGTTTAGTGATATCTTCCTCCAAGAATTTATTTTGATTGACTTGGCATATGCTCACGCATATTTAAGACTGTAAAGAAAGTCTATCAAGCCTTGATGATCTTTAATTTCTGAGTAGCGATATAACTTCCATGCCCGATTCAATGTTGCTTTGTCGCTCTGCATGATTATGACCGTCATTGCTCTCTTAGTTGGTCGCTCCCAGTCTTTTTCTAACCTTCGCCTGTACTAAGCGGACTGACTGCTTGTGCATCCAAAATCCTTTAAACCAGGTATGCCATATGAGTCCACCATACCTTCCTATACATGGTATTTACCTGCCATTCCTAACGAAGACTTTCATGTACCATCTCGAAATTATTCAAAAAAGCATTTCTCTTTTGTGCCTCTGTTTTAGCTCATGAGGAAGTAGTAGTTAATTCATGATTTTTTTTAAGTTGGACAAGCGTCACCTCGGGATTGCATGTCTAATGTGCAAATCCATAATATGAGAAGGAACTGGCAAAGAGTGCGCCCGGCTCATTAAAAAATTATACAACAAACAAACCCTCCTTCACGCTTTGTTCATGAGAAATCAGAAAACTTTGGCAGTGATAAACAAAGGAGATTAAGAGGATGTGATCGTCCTCATGCGGGAGCCGTTCCTCGAAACTTGTCCAGCTCAAGAAGTGATTGAGTTATCTGCTAGCATTCGTTGACGAAATATGCATATTCTAAAAAAATAACTATTACCTCTGTTTTTAAAACCAAGAGCTCTGGTACATGTTTAGTTTTTGTTTCCGACCACAGATTTTCAACCTTGCCAACAAAAGCCACGATTCGAGAGTCTCCACCTTCTTTCTTCAAAGCACCAACTATTGAGAGCATGATTGTCATTCTGAGTGTAATGTGCATTGTCCCAAAGTACCATTGTCTTTTGCATGATTATGATATCGTTTATTCTGAAATCATTGTATCTAGTCGTCACTTAAACCTTGGAGGTGCCCCTGCATTTATGTTTTGCTTCACTAAAGGGGGCAAGCGAGATATCACTTTATCATATTTGCACACCATGCTCATTACAAATCTTTTTGATGTTTCAGTATCATATTGTAAAACTTTCAGTTCTTTGTGATTTTCTCATGAGGCAACTTAATTACTACAGATTCATTGTCTCAGTAAGCTTTTGTCATATGACTATTAAAAGTCCTTATATGGTTAATAGCATGTCACCACAGAAATTATTCTTGTTATCATTTACCTACTCGAGGACGAGCAGGAATTAAGCTTGGGGATGTTGATACGTCCAAAACGTATCTATAATTTCTGCTTGCATACACTTTTGATCATATTTGGACTAACCTATTAACTATGTGCACCCCAGTGCCAGTTTCTGTTTTCTGCTGTTTTTGTATTTCAGGTTTTCCCATCACGTAAACTGCTAGAAAAATCCCGGAAAAATTATATAAAAAATCAGCGTTCCGGAAGCTTCCATGCGGCCAAAGTAGGGCCAGAGGGGGGCCACAGGGGCTCCAGGCGGCCTGCCCAGGCGGCCCCCCTCCTGGCCGCGCCGGGGGGGGGGGGCGCCTGGGCCCCCCAGACCTCCGCTGATGCCCCCCTTTGGCATATATTTAACACCCGTCGCAGAAACCCTGATCCCGGACCCTTTTTTCCAGACGCGATTCCGATCTCCGCCGCCATCGCCATCAAGCTTCGGGGGACCAGAATTCCTGTTCCGGCACCCTGTCGGGACGGGGAAGTGCCCCCGGATTCATCTCCATCGACGTTGCTTCCTCCCTCCATGATGCGTGAGTAGTTCCTCCTCGGGGCTGAGGTTCTTACCAGTAGCTATGTGGTCAATTCTCTCTCCCATGATGTGATCTTCGTTGTGATCATAGGCTATGTTAATCTAGGGTGATCCCATGATATTTCCCCTTCCTCTATTATTGGATTGATGTACTCACTTGTCTTTATCTAGTATAATCCCCGAGACCAAGGTGACAGCGGTCTATTGGACATGGATTAGAAATATATTTTCATGAGTGATTTCCTCTCTTGTGTGTTGATTGAAGATTGAGAGTCTCTTGGTGCTTGTCTTTGACTATCCTTTAGATATGTTGTGGTGATTGTGGGACTCTCTTTGGATGGCCGTGGTGACATTGGGAAATCCTTAGATTGAGAAATACGAACTTTGAGGTGTGCTTTTGTAGCCCTACATAATTCTCGTCCTCTTTTGACCACGAAGGAATGACCTCCGGGTGCGTCTCCATTGCATGTTTTATGGGAAATATCATGTGATTCGATTATGTTAATGTTGTTGGGAGTTGCCACTAGTGAAAGTATGAACCCTAGGCCTTGTTTCCACCATTGCAATACCATTTGTGCTCACGTCTACCACTTGTTTGCTTGCTGCACTTTTTATTACAGATTTATATTACTTTGCTTTGCCACTCCTATCATCCATATTTTACCATCTCTTCGCCGAACTAGTGCACCTATACAACTCCTAGTTGTATTAGGTGTGTTGGGGACACAAGAGACTTCTTGTATCTTAGTTGCAGGGTTGCTTGAGAGAGACCATCTTCAACCTCTACTTTCCTGAGTTCGATAAACCTTAGGTCATCCACTTTAGGGAAATTGCTGCTGTCCTACAAACCTCTGCGCTTGGAGGCCCAACATAGTCTACAAGAGTAGAAGCGTGTGTAGACATCAACGGCAAGGTGGTGCTCAATTACTTTCCTGGGAACACTGGGGATGTCAGACGGTTGCCATGCAAACACGTCGACGTTCGCCTGCAGGAAAGCAACGAGCGCGCTTTCCTATTTAGGGTCAAGCGTGGCACTGATGGTGAAGGTACCACCAGTGCCGTCCTCCTTGGCGGACACCTTCTTGGTCTCTGGTGGAGCTGCCATTGTCTTCTTACACTTGCCGGTTGAGCTCGATGGTGCGTCCTCAACGGTAGCGCAACACTCCGAAGAGGTGCGCTTGCCGGAGTGGGCATCAGAGCTCTTGCCGGACTTGGTCTTCTTCTTCCCCCCGGGAGCTTCAAAGGCAAGTGTCTTGCGATCTGTTGCGGCTGCTGCTTCCCGGTAGATCTTGTCGGCACAGATAAGAGCATCCTTCTTGTCTCCAGGGACAGAGATGACGCTTATCGGGCCCGGCATCTTCAGCATGTTGTAGGCGTAGTGAGAGGCTGCCATGAACTTGGCGAGTGCTGGACGACCAAGTATCCCATTGTAAGGCAATGGAAAATCGGCAACGTCAAAAGTGACCCTCTCAGTCCTGAAGTTCAGCTCGCCGCCAAATGTCACTGGTAACGTGATCTTCCCCTTCGGCTTGCTCCTTCCCGGGTTGATTCCTTGGAATGTGCCGGTCTCTTCGAGCTCGCTGTCAGGGATCTGGAGTTTCTGGAGTACAGCAGAGGAGATCAGGTTCAAGCCGGCCCCGCCGTCAACTAACATCTTAGTGACCTTGAGGTTGCGGATAGTTGGCGAAACCAACATCGGCAAGCACCCGACCGCAGTTGTGCGATCAGGGTGGTCCTCAATATCAAAAATGATAGGCGTGCTGGACCATTTCAGAAGCTTGTGCGATTCGACAGGTGGTTCTGCCGCATTGACTTCCCGCACCCACTGCTTGAGTTGGCTGTGTGAAGTATGCAGAGAAGCACCGCCGTCAGTGCACAAGACCTCTGTGGCTTTCTGGAACTCCTGCTCACTGGTCTCAACATCATCCATGTCTTCGTCGTCGTCGTCATCTTCATCCTTGTCGCGGCCACGGGGAGGTCTGTCTCCTTGCCGCTGCTTGGCCTTGCCGCGGCGTCCTTCCCGGCCGTTGAATGACCGCTTCTTGTCGGATCCTCCATCACCTCCTTGGGCCTTCTCCTTGTTGCGCCGCTCGTATTCAGCCTTTTAATGCTCAACAAGCTGCTCGACCCTCTTGAAGTTCTGGAGGTCGTGGCCCTTGGTGCGGTGGATCTTGCAGTACTGCTTGTCGGTGCCGTCCTGCTTGTCGGCGGCCGCCACAGCCTGGCAGTTGGTGCATGCGGCAGTCTCCTTGCCGGAGCTACCAACTTTGTCTTTCTCAGCGCCACCTCCGTTGCCGGACTTCTCAACGACTAGCACGTCTTTGTTTTTCTTCTTCCTGTTGTTCCGCCGCCGGTTTTTCTTTGCCGGGGCAGCATCCTCACTGTCAGATCCTCCTGCTCCTATATCCTCTCCGGGGAGTTTCCTCCCTTCCTCAGCACGTGCGCACTTGTCGGCCAGGGCGTACAACTCGCCGACGTCCCTGATCTTGCACATCGCCATCTCCTCCCTCATCCTGCGGTTACGCACGTTCTGATGGAACGCGCTGATAACAGCGGCAGGGTGGACATCTAGGATGTTGTGCTGTACACGGCTGAATCTCTGGATATACTTGTGCAGGGGTTCTCCTTCCTTCTGGGCGAGCAGGTGAAGGTCACTCTCTTGGCCATGAGGTTTGTGGCCGCCTGTAAAGGCGCCGACAAACTGATGGCACAGGTCTGCCCAGGAAGATATGGAGTTGTCCGGCAAGTGCATGAGCCAGGACCTGACGTTGGGTTTGAGTACCAGAGGGAAGTAGTTGGCAAGGATCTTGTCGTCCCGCCCCCCGGCAGCTTGCACCGCGATGGTGTAGATGCTGAGGAACTCCGACGGATGCGTCTTGCCGTCGTACTTCTCTGGTACATCTGGCTTGAAATTCTTCATGCTGGGCCACTGGAGTTGCCGCAGCTCACGAGTGAACGGAGGACAACCAACCGCGTACGGCAAGTCGCCTGGCCCCCCTGGCGCATGCATGTCGACAGCGGGCCCAACGCGCTGGTCTGATTGACGCCGCGCTTCTCTTCGGCGCTCGATGCGAGTGCGAGCGTCTTCTTGTTGTCGTTCGTGGAGAACTTGGCGCTGATCGCGACGAGCTCGTGGATCTGACGACGCGGTGGAGTCGCTGTCGAGGTTGACCCGGCGAGTCGGCGATTTTGACCTTCGGGGCGGAGAGTGCACGGTGGTTGCACCCCCACCGGTCTTGTCGCCATCGGCCTGTGCCTGGCTGACTTGCCGCGACTGCGATGTACTTGGCTGCCGCTGAGTGTCGCCGTTGGCGAAGGCGATGAGACTCTGAATGGTGGCCCTCCAGTCGTCGGCCTTGTCTACCGTTGGAGGGAAGTCTAGGAGCAGTTGAGCTCGTGCCAGAGCTTCTGCTTGAGTGGCGGGTAGCGGTGGCGAACGGTGCGCGGAGCGGGATATGCTCGGACTTCTAACTACGTTAGAAGGAGCAGTATCCCGTCCAGGAGACCGTGCCTTGCTCGTGCCGACATGTTGGCGTGCATGCTGGTCTTGAGCATCTCGAGATCCACCAGCTCGATCTTGGCCCAGCAAACGTATGGTACCGTGGGTACCATGACGTTGCCGGTCCCGCGCCTCCTGAGATGGGCGCGGTGCATGCACGGACGCCGAGGTCTTGGAGTGCGCCCGGTCGTTGTGGGAGTCGACTACGCCGCCGATGGGCAGCGCAGCTTTGTCCTTGGACTTGGCGGCACCGTGAGCTCCCTCGTCGGTGTCCGTTCTTCCGCCGGCGTCTACCGCACCAGCCGTTGGCTCCGGCAGTGGTGGGATCGACGCGGACGGAGCAGCTGCCTCCGAAGCCTTCTTCTTCGGCGGCATGTTGATGAAGATGATGATGATCTAGCTCGTGTGGACGCCGGATCAGGTTCACACAGTCTCGACGCACCCCTACCTGGCGCGCCAAAGATGTCGGGGAAACTGATCCACCCACGAACACCTATGGGGACGGAGCCCCTTTCGGTACGGCAGGGGGCGGAGATCGCACGAAGAGCAGATCGAGGTGAAGCACACGAGCAGTTTACCCAGGTTCGGGCCGCACGGATGCATAAAACCCTACTCCTGCTTTGTGGTTTGTATTGAGTTCTTAGCTCGGGAGCGCTGAGAGCTACAGTACACTTCAGCAGCTAACGAGACCGAGCGTTAGAGTGTTCGAATGTCTAACCCCCCTCTACGTTGCGCGCGGGCCTCCTTTTATATGCTCAAGGGGTCACCGACAGGTGGCAACGCAGTTGAGGAAAAAAATGGAAAAAGAGTTGCGGTTGGTACAGCTACCTGTACAGTGTTCCATACCTAACCCTGACGGCAGGGGACAAGGGCATTAAATGCCCATCGACGTCGTCCAAACAGTGCAAAAAGGGGCCGTCAAGGGCGCCACCGTTCGCCACGATGGCAATCTTGTCAGCGCCGCTTGCCACCGCGTACCCCTGGCTGCACAACCTCCCGCCACGTACGCCTGGAAGGGTCCCAGAGCGACACGTGGGTGGATGCGCTGGAGTGCAGGTACAGAGTGGTAGCTTGTCGCGGCAAGCGCCTTGCCGCGATCGTTGTCTTGTCGCGTCCGGGAGCTTGCCGCTCACCGGGCCTTGCCGGGACGCGTGGCGCGTCGCGGCAAGTTCCTTGAGATGCCTTGGTTGGCCTTCCCGGCAAGCTCCTCTTGCCAGGGCCTTGTCTTCTTGGCTTAAATACTTTGTTCTTGAATGACCCCAAAGGAACCACGGAGGACCTTGGCAGTCACCCGGCAAGCCTTGCCGTGGGACGCTGCGACTGCCCGTGCACAAGTTTGGGATACTAAGGGTACCCCTACTCTAGTACACCGACACCTACATTTTTCTAGATTTTAATCAAATGCTCATGTTAACCATGTAGGATTGAAGATGGCACGCCACTCTATTAGTGTATTTTAGAGATCCTGCAAACCAAATAGGCTTGTAGTAGTGTTCGAAACTACATGTAGGCACTAACACGTTCTCTTCTTTTGCAGATAAGATTAGGCATGATAGTGGATAATGTGATACAATATAACAATCACATCGAATGCCTTGATTTGCATCTCTCAAAAATTACTTTGAACTCCTACCGAGGTACCTTACCTGAGATTATATTCGTGAAGTTCTTTGTTGTCAGAGCAAGGGTGATAAAGGTAATGAGGTTTGCCCCACAGTTATTTCACAAAAATAAATGGTTTGTTCATCAGCACTGGTGGCTAAGGCAGAATGGAAAAGGCTCTGAAGAAGCTGAATTTAATTTTGGAACTTCGGTTGCTAGAGTAATTGGAAGTCATTATGTCAAGCCCATACATGACTTGTCAGTGACTGATCCCTTTGCAGAAATGACAGGTTTCGAAACAAGTGTTACAAGTGGTAATATTTGTTTGAACCTCTTATGCCTATGTTCAGCTGATCAGCGCGGGCGTCTATAGATACGTGGGATGAATTTCATTTCTAATATCAGTTTAACCTTGTAATCTTCGAATTTGAGCCACATGGCTCTGGAATTTAAACCTTGTATTTTTTTGGGCTTTTGTGGTACAATCGTTGAAATGGCATCGTATGAGACTCGTATAAAGGTAGCACTGTTTACACCTTAATATGAAATGTACTTAGATTTTATTTACCATTCTCGAATATGTTTCCCATGTCGATCTCATCGCAAATGATATATAGTGTGGAATGGACAACGATCTTTGACATTACTGCACACAGTTGGTTTCTTCAACTGTGTGCCCTGTAGAGCGCAGAATGATCACACTCGAGTGTCCATCATTACCCTTCCGTGTAACTTTGACCTCATCACCCACGGGTAAACGTATTGTCGAACGTGTGAGCTGCTTTGAGTCATTCCACACACTTCATTTTTGCAAAGCTTTTTGCCAATAAACACCTGCGATTTGTCCCTCTTCTAGCCAACGTGTGGCCAAACTAGCCGGGTGAGAAGCTTGCGCGTTAACCTGTGCAGTTGCTCGGGAACAGGCTCACCAACAATACATTTGGCGCCTCTTTGGGCCCATGTGTGGTCAAACAAAATGCGTGTGGGGTGCTCAAGCGTGCACTGGAATCCTCCGCTAGCAACGCAGTAACAAGACGTGACAATTTCAGACCGGCCAGCCCCCATTTAGTACATCATGCATTTAACCCTTGTGTTTCTTTAACCTTTCGACCGTGCCCTAGTATTGCAAGAAGCACACCCACAATGACAAAATCTTAGAGGGTATCCTGCGTGGCTCCAGTGCTGCCCCGAGCAGCTTCTGACGACAAGCAGCAGTTCACCATGCATGTCGTAATGGACACCACAGAAGGTTCACGAAGCTCTCGGTGGTGTACACCGACAACCTAATCTGGTGGAGAACTCCATCCACACCATGGAGTTGTTGCTTGCTGCGGAGAAGTACAAGGGTACACCCTCGCTCGTGCCATTGTACATCACAAGGTCGCCTTCGCCCAAATGTGCATGCACAATCACATGCTCATCTACCACTACTGCCTGGACATGATGCCTTGAAAGTATTTTGCTAGGTTTGTCTACAAGCCCCACTACATGTTCGGTATGGTGGATATCACCAACGATGTAAAGGTGCTCAATAATTCTGGCATCGCCTGCCAGAATCTTGTCGACATCCAGGGCCAATACAAGATCTGGGGTAGCAAGACGCATGAGAAGGACTCACTGGTTCACCTCGCCGAGGCCATCATCGACCCCTACTACAGAGACATGAAGGATTCCGCCAACAAGGACAAGCGTGCCTCGCACTCGGCCTGGATGAAGAAACTTGACAAAGCTCACGTCGTGTATGCAACCAAGGAGGCATACATGAGCTACGAGATGTACAGGCGGATCGTTGAGATGAGGAAGTGCCTCCTTCCCAAAGCGGCCAGGGATCCAACCGGCAGCAGAGCAACAAAAAGCATCGACACAACAAAAAGTAGATGATTAGATGATTATTTCTCCTAGTTTAGTATGCATGTAATTGTCTACTTTGGTGTGTGAAAATGTTATGTGTGTAGTCACTTATGTATGTTTAATTTCATTATACAATCATGTTCTATATGTTGTCTTTCTGTATAGAGAGTGTAGATGTTGTGCGCACAGAGCAAATCACATCGCACATGGACTAAACTAGGGAAGTTGTTGGTGATGATTTCATCAATCGCTAACAATTATATACTAGCAAGCGTTTGCCCACAGCACACTTGGCTTATTAGCACCAATCGTCTGTGTTATAATCGGTCTTCGCACACATTTCTGATTACGGACTTGTTTCCCGAGTATCACACACATCTTGTTAAGTTGAACCATTTCTGTTGTCTTGGCTCATCGCAAACAGTTCATCTGAGTGAACTGTATACCGTCTATTGCACACACCTTGATCTGGCTGACCGTTTCTGTTATGTTGCCTCATCACAAACAGTTCATCCGAGTGAACTATATGCTGTATATCGCACACAACTTTATTTGGCTGACCATTTCTATTGGTATGCTCATCACAAACAATTCATATGGATCAACTGTATGCCACATATCACACACACAACTCTAATCTGAATCGTGTTTGATGTCTCCGCCATCGCAAAAAGTTTGTATCATTTCTGACGGTTTTCATACACCACTGTTTCGGTTAATGCATCACACATAGTTTTCTCCAAGGGTCTTTGATTGTAGTGCCGCGTTAGCAGCATCCTGCAGTAGTGATACCAGGCAAGTGAAACCTTTGAACATAACCTATGTGTTCATGCATTGTAGTTTTTCAACTAGAAAATCCCCTCTAAGATTTTACTTTATGCTTGACAGAACCTAGTAGTAAAACTTAGGTCTATTGACCATGTTCCTTGTAATCAAGGTGTAGTTGCTTAGGTGCTATCAGCAGGGATTGTGACCAAACATTATTTTGAAAGGTTACAACTTTCATGGATGCATACTTAACAAAACAACTTAATTAATGAATAATCTTGGAGATGCTTTGATATTGCTTTGGTGGCCACATGTTGTGTGGGCGTCCGCCCAGGTTCAAAGGGATTGCACAAGTTCAAAGTTGAGTACCTTCCAATTGTAATCGTGGGTCAATATGGGTTCTGTCTTGACTAAGTAAGTTCTGGGAACTCCTTCGGCAAATCAGTAGATGTAGTTACTACATGTTGGTCGGATTGGGTCTGCCATTGGATGTGGCCTACTACTTCCCAAAAGTATCGCCTTGGTCTACCTAGCTACTTCACAAGTGAAGTTTAGTAGCACAAGGCAGTGACTAGATATCATGGGTAAACTATGCAAATCTTTGAAGTGTATAAAATTTGATCATGATTAGCCGTGTCCCCAGTTACAGACAACTTTTGAGAAACTCTACCCAGAATTTTTAGCTTGATCTCATCACTTGTTCTTAACTAAAATTTGATGGGTTGAACCAAGGGTATAGTTAACCAGCCTAGGTGCCTGGTGTGGACATCCATGGTTAACATGAGGTGGCGGTCTAGGGCAGCACTGTGTACATCAGTGGGTCCGTAGGAGTGCTTGATACGGATAATTGTGTGATGCGGTATATCTTTATATTAGAGTAGACCACTATTACAAAGGTAGGGAAAAACTATTTGCAGCAAAATGGAAACTAACCTTAGACCAAAGAGAATGTTTATTTATGAAAGTCAATCTTGGTGAAACTTGCCAATATATTCAATGTAGTGACCCTTGTGGCTGCAACGTATCATGTTACTGGAATTTCTGTGTCAAAGGAGAGATACAAAGTAGGGTTACGACGCCATACTCAACTCTTGCCTGTTGGCAGATGAACGCCATAAGACTAGAATATTATTTTAGACACATTGTTATTGTAAGGTAGTCCATGAGCTAAGCGGGCTTGTCTTGTAAATGAGACTGGATCTGCGATGTAATACTATGACATGCGTTGTATTTTGGTATTTCATCATCCACTGCGCCTATCAGCTATTGACTGGGACTGACACGGGAAAGCATATAGATTTGGGGCCCCTCTCAGGACTAGGTCATGCTAGTCCGGAACATGTCCCCTAAATGTCATCCTACATCTTTTTAAGTCCGGAACACTCAAAATAATTATAGAAAACAACACAATTCATTTGTAACTAACATGCAGATAATCCTAGTACACTATTAATTCAAATGTAAATATTACATCCGAGATAACCAGATGTACAACAAGTTTTTCAAATTCATCGATTCCAAATTCAATGATACTTTACTTAGAATCTACACATGTCGTCCTATGGACCGTGTCCCTTGAGATTCACCCAACAATGTAAGAACGTAAATGGCATGTCCCTTGAGATTCCAAAAACATGATGATTATCAAGTTGCAACATTGGGTGAACTAATGAATTAACAAACATGTAGAGCAACAAGAAGCAAAACTTACGATCTCTATGGTTTTTCAGTTTGGCGGCCACCTTCTCTCCATTTGTGCAAACTCACCATAAAACTTCATGACGGATTTGGAGATGATGTACCATCAATGGGCTAACGACTTCACATTGCGAGCATGGGTCACGTGCAAGTTGTAGGGCACATCGTGCTTTTGCTCACGAAATGAAGCATGCCCGTTTTGCCTAAAAAGTCGAGGCCCCTTGCCTCATGCCTACGAAGTCCACGCTTACTACCTTCCATGCATCGCACAACAAATCATCCTCCATCATCGAGGTCCTCTGCCATCGTGCTTACTCTAGAAAACAACAAGAAGTTCAACAAAAAACATCCATAATTTTACCGAACACCTGCTGGGTGTGGTGTCCGCTGCTACCTCTTGAGCTTGCGTTGTTTTCCCTCGAAGAGGAAAGGGTGATGCAACACAGTAGCGTAAGTATTTCCCTCAGTTTTTGAGAACTAAGGTATCAATCCAGTAGGAGACCATGTGCGAGTCCTTCATACCTACACAAACAAACAAGAACCTTGCAACCAATGCGATAAAGAGGTTGTCAATCCCTTCTCGGCTACTTGCAAAAGTGAGATCTGATAGAGATAATAAGATAAATATTTTTGGTATTTTGTTTTATTGATTGAAAGTAAAGATTGCAAAACAAAATTAAAGTAAAGATAAATAGTTGATGGAAGATTTATATGATGGAAGATAGACCCGGGGGCCATAGGTTTCACTAGTGGATTCTCTCATGATAACAGATTTCTACGGTGGGTGAACAAATTACTGTCGAGCAATTGATAGAAAAGCGCATAGTTATGAGAATATCTAGGCATGATTATTGTGTATAGGCATCACGTCTGTGCAAGTAGACCAAAACGATTCTGCATCAACTACTATTACTACACACAACGACCGCTATCCAGCATGCATCTAGAGTATTAAGTTCATAAGAACAGAGTAACGCCTTAAGCAAGATGACATGATGTAGATGGATAAACTCATGCAGTATGATATAAACCCCATCTTTTTATCCTCGATGGCAACAATACAATACATGCCTTGCTACCCCTGCTGTCATTGGGAAATGACACCACAAGATTGAACCCAAAGCTAAGCACTTCTCCCATTGCAAGAAAGATCAATCTAGCAGGCCAAACCAAACTGATATTTGAAGAGACTTGCAAAGATATTTAAATCATGCATAAAAGATTTCAGAAAATAATCAAATATTGTTCATAGATAATCTTGATCATAAACCCACAATTCATTGGATCTCGACAAACACACCGCAAAAAGAATTACATCGAATAGATCTCCAAGAAGATCGAGGAGAACTTTGTATTGAGATCCAAAGAGAGGGAAGAAGCCATCTAGCTAATAACTACGGACCCGAAGGTATATGCTAAACTACTCACAACTCATCGGATAGGCTATGGTGTTGATGTAGAAGCCCTCCATGATCGATTCCCCCTTCGGTGGAGCTCCGGAACAGGCCCCAAGATGTCATCTCACGGGTAGAGAAAGTTGCGGCGGTGGAATTAGGGTTTCGTAGTGCTCCTCAATGTTTTCAGGGTACGTAGGTATATATAGGAGGAAGAGGCACGTCAGGGGAGCCACAAGGTGCCCAGGAGGGTGGGGTCACGCCTACCCCCTGGGCGCGCCCCGTGCCCTCGTGGCCACCTTGTTCCTTCCCTGGCATGTACTCCAAGTCTTCTGTGTTGTATTTGTTCCAAAAATGACTCTCCCAAAGGTTTCATTCTATTTGGACTCCGTTTGATATTCCTTTTCTGCGAAACACTAAAATAGGAAAAAAAAACACAATTTGCACTGGGCCTTGGGTTAGTAGGTTAGTCCCAAAAATAATATAAAAGTGTATAATAAATCCCATTAAACATCCAAAACAAATAATATAATAGCATGGAACAATCAAAAATTATAGATATGTTGGAGACGTATCAAGCATCCCAACCTTAATTCCCGCTCGTCCTCGAGTAGGTAAATCAGAAAAACAGAATTTTTGATGTGGAATGCTACCCAACATAATTCTCAATGTAATTTTCTTTATTGTAGCATGAATATTCAGATCCGAAAGATTCAAGACAAAAGTCTATATTGACATAAGAATACTAATACTTCAAGCATACTAACATAGCAATTATGTCTTCTCAAAATAACCTGGCCAAAGAAAGTTCATCCCTACAAAATCATATAGTTTGGCTATGCTCCATCTTCGTCACACAAAATACTCTAATCATGCACAACCCCGGTTTCAGCCAAGCAATTGTTTCATACTTAATGTTTTTCAAACTTTTTCAACTTTCACACAATACTTGAGCGTGAGCCATGCATATAGCACTATAGGTGGAATAGAGTGGCGGTTGTGGAGAAGACAAAAGAGGAAGATGGTCTCACATCAACTAGGCATATCAATGGGCTATGGAGATGCCCATCAATAGATATCAATGTGAGTGAGTAGGGATTGCCATGCAACGGATGCACTAGAGCTATAAATGCATGAAAGCTCAACGAAAGAAACTAAGTGGGTGTGCATCCAACTTGCTTGCTCACGAAGACCTAGGGCATTTGAGGAAGCCCATCGCTGGAATATACAAGCCAAGTTCTATAATGAAAATTCCCACTAGTATATGTGATAACCCACAAGTGTATGGGATCAGTTGTAGCCTCTTTCGATAAGTAAGAGTGTTGAACCCAACGATGAGCTAAAGGCAGAACAAATATTCCCTCAAGTTCTATCGACCACCGATACAACTCTACGCACGCTTGATGTTTACTTTACCTAGAACAAGTATGAAACTAGAAGTACTTTGTAGTTTTTGTTGGATAGGTTTGCAAGAATATGAATAGCACGTAAATATAAACTAGGGGCTGTTAAGATAAAGAAGCAATAAAGTTAATATAGCGACTATGGAAAAGTGGTGGTAGGAGTTGCGATATTGCCCCTAAGCAATTGACTACGTTACTAGACCGATAGGAAGTTTTATGTGGGAGAGGCCACTGCTAGTGTGACGCCCCCGGTTTGACCGTACACTAATCATGCACGCAAAAGTGTACGGCCAAGAACAGGGACTCACTGGAAGATATCACAACACAACTCTAGACACAAATTAAAATAATACAAGCTTTATATTACAAGCCAGGGGCCTCGAGGGCTCAAATACATAAGCTCAAAAACACAAGAGTCAGCAGAAGCAATAATATCTGAGTACATACATGAGTTAAACAAGTTTGCCATAAGAAGGCTAGCACAAAACATCAATGATCGAAAAGGCAAGGCCTCCTGCCTGGGACCTCCTAACTACTCCTCGAAGCTGAACTTCACGTAGAAACATCCTCGGGATCTTCTGGGTCCGGGACTCCACCATCTGGTTGCGTCATCCGAGAAGAAGGGACAAGAGGGGAAAAGGAGGAGAAAAGAAACCGCGAGTACTCATCCAAAGTACTCGCAAGCAAGGATCTACACTACATATGCAATGATATATGTGTAAATGGGTAATATCTGTGGGCTAAACTGCAGAATGCCAGAATAAGAGGGGGATAACTAATCCAATCGAAGACTATGCTTCTCGTAACCTCCATCTTGCAGCAGAAGATGAGGGTAGCTGGAAAGTAACGAGTATCCTCGCTTCTCGCAGCCTCCGTCTTGCAACAGTAGAAGGGGGTAGATGGTAAGTTCACCAAGTAACATCGTATAGCATAATACTACCCGGTGATCCTCCCGCACATCACCCTGTGAGAGAGCAACCACCGAGTTATATCTGGAACTTGTCTGGGTGTGTTTCTATTAAGTATCCAGTTCTAGTTGTCATGAGGTCAGAGTATAACTCCGGGTCGTCCTTCTACCGAGGGACACGGCTATTCGAATAGATTAACTTCCCTGCAGGGGTGCACCACATAACCCAGAACGCTCGATCCCATTTGGCCGGACACACTTTCCAGGGTCATGCCCGGCCTTGGAAGATCAACACGTCGCAGCCCTACCTAAGCACAACAGAGAGGCCAGCATGCCGGTCTAAGTCCTAAGCGTGCAGGGGTCCGGGCCCATCGCCCAACGCACACCTGCACATTGCGTACGCGGCCGGTGAGCAGACCTAGCAACCTCCATTACTAAGGAAGTTACGTTACGCGGTCCAACCCGACGCGCGCCGCTCAGTCGCTGACGTCAAGAAGGCTTCGGCTGATACCACGACGTCGAGAGCCCATAACTATTCCCACGTAGCTGGTTAGTGCGTAAAGGCCTGCGGCCAGACTCAGATCAAATATCCAAACTCGTTAAGCGTGTTATTCTGAAATATCCACGGACAGCGACCAGGGCCAGGCCACCTCTCCACTGGGTCTCTCAACCTCCCCTGTCGCTCTGCCACAACGATCCAGTCGGGGGGCCGTCGAGAACTCAGGCCCATCACTACCTGGATGGAGCCACCTGTCCTTTCAGCCCCCACATCGAATCACTTGCGGGTACTCAATGAGCCGACCCGACTTTAGTCACATCATGTGTCAAGTAAAGTATGCGTATAGTATATACCCGTGATCACCACCCGAGGTGATCACGGCCCAATAGTATAGCATGGCAGACATACAAGGATGTGGGGCCACTAATGGAATACTAGCATCCTATACTAAGCATTAGGATAACAGGTAAAGGTATCAACAGTGGTAGCAACAATGACAGGCTATGCAGCAGAATAGGATTATTCGATAGCAGTAACGTGCTACACTACTCTAATGCAAGAAGTAGAGAGAAGAATAGTTGATATCTGGTGATCAAGG
>LR738710.1:863377436-863413415 GCA_902687465.1 Secale cereale | reverse complement strand
GGCGAAACTGTGCGGCGGCTGGAGCAGGCGGAGCCAGGTGGCGAGGCGTGCGCGAGCTGGCCTGGGCGGAGAGGAGTGGCCGGGCCGAGGTGGACGTAGCCGCGAGCAGCAGGGCACGCGCGCCGGGAAAGCAACGGCGGCCTCTGGCGATGCGGTGGTGGGCGAGCGAGGCGACCAGAGCAGCCACAGGCCGTGGCGGCCGTGGGCGGCAGGGCGGCCAGCACGGCGACGACGGGCGCAGTCGGTGCGGCTGTGGGCCAAGGCGGGCAGAGCGGCAGGTGCGCGCAGCGGCAGTTGCTGCGGGAGCGCAGCGGTGGCAATGGGCCGCCGAGCATGGCGGCTGTGGGCGCGCAGCAACGGCGAGGCAGCGGCGATGGCGAGCAGTCGAGGTGGGGGGAAACGAGTACTCAGCCGGCGCGGCTGTGGGCACGCGGGCCAAGGCAACGTCGGCGTGGCGCGGGCAGAGCTGGTGTGGGCGTGGCCACGTGATACGTCCAAAACGTATCTATAATTTCTGCTTGCTCCATGCCTCTTTTGTGTGATATTGCTATGATATTTATGCACTTCCATACACTTTTGATCATATTTGGACTAAGCTATTAACTCAGTGCACCCCAGTGCTAGTTTCTGTTTTCTGCTGTTTTTGTATTTTAGGTTTTCCCATTACGTAAATTGCCAGAAAAATTCCGGGAAAATATATAAAAAATCAGCGCTCCAGAACTTCCATGCAGCCAAAGTAGGGCCAGAGGGGGGCCAGAGGGGCTCCAGGCGCCCAAAGGGGGCGGCCCCACCCCTGGCCGCCGCGCCAGCACGCCTGGGCCCCCCTTACCTCCGCTGGTGCTCCCCTTTGGCATATATTTACACCGCGTCCCGAAACCCTCGAGGACGGAACCCTTTTCTCCAGAAGCTATTCCGATCTCCGCCGCCATTGCCATCAAGTTTCGGGGGACCAGAATTCATGTGCCGGCACCCTGCCGGGACGGGGAAGTGCCCCCCGGATTCATCTCCATCGACGTTGCTTCCTCCCTCCATGATGCGGGAGTAGTTCCTCCTCGGGGCTGAGGTTTTCTACCAGTAGCTATGTGGTCAATTCTCTCTCCCATGATGTGATCTTCGTTGTGATCATAGGCTATGTTAATCTAGGGTGATCCCATGATATTTCCCCTTCCTCTATGTATTGGATTGATGTACTCACTTGTCTTTATCTAGTATAATCTCCGAGACCAAGGTGACAGCGGTCTATTGGACATGGATTAGAAGAATATTTTCATGAGTGATTTCCTCTTTTGTGTGTTGATTGAAGATTGAGAGTCTCTTGGTGCTTGTCTTTGACTATCCTTGAGATATGTTGTGGTGATTGTGGTACTCTCTTTGGATGGCCGCGGTGACATTGGAAAATCCATAGATTGAGAACTACGAACTTTGAGGTGTGCTTTTGTAGCCCTACATAATTCTCGTCCTCTCTTGACCACAAAGGAATGACCTCCGAGTGCGTCCCCCTTGCATGTTTTATGGGAAATATCATGTGATTCGATTATGTTAATGTTGTTGGGAGTTGCCACTAGTGAAAGTATGAAGCCTAGGCCTTGTTTCCACCATTGCAATACCATTTGTGCTCACGTTTACCACTTGTTTGCTTGCTGCACTTTTTATTACAGATTTATATTACTTTGCTTTGCCACTCCTATCATCCATATTTTACCATCTCTTCGCTGAACTAGTGCACCTATACAACTCCTAGTTGTATTAGGTGTGTTGGGGACACAAGAGACTTCTTGTATCTTGATTGCAGGGTTGCTTGAAAGGGGTACGTTCAACCTCCACTTCCCTGAGTTCGATAAACCTTGGGTTACTCACTTAAGGGAAATTTGCTGCTGTTCTACAAACCTATGCTCTTGGAGGCCCAACACTGTCTACAGGAATAGAAGCGTGTAGTAGACATCAAGCTATTTCTGGCGCCGTTGCCGGGGAAGTGAGGTAAGTGAAGGTACCTTCTCTAGATCTTGCAATTAAATCTTTTTGTTTCTTGTTTTTATTTCACTAGTTATGTTTATGGAAAACCGCAATCTTAGTTCGCTGCTTGGGGGAGGCCACTTTACCACACCCGTGGTAGAGAAGTCTCCTCCACCTACTGAATGTATCCCGTTCAAAATACCACTTGGGATAATTGAAATAATTAGGAATGATTATTATGATGGGACAGTCAATCCTAGTATTCATTTGTTGAAACTTACATAACTTTGTGAGTTGTTTAAGATTTCAGGTTTGACAAGAGATGGAGTCATGAGGAAATTATTTGCCTTGTCACTGAAAGGAAAAGCATTGGTATGGTATAGGCTACTAGATGACTCTCACCTGCTAGATTGGGAAGAGATCCAGTCTCTCTTCTACTCCAAGTTTTATCCTCTTCATGAAGTCCATGAGAATAGGAATTATGTTTATAATTTCTATCCTCATGACGGAGAGAGCATAGCTCAAGCTTGGGGGAGACTGAAAACGTTAATGCTAAAATGTCCTAACCATGGGCTCCCCAAAGATATGATTATTACTAATTTCTATGCGAGGCTCTCTCGACAGGATAAAGATTTGCTCGATGCTTCCTCTATGGGTTCTTTCACAAATGAAAAGATTGATGCTAAATGGCAACTCCTTGAAAGAATTCAACACAACACTGAAGATTGGGAGATCGACAAAGGTAAAGAGTCAGGAATAGTTTATGAGTATGATTGCATTAAGTCCTTTGTTGAAACTACAAGTTTTAATAAGTTTAGTGCTAAGTTTGGGCTTGATTCTCAACTCCTTGTTGATTTCCTCAAATCTTTTGCTTCACATCTTAATATGCCTAAGGAGGATTGGATCAAGCATCATGAACCTTTTAAAGAGATTTGCAAAGAAAATGAAATTGTTCATGATGATTGCAACATGCATGATCCAATTCCTAAAAATGAAGTTTTATATAAGCATGTTAATTTTTGTGGAGTGGATAGACCTTGTGAAAGGCCTATGATTGAAGAAGAGAAGTGTTGTAAGCAACATAAGCATGAAAGAACAATCACTTGGGTCAAAGATTTAAATGAAATTGCTAGAGAATTGTGTGACCTTTATCCTTTTACTTGTGAACTTTGTTGTATAGAGGGTCACTTTAATTTTCAATGCATGCACTTTCAAAACATAACTGTTAACCAGTTGTGTGATAACATGATCACCTCTGATCTTTATGATGAGCTTATGTTATTTTTGATGTGTGAAGAGTTATCAGAAAAGACTTCTTGGCTAGATGTTAATGCCATAAGAATAAAAAACACTTTGCAAAATTGCAATCTCTATTGTGTTGTTAATTGCCATGAAAATGATTACATAAGTAAGATTAGAAAGGAGGGAACTTTACCAAAGTATAAAAATGTCTCTTATATTTCCGCTAATAAAAAGGAGAGTTTCTCCCAAGTTTCCCCTATTGTTTCTAATGATAAACCAGGATATGTGGAGAAGCTTCATCTCCAACCACTCCCTCCTAAGGTGAAGAAGAAGAAAAAGAGGAGGAAGAGGAGCAATAAGGAAGAAGAATGGGTATCAACCTGGCCTGAGCATATTCCTCCCATCAACTTTTATCCTAACGATTGTAAGTTTAAAGAAGAAGGTGAAGTTTATTGCCTTAATTATCATCTTGATGATACGTCCGTAGGTACTTTTGAAGATGATTTTGATTATGATATGCATGTTACTTATTGTGATTGGGAAAATGATGATAATGCTACTTATGATCTTGAAAATCTTTTTGGTACCAACTCTGAAAGTGATGATATGGGAAGCTCTAAGCTTGGGGATGATAGGATTGCAAATCCTTTACCCACTAGTGATGTGATAATTGATAATTGTTTTGCTAGTAAGAATAAAGACAACATGTTTACAAATATAGTTGCTAGCAATGATAATGCTCTTCTCTACCATGATGATGTTATAACTCCAATCTATAGTGATTATAGAGGTACCTATGACATAAGGAGAAATTATCCTTATGAAACTTGTCATAATCATGGAGGGAATTACTCCCTTGTTGAACACCATTGTCGGGGGAAACTGTCCACCACGAGCACCTATGGGACCGGAGCCCCTTGCTTGTGCGGTAAGAGGGCGGAGGGAGCACGAAGAGCAGATCGTAGTGAACACGCGGGCAGTTTACCCAGGTTCGGGCCGCGGTAGACGCGCAAAACCCTACTCCTGCTTAGTTTGTATTGAGTTGGAGAGCTCGGGAGCTTGAAGAACTAGCTACACCGAGCGTATGAACGATCTAGGTTCCGAACCATTTCTACGTTGTGCATGGGCCTCCTTTTATAGTGCAAGGGGTCACCGACAGGTGTCAACGTAAGAAAAGGGATAAAAATGTAAAAGAGGTGGTAGTTGTAACAGTGCGGGAATAGTGGAGCTACAGTGCGTGAACAGTGGTCGCTACCTACTTCGACAGTGGGGGACAAGAGCATTTAATGCCCGTCGCCGTCGACCCCAAAAGCGCCCGCCCTTGCGTCTCCGTTTGCCACGGCGATGGCTTCACCACCGTGGAGTGCCACCGTGTCCCCCAGGCTGCACAGCCATCCGCCACGCGTCCCTGGAAAGGCCCTAGGGTGACGCGTGGGCCGATGAGCTGGAGCGCGGGCACACAGCGCAACTCTCCCGGCAAGCACCTTGCCGGGGTCTTGACCTTGCTGGGCCCGGGAGCTTGTCGGGCTCTGAAGCTTGTCGCTCCCCGGGCCCTGCCGGGGCGCATGTTGCGCCGAGGCATGTCTTCTGTAATGGAATCTTCTAGTCTTCCTGGCAAGCTCCTCTTGCCAGGGCCTTGCGAGGGTGAGGTAATCTTGAGCCTGGAACGGCCTTCCCGGCAAGCTCCACTTGCCGGGGTCTCAATCTTCTGTCTTGTATACTTTGTTTTTGAATGGTTTTACATGGAGCAGGAAGGTCTCCGGCGAGCACGTGGTCGACCCTGCCGCGGGAAGCTGCTACTGCCCGTGCACAAGTTGGGGTACTGAGGTACCCCTACCTTAGTACACCGACAGGAGCCCCCGGGCCTGGGCCACACACGGTGCCGAGCGATGTTGGGCCAGGCCCAAAATAGTGCACGGACACACGCGGCCCACGGCGCGCCGAATCCACTTCCGCATCCGCCGCGTCCCCCCGTAACGGCACGCGTCGATTGCGGCGTCGTGGGATGGGACGTGGCCACGTTCTTTTAATGGAAAGATCGAAACGCCCCCCACTTCCCCATAAAAGCAGAGGAAGCAGGAGCGGTTCCCCTCCTGCGCCTTCATTGCATCTTCTTCCATCTCCAGAGATCCCCTCTTGCGCCCCGCCTCCACAGATCCTCCGCCGTCTTTCGCATCTCCGGCGCCGCCGGGCTCTTCGTCCCCCTTCCCTCGCCGCCTCCGCCATGGCCCCGAAGACCGAGAAGGCGAAGGCGGAGAAGACCAAGAAGGAGAAATCGAAGCAAGCGGCGAGGCTCACCTTGTATCGGAAGCGGAACCTCGTCTTCCCGCCGAGGCTCAGCGCGCGGGAGCTCTGGAACAAGTATTACTTGTTCTGGTCCAAGAAGACCAAGGCGCACCCCCGCACTCGAGCTTATCCGGCCGCCGCCAAGGACAACTACCCCGGCGGGTACTATTTCTTCGCAGCTTTCTTCCACTGCGGTCTTTGCCCTCCTTTTTCCGAATTCTTCTGTGACATAATGCACACCTACGGCCTCCATCTTCTTGACTTCACCCCCAATGCCATCCTCACGATGGCGGTTTTCGCACACATGTGCGAAAACTATATTGGGATATACCCAAACGTAGCGTTGTTTAGGCACTTCTTCACCCCTAGAGCAGAGGCCGGCGCCCCCCTCTCCGGAGGAATATCTTGGGTTTTTCGTCTGAACAAGAAGGAGTCCTACTTGCCGGGGGAGCTCCGCGGCAAGTGGGAGGAGTGGCGTGCTGACTGGTGTTGGATTGTCGAGGACCAGCCGCAATCTTTCACCGCGCCGCGCACAACACCTATCGTGCGCGGCAGGGACTGGAGCGAGCTGGATTCGGACGACAGCAAGCTTGACATCGCCCTCATCAGGATTCTTCGTCTCCGGGTAGCAAGATTGTCTGTCGCAGAAGTAGGCACAGATTTCCTCCGCCGCCGCATCGCCCCCCTCCAAGATAGGAAGAGGCCGGCCTGGGAGTACGGCAACTTGGCGGATAGCATGAGGCTGCGCCCCAGGCTCAACTTCAATTTCACGTCGCTGGAGCGGAAGGGGATGGTCCGGGAATTATTTAAGCATGACCCGGCCCACCCAGAGTGGTTCAGGGATCCCCGGGGAGTGGTGCCCCTCTGCAACATCACGGCCAGGGACAACCTCCGCGCCATGATGCCCGCGTGCGACTCGCACGGCGTCGACCGCACGTGGATTCCGCCCAAGCCAGACGTCGTCTTGAACCTCTTCGACAACCTGGTGGAGGTGGCGAAGAACAAGAACGAGACCCGGGAGCTGACACGGGACACCACCGATCAGGAGATAGCGTACATAGCTTCTCGGGTTGAAGAGGCCGCTGTGGCCGCAGCGGCAGGAGAATTCGGCTTCACGCCCGAGGAGGCAGAGGCTGCGGAAGTGTCCTGCCAAGCAGAGGAGGCGGAGATCCGCAGGCTACTGAAGCTGCCTCCCGACGAGCTCGCCGGGGTCCCATCCTTGAGGCACTCCGGGATCCTTGGAATCCAGACGGAGGCCGCGGCGAGAGGCAACGCCGCCGGAGGGAACAGGGGCGCCGCAGGGAGCGGAGGCGCCGGAGGGAAAGAGGCCGCAGCGCAGGGCGCTGGGCCCAGCAAGCCTGCCGGGGAGGAGGAGGAGGAGGACGACGCCGAGGCCGCCGAGGACTCCGACGGGTCTCTGGGGCTCTACGCCGACGACATCTCCTCGTCGTCGGAGACCTCCCCGCCCCGGGCAAGCCCTAGGCGGTCTCCGATGAAACGTCTCCGCAAGGCGGCGACGGGGACAAGGGCACAGGCGCCCCGGCAACAGCCAACTCGTCGGGCAGCGCGAGCTCCCCGGGGGAGTCAAGCTGCGACGAGGGCGCCCGGCGCACCAGCCACGGCGGAGGCGGCCCGCACGCAGGCCACGGCAGAGGCACCCCGCAAGCAGGCCACAGCAGAAGCGCCCCGCAAGCCAGCGCCGAGCGGAAGGGAGTCTTCATAGAGCGGAGCGGCGGCTCCGCCCGCTCCCCGGGCCCCGGCTACCACAGGGGCTGGGTCTTCGCAGCCCCCAGCCCCGGGGACCGCTAAGCGCCCGAGGGAGTCTTCGCCTCCTGCTCCCCGCGCGGACGCGCCTCAGGTGGAGTTTGATTTCTCCGCCCTGAGCGACGACGACGACGAGGAGGAACAGGAGTAAGTATTCGAGGCCTTGCATCTTTTTTTAACATTGTCTTGATTCTTGCCGATGCTGATCTCGTTCCTTGTTTTGATTTCAGGACCCTGGCCCATCGAGTGGCGAAGAAAGCCAAGGTGCCCGTGGTCGAGGTCACGGACGACTCGCCCATCGCGGCGACCGGGGACGCGCCGGAGCCAAGCCTGCCGGACCCGAGCGCTGCTCCGAGGGGCAGCCCCCAGCGCAGCCCCCAGCGTGAGTCTGGGGTTCCGTACTTCCATTTGTCGGGTGTGCTTGAGTATTCTGTCTTGTGCTGGCATCTTGATATCTTTGTCTTTTCTTGTGCAGAGGTGGAGCCACAGCCGCAGGAGCGTCCGGAGGTCGCCCCCGAGGAGCCGCGGGCCCCGCCGTCCCCGCCAAGGCCAAACTCCCCGGCGAGGGAGAGCGCTCCGCCAAGGGCGGGTACTCCGCCAAGGGCGAGTACCCCGCCAAGGGCGAGCAGCCCGGCGAGGGCGGCCACTCCGCCAAGGCAGAGCTCCCCGGCGAGGGAGCCCGCCGCTGATGACGTCCACCAAGGTAAGTTCCGTTACTTGTCTTCTTGGATTCGTCTCTTTTTGGATATTTGCTTGAACTCTTTTGCTTTTTCTTCTTCTTCTAGATCCTCCTCCCCCCGAGCAGATGGAGACGGAAGTCATCGTCATCGAGGAGGAGGGCGGGCAGGGCGGCGGCGGCGACGCCCCTGTCGCCGAGGACACGGCGGGAGCCGCCGAGCCGGCTGCGCAAGAGACCGCTCCGGCTGCGGACGCAGCGGCCGGGGAGGGGGACGGCGACCGCACTGCCGGCCCGGAGGCGGCAGGAGCATCAAGTGCTGCACCGGCCGCCGACCCCTCCGCCGAAAAGGAGCAGGCGGGCTATTATCTCGAAGCCCCCAACGGCGTATTTATCCAAGTGCCGTGGGGTTCTTCATCGCGAGCCCCCGCGGAGGGCGAGGCCTTTGATGGGGAGGTCCTCGCCTCCGCGGGCTTGAAGATCGTCGAGGCGCCCGGCGGAAGCGACGGGCCCGAGGAGGAGAAGCTGCTTCACCAGCTCCTGGCCCTTTACCGGGCCAGGCAGGCGAAGCTTGCTTCTCGGGAGGCCCTTGCCGCCAAGGCCGCCGCTGAGATGGAGAAGCACGCGGCGGAGCGCAGCGCCGCCAACCAGGCTGCCCTCCGCGAGGTAGCGGAGGAGCGCGAGAGGCTCGCCGGGGAATACCAAGAATCGCTGCTGGAGAAGGCCGAGGCCGAAGAGCAGCAGCGGCTCGCCGGGGTGGAGCTGTCCCGGCGAGAAGGAGAGCTCGCCCAGCGGAAGGTCAACCTCGACTCCCACGAGGAAGACCTTGCCGCTCGGGAGCAGGCCCTTGGCGGGAAGCTGAAGGAGGCGAAAGCCGCCGCGGCTGCCGCGGAGACCGCCAAGGAGGAGCTTGCCGCCAAGGTCGCGCAGCTGGAGGAGTCGTTGAAGGCGAGCGTGGAGAGGGTCGCCGCGCTCAACACAGAGCGCGAGAAGGACGCCCACACCAACTCCGAACTCCAGGTGCGTCTTTCTGAGAAGGGCGACGAGCTGAAGGCCGCCAAGGACTCCATCGAGGATCTAGAACTGAAGGTTTCCACGCTGAAGAACTCGCTCGACGCCGCCCAAGCCCGGGAAACCAAGCTGAAGGAAGAGCTCCGCAAGGAGCGGGGCTTGGTGGCGAGCGCCAACACTGCGGCCGAGAACTTCCGCCGTACCGTCGAGGTGTGGACCGAGGACTTGGTATCTTCTGCATCCAACATCGACCAGGAGCTGCTGGCGCTGAAGTTGGAGCATCTCATCTACTCTCCGGACCCAAACCTCCCCCACAGCGCCAAGCTCAGCCTCTTCTTCAGGGGGATCGCGCCGGCCCTTGCAGATCTTCGGAAGAAGATCCCCGCACAACTGGCCGAGGGTCGCGCCGGCTCTGCACGGGAACCTTGGAGCGTGTGCTGACGAAGATTGTATACCGCAATCCCGGCATAAACCTCACCAACGTCCTCCGCAGCTTGCCGGCCGACGCGAACATGGAGGCGCTGAAGGAGCAGGTCGCCCACATCATCGCCAAGGTGAACAAGATCTCCAGGATTGAGGGCGACCGCGTAGATTAGGCCTCCTTTATCTTTATCTCTTTTTGTTGCTGCATAGGGTGTTATGAACTCATTAATTATTGCGACAAGTTATCCTTTGTAAGATATTTATCTTATTTTGATCAATCAGTGCAATGTTATCTTCCTTGTCTTGGTCATCTACTTTGTATGTTTTTCACCCTACGCTCCCGGGGAGCTCGCCGGCAAGGGGCCTTTGCCGCGAGCGCTGAGTGCTGGACTCTGAGCAGCCTGCTGGCCAAGGTCTCACCGGCAAGCAACCTCGCCGCGGCTAGTCGCGACGCACTCAGCTTGTTGAGTGAACTCGAAAACGAACCAAGGGCGCGACACTTGTCGCAGCTCACTTGAATCGTTGAGTGTACTCGAAAACAAGATAAGGGTGCGGCTAGCTACGGGTAGGTTCCTCCGCGCACAGGTTTTCCATACAAAGCGTGATTGTTCAAGGAAGACAACTTAAAATTAAAAATTTGAACTGCTCAAATTCTAGTAACTTAGCTTTCATATATTGCTTGCTTCTCGGTAAGGCTTCTCTTTCTTGAACAGCACTTGGTTCCTCTTCCATCTCCTTCCCCCCGGCAAACTTGTGCGCGAGGAGCATTCCATCTGCTTGAGAGGCAAGGAAAAAGAAGAAAGAAACAAGCATATGGCCTTTCGGCGTGCTAATGCTTACCGGATCTGTATGTTGCACAAGATGCCAAACAACACATGCAAATAGCAAAGAAAAGCATGCAAAAGGCAAATAGCGCAAAACACAAAAGCTTTACTGATGCACGGGATCTGCGCCCGGCTTTGTACAAAGGGTTACATGCAGCGGCGGCAAAGCTTGTACAAAAGGTGGTTGCCGGAGCGGATCACGGCAACCGCGCCTTATGGGTGAAATTTGCGAAGATGCTCTATGTTCCAGGAGTTGCTCACCGGTAAGCCTTCTTCGGTCTCAAGGCGGACAGCGCCGGGCCTTGTGACTTGTCTCACCCGATAAGGGCCTTCCCACTTCGGCGTCAACTTGTTGGAATTCTTGGCGGACTGAACACGCCGAAGAACAAGGTCGCCTTCCTCGAGACTCCTGGCCTTGACCTTGCGGCTATGGTAGCGACGCAAGGCTTGCTGGTATCGAGCAGCTCGTACAGCAGCCTGGAGACGTTCCTCCTCGAGGAGCAATGCATCATCTTGCCGCAGTTGCTCTTGCTCGAGCTCATCATAAGCGAGCACTCGAGGAGATCCGTACACGAGTTCCGTGGGGAGAACTGCCTCTGCTCCATAGACTAGAGCAAAGGGTGTCTGTCCGGTGGCTCAACTTGGTGTCGTTCTGATTGACCAAAGAGCCGCCGGTAGCTCCTCTATCCAATTTCTTCCGCACTTGCGCAGCCTGTCAAAGGTCCTTGTCTTGAGCCCGCGCAGCACTTCAGCATTGGCCCTCTCCGCTTGACCGTTGCTCCTCGGGTGAGCAACAGAAGCGAAACAGACCTTGGCGCCAAGGTCTTGGACGTACTGCATGAAGGTGCGACTAGTAAATTGTGTACCGTTGTCGGTGATGATCCTGTTGGGGATTCCGAAACGGCAAACAATTGACCTGAAGAACCTGACCGCTGACTGTGCTGTCACCTTTCTCACTGGCTCCACTTTTGGCCACTTTGTGAACTTGTCGATTGCAACGTACAAGTACTCAAAGCCCCCGACAGCTCGGGGGAAAGGGCCGAGGATATCGAGCCCCCAGACCGAAAAGGGCCAGGACAAAGGAATCGTTTGGAGAGCTTGAGCTGGTTGATGAATTTGTTTTGCATGGAACTGGCACGCTTCACACTTGGTTACTAGTGCAGTTGCATCTTGGAGGGCTTCTTGCCAGAAGAACCCTTGCCGGAAAGCTTTCCCGGCAAGCGCCCTTGCGCCAATGTGGTGGCCGCATATGCCTCCGTGTATTTCTGCCAACAGCTTCCGTCCATCTTCCCTGGAGATGCACTTCAGTCTGACACCGTTGAGTCTTCTTCTGTATAGCTCGTTATCCACGAACTGGTACATACTCGACTGCCTGGTTGTCTTCTCTATTTCTTCTGGGTCGTCGGGAAGTTCTCCAGTTTGCAGAAAACGGACGATCTGCTGCGCCCATGCCGGAGCTTGAGGCTCGACGGCAAGGACTAAAGGCATGAGGGCCGCTGCGGGAACCCCAGCTTCTACGGCAAGAACCTCCGGTTCCGCCGGAGCTGATGATCCCCCGGCAAGCTCGCCGGGGCGAGGCTTGTCGGGAACACCTGCTTCAACTGCACAAATCCTTAGATCTGCAGGAGCAGACTGTTCCTCAGCGTTCTGGTCGTCGATCTTGGGGACCTTGGCGGCGGTTTGTGGAAGATTCGCCGGCAAGTAGTCGCCGGAGATCAACTTTCTTTTCTTGGACTGCCCAATTGATGGTGTAACGGATGGTTGAGTCAGCTTGAGCAAGAAGGTCCCTTGTTCCACAGGTAACTTCATCGAAGCACACTTTGAAAGGCCATCTGCTATTTCATTCTGAGCTCTCGGGACATGCTCCATCTGCAGACCTTCAAAGTGCTCCTCAAGCTTCCTCACTTCATCTACATAAGCTTCCATCAAAGGGCTCTGATAACTCTTGTTAACTTGTCGGACCACCAACTGAGAATCTCCCCGCACAATCAGCTTCCTGATCCCAAGTTCGGCTGCAATCCTGAGGCCGGCAAGCAAGCCTTCATATTCAGCTGTGTTGTTTGTCGCTTGCTCCCTGGGAAAGTGCATCTGGATAACATGTTTGAGGTGCTCTCCGGTGGGCGCGATGAGTACCACGCCAGCACCGGCGCCTTGCAGCGAGAAGGCACCGTCAAAATACATTATCCATTCACTTGTCGCTTCTTGTACGGGTGCACTTGTTTCTTGGACTTCCTCATCGGGCGTTGGGGTCCACTCAGCTATGAATTCTGCCAAAGCTCGGCTCTGTATGGTTGAAGTACTTTCGAACTTAAGTCCAAAACTCGACAGCTCCAGTGCCCACTCAACGATCCTGCCTGTTGCTTCTGGATTGTGCAATATTCTCTTCAGCGGAAAGCGAGTGACCACCGTTATCTCATGTGCCTGGAAGTAATGGCGCAGCTTTCTCGAGGCCATGAGGAGGCCGAAAAGCAACTTTTGCACACCAGAGTATCTTGATCTAGCCCCCTGGAGAAGGGAACTTACAAAATACACTGGGCGCTGCACCATCTTCTTCCGCACTTCTTCCTGTTCCTGCGCAGAGTTGTCCTTGTCGGGGCCAGAGCTTGCCGGAGCAGCCCCCTGCTTGTCGCTGGATTCGCTCGCCGGTGGTGTAGACTCCTCGTCGGCCTCTCTCTCCGCTACTAACGCGGCACTAACCACCTGGTTGGTTGCCGCTAGGTATAGCAACAACTTTTCCTGTGGTCTAGGTGCGACAAGTATTGGAGTGGAGGATAGGTACCGTTTCAAATCTTGCAGCGCCGCCTCCGCTTCCGGAGTCCACTTCATGGGACCTGCCTTCTTCAAAATTTTGAAGAAAGGTAGGGCGCGTTCTGCAGACTTCGAAATGAACCTACTGAGGGCAGCCACACAACCTGCAAGCCTTCTGACATCCTTGACGCGCTTCGGGACCTCGATTTGCTCAATGGCTTTAATCTTGTCGGGGTTGGCTTCAATCCCCCTCTGTGACACAAAGAACCCGAGAAGCTTGCCGGAGGGGACTCCAAAGACGCACTTCTTGGGGTTAAACTTGAGCTGTATCCTGCGCAGGTTCTGAAATGTTTCTTCCAAATCTTGGACCAGGGTTTCCTTGCTCTTGCTCTTCACCACGATGTCATCCATGTAAGCCTCTACATTTCTGTGGATCTGTGGCTCGAAAGCAGTGTGCACTACCCTTGCAAATGTTGATCCTGCATTCTTCAGTCCAAATGGCATGCGTATGAAGCAATAAGTGCCACATGGAGTGATAAATGCAGTCTTTTCTTCATCCTCTTTGGCCATAAAGATCTGGTGGTAGCCCGAATATGCATCAAGAAAAGAGAGTAGCTCACATCCAGCAGTGGAGTCAACGATCTGGTCAATGCGCAGCAAGGGGAATGGATCCTTGGGACATGCTTTATTCACATCGGTGAAGTCTATACACAGCCTCCACTTCCCGTTGGCCTTGCGCACGACGACTGGGTTTGCTAACCACGTCGGATGGATCACACCTCTAACTAGGCCTGCTGCCTCTAACTTCTTGATCTCTTCGTTGATGAATTCTTGGCGCTCCACGGCTTGCTTCCTCACCTTCTGCTTGACGGGCCGCGCATGAGGACAAACGGCAAGCTTGTGCTCAATTACCCTCCTGGGAACACCGGGGATGTCAGATGGTTGCCAGGCAAACACATCGACATTCGCCCGCAGGAAGGCAACGAGCGCGCTTTCCTATTTGCTGTCAAGTGTGGCACTGATGGTGAAGGTACCACCAGTGCCGTCCTCCTTGGCGGACACCTTCTTGGTTGCCGGAGGAGCGGCCATTCCCTTCTTACACTTGCCGGTGGAGCTCGATGGAACGTCCTCGACGGCAGCGCAGCACTCCGAGGAGGTGCGGTTGCCGGAGTGGGCCCCAGAGCACTTGCCGGACTTGGTCTTCATCTTCTTCCCCCCGGGAGCTTCAGCGGCAAGTGTATCCTTCTCTGCCGCAGCTGCTGCATCCCGGTAGATCTTGTCGGCGCAGACAAGCGCATCTTTCTTGTCGCCATGGACAGTGATGACGCTTATCGGCCCCGGCATCTTGAGTACGTTGTAAGCATAGTGGGAAGCTACCATGAACTTGGCGAGGGCAGGACGGCCGAGTATTCCATTGTATGGCAATGGAATATCAGCGACGTCGAATGTGATGCGCTCAGTTCTGAAGTTGAGCTCCCGGCCAAAGGTCACCGGCAGAGTGATTTTCCCCTTGGGCTTGCTCCTTCCTGGGTTGATTCCTTGGAAAGAACCGGTCTCTTCGAGCTCGCCATCTGGGATTTGGAGTTTCTTGATCACAGCAGAGGAGATCAAGTTCAGCCCGGCCCCGCCGTCAACCAACATTTTGGTGACCTTGAGGTTGCGGATGGTGGGTGAGACCAGCATCGGTAAGCACCCGACCGCAGTGGTGCGGTCAGGGTGATCCTCAAGATCAAAAATGATGGGCGTGCTGGACCATTTGAGGAGCCTGCGCGACTCCACGGGCGGCTCTGCTGCATTCACCTCGCGCACCCACTGCTTGAGCTGGCGATGGGAGGTGTGCAGAGAGGCGCCACCGTCGACGCACAGGACCTCCGTGGCCTTCTGGAACTCCTGCTCGCTGTTATCTTCGTCCTCCATGTCTTCGTCGTCGTCCTCTTCATCCTTGTCGCGGCCCCGGGGAGGTCGATCACCTTGCCGCTGCTTGGCCTTGCCGCGGCGTCCTCCCCGGCCATTGAATGGCCGCTTCTTGCTTGGTTCTCCTCCGCCACCTTGGGCCTTCTCTTTGTCGCGCCTCTCGTACTCAGCTTTCTGCTGCTCGACGAGGTACTCGACGCGCTTGCAGTTGGAGAGGTCGTGGCCCTTGGTGCGGTGGATCTTGCAGTACTGCTTGTCGGAGCCGTCCTGCTTGTCGGCCGCCGCTACAGGGGCAGGCTCCTTGCCGGAGCCGCCAGCCTGTGTTTGCTTGGCGGGAGCCTCCTTGCCGGACTTCTCGACGGCAAGTACTTCCTTCTTGTTCTTCCTTCTATTGTTCCGCCGCAGGCTCTTCTTTGTCGGGGCGGCGTCGTCGCTGTCGCTTCCTCCTGTGCCAGTGTCGGTGTACTAAGGTAGGGGTACCCCAGTACCCCAACTTGTGCACGGGCAGTTGCAGCTTCCCGCGGCAAGGTTTACTGCGTGCTCGCCGGAGACCTTCCTGCTCCCTATTAAACCATTCAAAAACAAAGTATACAAGACATAAGACCGAGACCCCGGCAAGAGGAGCTTGCCGGGAAGGCCGTACCAGGTTCAAGATTGTCCCGCTAACACAAGACCCTGGCAAGAGGAGCTTGCCAGGAAGACTAGAAGACAACGCCTCGGCGCTATATGCGCCCCGGCAAGGGGCCCGGGGAGCGACAAGCTCCCGGGCCCGGCAAGACCAAGGCCCCGGCAAGGTGCTTGCCGGGGAGGCTGCGCTGTGTGCCCGCGCTCTAGCTCATCGGCCCACGCGTCGCCCTGGGGCCTATCCGGGGACGCGTGGCGGATGGCTGTGCAGCCTGGGGTACACGGTGGCACTCCACGGTGATGGATCCATCGCCGTGGCGGACGGAGACGCTAAGGCGGGAGCTTTTGGGGTCGACGGCGACGGGCATTAAATGCCCTTGTCCCCCACTGTTAAAGTAGGTATAGACCACTGTTCTGTACTGTAGCTCCACTGTTCCCGCACTGTTACAACTACCACCTCTTTTACATTTTTACCCCTTTCTCCTACGTTGACACCTGTCGGTGACCCCTTGCACTATAAAAGGAGGCCCATGCACAACGTGGAGGGGGTTCGAAACCTAGATCACTCTCGCGCCCGGTGTAGCTGCTTCTTCAAGCTCCCGAGCGCCCCAACTCAATACACAACCAAGCAGGAGTAGGGTTTTACGCGTCTACCGCGGCCCGAACCTGGGTAAAACTGCCCGCGTGCTCGCCTCGATCTGCTCTTTGTGCTCCCTCCGCCCTCGTACCGCACAGACAAGGGGCTCCGGTCCCATAGGTGTTCGTGGCGGACAGTTTCCCCCGACATCTTTGGCGCGCCAGGTAGGGGGCGTCGAGGTTGTGCGAACCTGATCCGGCGTTCGCGCGGGCGCATTCTTCACCAACCTCTCCAGCTTCATCAGCAACTTCATCAGCGACAACTCCATGGCCCCGAAGAAGAAGCCTTCGGAGGTCGGAGGCCCGTCTGCGTCTCACCCGCCGCCACCAGAGCCAACGGTGGGCGGGGGAGATGCCGTCGGAAGGGTGGCCGCCGGTGAGGACACTCACGGCGCCACCAGATCCAAGAACAGAACGGATGACCGAACCTCGGTCTCCGTGGACGCGCCGCGTCCATCTCAGCACACGACGACCCAGCAGCGCCATACCACAGGAGGTGGTATCCGCTTGCTGGGGCAAGGCTAAACCGGAGGCTCGCGGGACGCCCCGGACCCCCGTCCGGGTACAAGCAAAGCGAAGGCGCCGGCGCGGGACCCCGCTCCTTCTAACGTTGTTAGAAGTCCGAGCGTATCCCGCTCCTCGCACCGCTCGCCCGCGTTCCCTTCCACTCCAGCAGAAGCGCTCGCAAGAGCGCAACTGCTCCTCGACTTTCCTCCAGCGGCCGACAAGGCCGAAGAATGGAGGGCCACCATCCGGAGCCTGATAGACTTCGCCAACAACGACTCTCCGCAGCAGCCGTCGACCTCACGGCCGCGGCAAGCTGAGAAGACGAAGGCTATCGGCGACAAGACCGCCGGGGGTGCGACAAGCGTGCACTCCCCGCCGCAGAAGCAGAAGACACCGCCCCGCCGGAACAACCCCGACGACGGCTCCACAGCCTCGTCGGACCCGCGGGCTCGTCGGGACCAGCGCCAAGTCCTTGACGACCGGCGAGATGAAGACGCTCGGACCACGATCGAGCGCCGCCGAGAAGCTCGGCGACAATCCGACAAGAGGGCTGGGAACACTGTCGACGCACACGCGCCCGGTGAGCCAGGCGACTTGCCGTACGCGGCAGGATGCCCTGCGTTCACCCGCGAGCTGCGGCGCGTCCAGTGGCCCAGCATGAAGAATTTCAAGCCCGACGTACCGGAGAAGTACGACGGCAAGACGCACCCCTCGGAATTCCTCAGCGTCTACACCATTGCAGTACAAGCTGCCGGGGGGCGCGACGAGAAGATCTTGGCTAACTACTTCCCGCTCGTGCTGAAGCCGAACGTCCGTTCATGGCTCATGCACTTGCCGGAAGGCTCCATCTCTTCTTGGGCCGACCTCTGCCACCCGTTTGTTGGCGCCTTCACCGGCGGCCACAAACCCCATGGCCAGGAGAGCGATCTCCATATCTTGGCCCAGAAGGAAGGCGAACCCCTGCGCAAGTATATCCAACGCTTCAGCCGGGTGCAGCACAACATCCCTGACGTTCACCCTGCCGCGGTTATCAGCGCGTTCCATCAGAACGTGCGTAATCGCCGCATGCGTGAGGAAATGGCGATGACCAAGATTAGGGACGTCAGCGAGATCTACGCTCTGGCTGACAAGTGCGCACGCGCAGAAGAGGGGAGGAAACTCCCCGGGGAGGATGCTGGCGCGGGAGGAAGCGACAGCGACGACGCCGCCCCGGCAAAGAAGAGCCGGCGGCGGAACAACAGAAAGAAGGGCAAGAAGGAGGTGCTTGCCGTCGAGAAGTCCGGCAAGGAGGCCCCCGCCAAGCAAGCACAGGCCGGCGGCTCCGGCAAGGAGCCTGCCCCTGCAGCAGCGGCCGACAAGCCGGGTAGCTCCGACAAGCAATACTGTAAGATTCACCGCACCAAGGGTCACGATCTTTCCAACTGCAAGCGCGTCGAGTACCTCGTCGAGCAGCAGAAAGCTGAGTACGAGAGGCGCGACAAGGAGAAGGCCCAAGGTGGCGGGGAAGAGCCCAGCAAGAAGCGGCCGTTCAACGGCCGGGGAGGACGCCGCGGCAAGGCTAAGCAGCGGCAAGGAGATCGACCTCCCCGGGGCCGCGACAACGACGAAGACGACGATGAAGACATGGAGGACGACGAGAACAGCGAGCAGGAGTTCCAGAAGGCCACGGAGGTCCTGTGCGTCGACGGTGGCGCCACCCTGCATACCTCTCACCGTCAACTCAAGCAGTGGGTGCGTGAGGTAAACGCAGCGGAGCCGCCCGTGGAGTCGCGCAGGCTCCTCAAATGGTCCAGCACGCCCATCGTTTTTGACCTTGAGGATCACCCTGACCGCACCACCGCGGTCGGGTGCTTGCCGATGCTGGTTTCTCCCACCATCCGCAACCTCAAGGTCACCAAAATGTTGGTTGACGGCGGGGCCGGGCTGAACTTGATCTCCTCTGCTGTGATCAAGAAACTCCAGATTCAAGATGGCGAGCTCGAAGAGACCGGTTCATTCCAAGGAATCAACCCGGGAAGGAGCAAGCCCAAGGGAAAGATCACTCTGCCGGTGACCTTTGGCGGGGAGCTCAACTTCAGGACTGAGCGCATCACCTTTGACGTCGCCGATATTCCATTGCCCTACAATGGAATACTTGGCCGTCCTGCCCTCGCCAAGTTCATGGCAGCTTCCCACTATGCCTACAACGTGCTGAAGATGCCGGGGCCGATAAGCGTCATCACTGTCCATAGCGACAAGAAGGATGCGCTTATCTGCGCCGACAAGATTTACCGGGATGCGGCAGCTGCGGCCGAGAAGGATACTCTTGCCGCTGAAGCTCCCGGGGGGAAGAAGACGAAGACCAAGTCCGGCAAGTGCTCTGGGACCCACTCCGGCAACCGCACCTCCTCGAAGTGCTGCGCTGCCGTCGAGGACGTTCCATCGAGCTCCACCGGCAAGAGTAAGAAAGGAATGGCTGCTCCTCCGGCAACCAAGAAAGTGTCCGCAAAGGAGGACGGCACTGGTGGTACCTTCACCATCAGTGCCACCCTTGACAGTAAATAGGAAAGCGCGCTCGTTGCCTTCCTGCGGGCGAATGTCGATGTGTTTGCCTGGCAACCATCTGATATCCCCGGTGTTCCCAGGAAGGTAATTGAGCACAAGCTTGCTGTCTGTCCTCACGCGCGGCCCATCAAGCAAAAAGTAAGGAAGCAAGCCGTGGAGCGCCAAGAATTCATCAATGAAGAGATCAAGAAACTAGAGGCAGCAGGCCTAGTTAGAGGTGTGATCCATCCGACGTGGTTGGCAAACCCAGTCGTCGTGCGCAAGGCCAACGGGAAGTGGAGACTGTGTATAGACTTCACCGATGTCAATAAAGCATGTCCCAAGGATCCATTCCCTTTGCCGCGCATTGACCAGATCGTTGACTCCACTGCCGGATGTGAGCTACTCTGTTTTCTTGATGCATACTCAGGCTATCATCAGATTTTCATGGCCAAGGAAGATGAAGAGAAGATTGCATTCATCACTCCGTGTGGCACTTATTGCTTTATCCGCATGCCATTTGGATTGAAGAATGCAGGCTCAACCTTCGCAAGAGTAGTGTACACTGCTTTTGAGCCACAGATCCACAGAAATGTAGAAGCTTACATGGATGACATCGTGGTGAAGAGCAAGAGCAAGGAAACCCTGATTCAAGACCTGGAAGAAACATTTCAGAACCTGCGCAGGATACAGCTCAAGTTGAACCCCGAGAAGTGCGTCTTCGGAGTCCCCTCCGGCAAGCTTCTCGGGTTCTTTGTATCGCAGAGGGGGATTGAAGCCAACCCCGACAAGATCAAAGCCATTGAGCAGATAGAGGCCCCGAAGCGCGTCAAGGATGTCAGAAGGCTTGCAGGTTGTGTTGCTGCCCTCAGTAGGTTCATTTCAAAGTCTGCAGAACGCGCCCTACCTTTCTTCAAAATCTTGAAGAAGGCAGGTCCCATGAAGTGGACTCCGGAAGCGGAGGCGGCATTGTAGGATTTGAAACGGTACCTGTCTTCCACTCCTATACTTGTCGCACCTAGACCACAGGAAAAGTTGTTGCTATACCTAGCGGCAACCAACCAGGTGGTTAGTGTTGCGTTAGTAGCGGAGAGGGAGTCCGACGAGGAATCAGCACCACCAGCAAGCGAATCCGGCGACGAGCAGGGGGCTGCTCCGACAAGCTCTGGCCCCGACAAGGATGACTCTGCGCAGGAGCAAGGAGAGGTGCGGAAGAAGATGGTGCAGCGCCCAGTGTATTTTGTAAGTTCCCTTCTCCAGGGGGCTAGATCAAGGTACTCTGGTGTGCAAAAGTTGCTTTTCGGCCTCCTCATGGCCTCGAGAAAGCTGCGCCATTACTTCCAAGCCCATGAGATAACAGTGGTCACTCGCTTTCCGTTGAAGAGAATATTGCACAACCCAGAGGCAACAGGCAGGATCGTTGAGTGGGCGCTGGAGCTGTCGAGCTTTGGACTCAAGTTTGAAAGTACTTCAACCATACAGAGCCGAGCTTTGGCAGAATTCATAGCTGAGTGGACCCCAACGCCGGATGAAGAGGTTCAAGAAACAAGCACACCCGTACAAGAAGCGACAAGTGAATGGGTAATGTATTTTGACGGTGCCTTCTCGCTGCAAGGCGCCGGTGCCGGCGTGGTACTTATCGCGCCCACCGGAGAGCACCTCAAATATGTTATCCAGATGCACTTTCCCAGGGAGCAAGCGACAAACAACACTGCAGAATATGAAGGCTTGCTCGCCGGCCTCAGGATTGCGGCCGAACTTGGGATCAGAAAGCTGATTGTGCGGGGCGATTCTCAGTTGGTGGTCCGGCAAGTTAACAAGAGCTATCAGAGCCCTTTGATGGAAGCTTATGTCGATGAAGTGAGAAAGCTTGAAGAGCACTTTGAAGGTTTGCAGATGGAGCACGTCCCGAGAGCTCAAAATGAAATTGCAGATGGCCTTTCAAAGTGCGCCGCGATGAAGTTACCTGTGGAACCAGGGACCTTCTTGCTCAAGCTGACTCAACCATCCGTTACACCATCAATTGGGCAGTCCAAGAAAAGAAAGTTGGTCTCCGGCGAATAGTTGCCGGTGGATCTTCCTGAAACCGCCGCCAAGGTCCCCAAGATCAACAACCAGAACGCTGAGGAACAGTTTGCTCCTGCAAGTCCTCGGGCTTGTACAGTTGAAGCAAACGTTCCCGGCAAGCCTCGCCCCGGCGAGCTTGCCGGGGGACCATCAGCTCCGGCAGAACCGGAGGTCCTCGCCGTGGAAGCTGAGGTTCCCGCAGCGGCCCTCGAGCCTTTAGTCCTTGCCGTCGAGCCTCGGGCTCCGGCATGGGCGCAGCAGATCGTCCGTTTTCTGCAAACTGGAGAACTTCCCGACGACCCTCAAGAGGTAGAGAAGATAACCAGGCAGTCAAGTATGTATCAGTTCGTGGATAACGAGCTCTACAGAAGAAGACTCAACGGTGTCAGGTTGAAGTGCATCTCCAGAGAAGATGGACAGAAGCTGTTGGCGGAAATACACGGAGGCATATGCGGCCACCACATTGGCGCAAGGGCGCTTGCCGGGAAAGCTTTCCGGCAAGGGTTCTTTTGGCAAGAAGCCCTCCAAGATGCAACTGCACTAGTAACCAAGTGTGAAGCGTGCCAGTTCCATGCGAAGCAAATCCATCAACCAGCTCAAGCTCTCCAAACAATCCCTTTGTCATGGCCCTTCTCGGTCTGGGGGCTCGACATCCTCGGCCCTTTCCCTCGTGCTGTCGGGGGCTTTGAGTACTTGTACGTTGCAATCGACAAGTTCACAAAGTGGCCAGAAGTGGAGCCGGTGAGGAAGGTGACAGCACAGTCAGCGGTCAGGTTCTTCAGGTCAATTGTTTGCCGTTTCGGGATCCCTAACAGGATCATCACCGACAACGGTACGCAATTTACTAGTCGCACCTTCATGCAGTACGTCCAGGACCTTGGCGCCAAGGTCTGTTTCGCTTCTGTTGCTCACCCGAGGAGCAACGGTCAAGCGGAGAGGGCAAATGCTGAAGTGCTGCGCGGACTCAAGACAAGGACTTTTGACAGGCTGCGCAAGTGCGGAAGAAATTGGATAGAGGAGCTCCCGGCGGCTCTTTGGTCAATCAGAACGACACCAAGTCGAGCCACCGGACAGACACCTTTTGCTCTAGTCTATGGAGCAGAGGCAGTTCTCCCCACGGAACTCGTATACGGATCTCCTCGAGTACTCGCTTATGATGAGCTCGAGCAAGAGCAACTGCGGCAAGATGACGCATTGCTCCTTGAGGAGGGACATCTCCAGGCCGCTGTACGAGCTGCTCGATACCAGCAAGCTTTGCGCCGCTACCATAGCCGCAAAGTCAAAGCCAGGAGTCTCGAGGAAGGCGACCTTGTTCTTCGGCGCGTTCAGTCCGCCAAGAATTCCAACAAGTTGACGCCGAAGTGGGAAGGCCCTTATCGGGTGAGACAAGTTACGAGGCCCGGTGCTGTCCGCCTCGAGACCGAAGAAGGCTTACCGGTGAGCAACTCCTGGAACATAGAGCATCTTCGCAAGTTTCACCCCTAAGGCGCGGTTGCCGTGATCCGCTCCGGCAACCACCTTTTGTACAAGCTTTGCCGCTGTTGCATGTAACCCTTTGTACAAAGCCGGGCGCAGACCCCGTGCATCAGTAAAGTTTTTCTGTTTCTCGCATCGATTGCCTTTTTGCATGTTTCTCTTTGCTATTGGCATGTTCTATTTGGCATTTGGTGCAACACTCAAGTATACGGTAAGCAATAGCACGCCGAAAGGCCATATGCTTGTTTCCCTCTCCCTTTTTCTTTCCTCTTAAGCAGAAGGAACGTTCCTCGCGCACAAGTTTGCCGGGGGGGAAGGAGGTGGAGGAGGAACCAAGTGCTGTTCAAGAAAGAGAAGCCTTACCGGAAAGCAAGCAATATAAGCAAGCAGCATATGAAAGATAAGTTGTTAAGAATTTGACCAGTTAAAATTTTAAAATTTAGTTGTCTTCCTTGAACGATCACATTTTGTATGGAAAACCTGTGCGCGGAGGAACCTACCCGTAGCTTGCCGCACCCTTATCTTGTTTTCGAGTTCACTCAACGATTTAAGTGAGCTGCGACAAGTGTCGCGCCCTTGCTTCGTTTCCGAGTACGCTCAGCAAGCTAAGTGCGTTGCGACTAGCTGCGGCAAGGTTGCTTGCCGGCGAGAACCTTGGCCAGCAGGCTGCTCAGAGTCCAGCACTCAGCGCTCGCGGCAAAGGCCCCTTGCCGGCAAGCTCCCCGGGAGCGTAGGGTGAAAAACATACAAAGTCAAAGATTGAGACAAGGAAGATAACATTGCACCGATTAATCAAAATAAAGTGAATATCTTACAAAGGATAAATTGTCGCGATGGACTAATAAGTTCATGACATAATATGCAGCAACAAAAAGATAAAGATAATGGAGCCCTAGTCCACGCGGTCGCCTTCCTTCCTGCCAAGCTTTGCCACCTTGGCGATGATGTGGCCGACCTGCTCCTTCAGGGCCTCCGTATCTGCATCAGCCGGCAAGCTGCGAAGAACGTTCGTGAGGTTGATTCCCGGGTTGCGGTACACGATCTTCGTCAGCACCCGCTCCAGAGTTCCCGCGCAGAGCAGGCGCGACTCCTCGGCCAGCTGCGCGGGGATGCGGTTCCGGAGACTTGCAAGGGCCGGAGCGACCCCTCTGAAGAAGAGGCTGAGCCTGGCGCTGTGCGGGAGATCCGGATCCGGCGAGTAGATGAGATGTTCTACCTTCAACGCCAGCAACTCCTGGTCAATGTTGGACGCGGAAGAAACCAGCTCTTCGGTCCACACTTCAATGGTCTGCCGGAAGAGCTCGGACGCCTTGTTGACGTTCTCCACCAAGGTCCGCTCCTTGCGGAGCTCATCCTTCAACTTGGTCTCCTGAGCCCGGGCAGCATCGAGCGATTCCTTCAGAGTGGTGACCTTCAGCTCCAAGTCCTCGATGGAGTCCTTGGCGGCCTTCAGCTCGTCGCCCCTCTTGGAGAGACTCACCTGAAGCTCGGAGTTTGTGTGAGCATCCTTCTCGCGCTCCAGGATGAGCGCGGCAACCTTCTCGGCGCTCACCTTCATCGCCTTCTCCAACTGTTCAACCTTGGCGGCAAGCTCCTTCTTGGCGTCTTCCGCGGCAACCGCAGCGGCTTTCGCCTCCTTCAGCTCCCCGCCAAGGGCAGCCTCGCGGGCGGCAAGGTCCTCCTCATGGGAGTCCAGCTCGACCTTCCGCTGCGCGAGCTCTCCCTCTCGCCGGGACATCTCCACCCCGGCGAGACGCTGCTGCTCTTCAGCTTCAGCCTTCTCGAGCACCCACTCCTGGTACTCGCCGGCGAGACGCTCACGCTCCTCCGCCACCTGGCGGAGGGCAGCCTGATTGGCGGCGCTGAGCTCCGCCGCACGCTTCTCCATTTCCGCCGCGGCCTTGGCGGCAAGGGCCTCCCGGGAGGCCAGCTTCGCCTGCCTGGCCCGGTAAAGGGCCAGGAGCTGGTGGAGCAACCTCTCCTCCTCGGGCCCCTCACTCCCGCCGGGCGCCTGGACGATCTTCAAGCCTGCGGAGGCGAGGACTTCTCCGTCGAATGCCTCGCCCTCCGCAGGAACTCGCGATGAAGACCCCCACGGCATCTGGATGAAGACGCCGTTGGGGGCCTCGAGATAGTACCTCTGCTCCTCGCCGGCGGAGGGGCCGGTGGCCGGTGCAGCATCCGATGCTCCCGCCGCCTCCGGGTCGGCGGTGCGACCACCGTCCCCCTCCCCGGCCGCTGCGTCTGCAGCCGGAGCAGTCTCTTGCGCGGCCGGCTCGGCGGCCTCGGCTATCTCCTCGACGACAGGAGCGTCGCCGCCACCGCCTTGCGCGCCCTCCTCCTCAAGGTCGATAACCTCCGTCTCCATGGGCGCGGGAGGAGGAAGATCTATAAAGAAGAAGAAGAAAAAGAAGTTCAAGACCCAAGCAAATATCCAAAAAGAGACAAGCCAAGAAAACAAGTCACGAAACTTACCTTGGCGGACGTCCTCGGCGGCGGGCTCCCTCGCCGGGGAGCTCGGCCTTGTCGGAGTAGCCACCCTCGCCGGGCTGCTCGCCCTTGGCGGGGTACTCTGCCTCGGCGGAGTACCCGCCCTTGGCGGAGCACTCTCCCTTGCCGGAGAGTTCTGCCTTGGCGGGGACGGCGGGGCCTGCGGCTCCTCAACGATGGCCTCCGGGCGCTCTTCCCGCTGTGGCTCCACCTCTGCACAGAACAAGACAAGAAACGTCAAGATATGAAGACAAAACCAAATCCTCAGGCGTTCCCCGACAGGCGAAAAGAGAGAACCCCAGACTTACGCTGGGGGCTGCGCTGCGGGCTACGCTGGGGGCTGCTCCTCGGAGCAGCGCTCGGATCCGGCAGGCTCGGCTCCGGCACACCCCCTGTTGCCGCGGCCGCCGAGTCTTCCGCGACCTCAACCTCGGGCGCCTTGGCCTTCTTCGCCGCGCGATGGGCCAGGGTCCTGAAATCAGAACGATAAACAGAGTCAACATCAACAAAAAATCAAGACAAAAATCAAGAAGATATAAGGTCTTGGATTCTTACTCCTGGTCCTCCTCGTCGTCCTCGCTCAGGGCGGAGAAGTCATACTCCACCGTGGGCGCGTCGGCGCAAGGAGCGGAAGACGAAGACTCCCTCGCGCGCTTGTTGTTCACTGGGGCTGGGGGCTGCGAAGACCCATCCCCTGTGGCTGCCGGCGCCCGAGGAGCGGACGGAGCCGTTGCTCCGCTCCGAGAAGACCCCTGCCGGCTCGCTGCCGGCCTGCGGGGCGCCTCCGTCGTGGTCCGCGCACGGGCCGCCTCCGCTGCGGCTGGTGCGCCGGACGGCCTTGGCGCGGCGTGGCTCCCCCGGGGAGCTGCCCGGCGAGGTGGCTGTTGCCGGGGCGCCTGCGCCCTCTCCCCCGTCGCCGCCTTGCGGAGGCGCTTCATCGGGGACTGCCTCGGGCTTGCCGGGGGCGGAGAGCTCTCCGACGAGGAGAGGTCGTCGGCGTACAACTCCGTGGATCCGCCGGAGTCCTCGGCCTACTCCTCCTCCTCCTCTGCCCCGGCCGGCTCGCTGGGCCCAGCGTCTTGCGCTGCGGCCCCCTTTCCTTTGGCGCCTCCGCCCCGTGCGGCGCCTCTGCTCCCTCCGGCGGTGCCCTCCATTGCCGCGGCCTCCGCCGCGATCCCGTGGATCCCGGAGTGCCTCAACGAGGGGACCCCGGCGAGCGCGTCGGGTGGAAGATTCAGCAACCTGCGAATCTCCGCCTCCTCCGCCTGGGTGGACGCGTCCTCAGCCTCCGCCTCCTCCGGCGAGAATCCGAAGACTCCTGCCGCCGCGGCTGCGGCGGCCTCCTCAGCCCAAGAAGCTATGTAGGCGATCTCCTGGTCGGTGGTGTCCCGCGTGTGCAGCTTGAGGTCCTCCTTGTTCTTCGCCACCTCGGCAAGGTTGTCGTAGAAGTTGAGGACGTCAATGGGCTTCGGGGCGATCCACGTGCGGTCCAAGCCATGCGAGTCACACATGGGCATCATGGCGAGGATCCGATCCCTGACGGCGTTGTTGCAGAGCGGCACCACTTCCCGGGGAGTCCTGAACCACTCGGGGTGCGTCGGGTCGTACTTGAAGAGTTCTCGTACCATTCCCCGCAGCTCCAGAGTGGTGAAGTTAAAATTGAGCCCGGGGCGCAGCCTCATGATGTCTGCCGGGCCGCCGTACTCCCAGGCCGGCCTCTTCCGGTCTTGGAGAGGGGCGATGCGCCGGCGGAGGAAATCTGCGCCCACCTCAGCAACTGACAGATTGGCCAACCGAAGACGAAGAATCCGGACGAGGGCGATGTTGAGCTTGACGTCGTCCGAGTCCAGCTCACTCCAGTCCCTGCCGCGCACGATGGGCGTTGTGCGCGGCGCGGTAAAGGCTTGTGGCTGGTCTTCTACGATCCAGCACCACTCCGCTCGCCATTCCTCCCACTTGCCGCGGAGCTCCCCCGGCAAGTACGCCCCTTTCTTATTCAGACGAAAGACCCAGGAAATTCCTCCGGAGAGGGGGGCATCTGCCTCGGCTCTAGGGGTGAAGAAGTGTCTAAAGAGGGCTACATTGGGGTGGACTCCTATGAAGTTTTCGCACATGTGCGCGAAAACAGCCATGGTGAGAATGGCGTTGGGGGTGAAGTCAAGCAGATGGAGGCCATATGTGTTCATGACGTCGCAGAAGAAGTTCGAGAAAGGGGGACAGAGACCACAATGGAAAAAGGCAGCAAAGAAGTAGTACCCGCCGGGATAGCTGTCCTTGGCGGCGGCCGGGTATGCTCGCGTGCGGGGATGCGCGTCGGTTCCCTTGGACCAGAACAAGTAATACTTGTTCCAGAGCTCCCGCACGCCGAGCTTCGGCGGGAAGACGACGTGCCGCTTCCGGTACGCGATGAGCTTGGCCGCTTGCTCCGATTTCTCCCGCTTGGCCTTCTCCGCCTTCGCCTTGTCGGTCTTTGGGGCCATGGCGGACGCGGTGGAAGGAGGGGGACGAAGAGCTCGGCGGCGGCGGAGATGTGGAGGCAGAGCGCAAGAAGGAATCTTTGGAGGAGGAAGACGACGTAATGAAAGCGCAAGGAGGGGAACCGCGCCCGCTCCCTCTGCTTTTATGGGGGAGTGGGGGGCGTTTCGCCCTTTCCATTAAGAGATCGTGGGCACGTCCCATCCCACGGCGCCGCGATCGACGCGTGCCGTTACCGTGGGGTGCGGCGAATAAGGAAGTGGATTCGGCGCGCCGCGGGCCGCGGGTGCCCGTGCACTGTTTTGGGCCTGGCCCAACAGCGCTCGGCACCGTGTGTGGCCCAGGCCCGGGGGCTCCTGTCGGTGTACTAAGGTAGGGGTACCCCAGTACCCCAACTTGTGCACGGGCAGTTGCAGCTTCCCGCGGCAAGGTTTACTGCGTGCTCGCCGGAGACCTTCCTGCTCCCTATTAAACCATTCAAAAACAAAGTATACAAGACATAAGACCGAGACCCCGGCAAGAGGAGCTTGCCGGGAAGGCCGTACCAGGTTCAAGATTGTCCCGCTAACACAAGACCCTGGCAAGAGGAGCTTGCCAGGAAGACTAGAAGACAACGCCTCGGCGCTATATGCGCCCCGGCAAGGGGCCCGGGGAGCGACAAGCTCCCGGGCCCGGCAAGACCAAGGCCCCGGCAAGGTGCTTGCCGGGGAGGCTGCGCTGTGTGCCCGCGCTCGAGCTCATCGGCCCACGCGTCGCCCTGGGGCCTATCCGGGGACGCGTGGCGGATGGCTGTGCAGCCTGGGGTACACGGTGGCACTCCACGGTGATGGATCCATCGCCGTGGCGGACGGAGACGCTAAGGCGGGAGCTTTTGGGGTCGACGGCGACGGGCATTAAATGCCCTTGTCCCCCACTGTTAAAGTAGGTATAGACCACTGTTCTGTACTGTAGCTCCACTGTTCCCGCACTGTTACAACTACCACCTCTTTTACATTTTTACCCCTTTCTCCTACGTTGACACCTGTCGGTGACCCCTTGCACTATAAAAGGAGGCCCATGCACAACGTGGAGGGGGTTCGAAACCTAGATCACTCTCGCGCCCGGTGTAGCTGCTTCTTCAAGCTCCCGAGCGCCCCAACTCAATACACAACCAAGCAGGAGTAGGGTTTTACGCGTCTACCGCGGCCCGAACCTGGGTAAAACTGCCCGCGTGCTCGCCTCGATCTGCTCTTTGTGCTCCCTCCGCCCTCGTACCGCACAGACAAGGGGCTCCGGTCCCATAGGTGTTCGTGGCGGACAGTTTCCCCCGACAGCCAGCATCCTCCCCGGGGAGTCTCCTCCCCTCTTTTGCGCGTGCGCACTTGTCAGCCAGAGCGTAGAGCTCGCTGACATCCCGAATCTTGGTCATGGCCATTTCTTCACGCATGCGGCGGTTACGCACGTTCTGATGGAACGCCCTGATAACCGCGGCAGGGTGGACGTCGGGGATGTTGTGCTGCACGCGGCTGAAGCGTTGGATGTACTTGCGCAGGGATTCTCCTTCCTTCTGGGCCAGAATGTGGAGATCACTTTCCTGGCCGTGGGGTTTGTGGCCGCCCGTGAAGGCGCCAACAAACTGGTGGCAAAGGTCTGCCCAAGAAGAAATGGAACCTTCCGGCAAGTGCATAAGCCAGGAACGAACGTTCGGCTTAAGCACGAGCGGGAAGTAATTCGCCAAAATCTTCTCGTCGCGCCCCCCGGCAGCCTGCACCGCGATGGTGTAGATGCTGAGGAATTCGGAGGGGTGCGTCTTGCCGTCGTACTTCTCCGGTACGTCGGGCTTGAAATTCTTCATGCTGGGCCACTGGACGCGCCGCAGCTCGCGGGTGAACGCAGGGCAGCCTGCCGCGTACGGCAAGTCGCCTGGTTCACCGGGCGCGCGCGCGTCGACAGCGTTCCCAGCTCTCTGGTCTGATTGTCGCCGAGCTTCTCGGCGGCGCTCGATTGTTGTTCGAGCGTCTTCTTGTCGCCGGTCGTCGAGGACCTGGCGCTGGTCCCGACGGGCCCGCGGATCCGACGACGCCGTGGAGCCGTCGTCGGCGTTGTTCCGGCGGGGTGGCGTCTTCTGCTTCCGCGGCGGGGAGTGCACGGTTGTCGCACCCCCGGCGGTCTTGTCGCCGTCGGCCTTCGTCTTCTCAGCTTGCCGCGGCCGCGAGGTCGCCGGCTGCTGTGGAGAGTCGTTGTTGGCGAAGGCGATCAGGCTCTGGATGGTAGCCCTCCAGTCTTTGGCCTTGTCTGCCGCTGGAGGGAAGTCGAGGAGCAGTTGCGCCCTTGCGAGCGCTTCTGCTGGAGTGGAGGGGAGCGGGGGCGAGCGGCGCGAGGAGCGGGATATGCTCGGACTCCTAACGGCGTTAGAAGGAGCAGGGTCCCGCCCTGGCGACCGCGCTTTGCTCGTGCCAGGGCGATGGCCCGGAGCGTCCCGCGAACCTCCCGTTTGCCCTTGTCCCAGCAAGCGGATACCACCTCCCGTGGTATGGCGCTGCTGGGTTGTCGTTTGCTGGGATGGACGCGGCGCGTCCACGGAGACCGAGGCTCGGTCGTCCGTCCTGTCCTTGGATTTGGTGGCGCCGCGGGTGTCCTCGCCGGCGACCACCCTTCCGACGGCGTCTCCCCCGCCCACCGTTGGCTCTGGTGGCGGCGGATGAGTCGCAGACGGGCCTCCGACCTCCGAAGCCTTCTTCTTCGGGGCCATGGTGCTGTTGTTGATGAAGCTGACGAATTCGGAGAGGTTGATGAAGAATGCGCCCGCGCGAACGCCGGATCAGGTTCGCACAACCTCGACGCCCCCTACCTGGCGCGCCAAAGATGTCGGGGGAAAATGTCCACCACGAGCACCTATGGGACCGGAGCCCCTTGCTTGTGCGGTAAGAGGGCGGAGGGAGCACGAAGAGCAGATCGTAGTGAACACGCGGGCAGTTTACCCAGGTTCGGGCCGCGGTAGACGCGCAAAACCCTACTCCTGCTTAGTTTGTATTGAGTTGGAGAGCTCGGGAGCTTGAAGAACTAGCTACACCAAGCATATGAACGATCTAGGTTCCGAACCCTTTCTACGTTGTGCATGGGCCTCCTTTTATAGTGCAAGGGGTCACCGACAGGTGTCAACGTAAGAAAAGGGGTAAAAATGTAAAAGAGGTGGTAGTTGTAACAGTGCGGGAATAGTGGAGCTACAGTGCGTGAACAGTGGTCGCTACCTACTTCGACAGTGGGGGACAAGAGCATTTAATGCCCGTCGCCGTCGACCCCAAAAGCGCCCGCCCTTGCGTCTCCGTTTGCCACGGCGATGGCTTCACCACCGTGGAGTGCCACCGTGTCCCCCAGGCTGCACAGCCATCCGCCACGCGTCCCTGGAAAGGCCCCAGGGTGACGCGTGGGCCGATGAGCTGGAGCGCGGGCAGACAGCGCAACTCTCCCGGCAAGCACCTTGCCGGGGTCTTGACCTTGCCGGGCCCGGGAGCTTGTCGGGCTCTGAAGCTTGTCGCTCCCCGGGCCCTGCCGGGGCGCATGTTGCGCCGAGGCATGTCTTCTGTAATTGAATCTTCTAGTCTTCCTGGCAAGCTCCTCTTGCCAGGGCCTTGCGAGGGTGAGGTAATCTTGAGCCTGGAACGGCCTTCCCGGCAAGCTCCACTTGCCGGGGTCTCGATCTTCTGTCTTGTATACTTTTTTTTTGAATGGTTTTACATGGAGCAGGAAGGTCTCCGGTGAGCACGTGGTCGACCCTGCTGCGGGAAGCTGCTACTGCCCGTGCACAAGTTGGGGTACTGAGGTACCCCTACCTTAGTACACCGACAACCATCTTCCTAATACACAATTAATCTATAGTGTTCAAGTTGTTTATGATAGTCCTACTCCCACTATTACCAATGAGAAAGATTATGCTTATGTGGAGAGTAAGAGTACCTTTTTGCATGTGGATCATGGTAACAATGCTTTATGTGATGCTTATATTGTTGAGTTTATTCGTGATCCCACTGAAAATTATTATGAAAAGGGAACATATGCTTATAGATATTTCAATAATATCAAGTTCCCTCTCTTTATGTTGAAGGTTTTGAAGCTGCACTTGTTTTGTCTTCCTATGCTTATTGCTTTGTGCTTCAATGAATTATTCTATTGCAATATTCCTATGCATAGGAAGCATGTTAGGCTTAAATGTGTTTGATATTTGCTTCTTGATGCTCTCTTTTGCTCTTCAACTCTTATTCCTACGAGAGCATCATTAAAGTCTTAAGCCTTTTTATGGCTATAAAGAAAGAGCTCTAGGGAGACAACCCTCGTTATCTTTGCTTTCAGTGTGTTCTCTCAGTTTTAGTGGTCTTGATGTTTGTTACTACTGTAGCAACATCATTGTATCTTTATTTTTCAGCTTTGTGCCAAGTTTAGCCTCCGATTGCAAGAAAGTTCAAAAGTTGTGACGTGCTGTCCAGGAAACAGATTCTGTCCTTGGACAGAAAAATTCGTATAAAATCACCAGATCATCTTTTTGGTCTGAATTGTTTTGACAGCGTGCTCTATACCATTGGCTTTCGGACGTCTGTTCTGAGTTTTTTGATTTGAGTTGCAGAAGTGCCCCGAAAAAATTATTTACTACCTGCTGGTCTGTTTTTCACAGATTCTGTCCTGTTTTGCCTTTTCTTCGTTTTGCAAACCTTGAGCTTGCTTTTTCTTTGCAAAAAACCTTTTGGCAATCTTGAGAAATAGTAGCTCCTCAATATTATCCTTATTTCCAGTAGGGAAAAATTATTTTATTATGGGTACTAACCTCGCTAATCAGATTATGATGAGTTATGTATGAAGGGAGTTTTCAAGTGTGCGAGCGAAGACGATAAAAGAAGATCCAGGAGGGTCAAACGCTCAAGCTTGGGGATGCCCCCGTGCACCCCCAAGAAATATTCAAGAAGACTCAAGCGTCTAAGCTTGGGGATGCCCCCATGCATCCCCTTCTCCATCAACAATTATCAGTTCGTCTTTCGTTCCACTATATTTTAATCACTTCATGCGTTATGTGCTATGCTTGGACCGTCTTGCTCTTAGTTTCCTTTTTAGTTTTCTTTAGCTTTGCTTCCTGTTCATAATAAGTTAGATCCTAGCTTTCTTTGTGTGGGAGAGAAACACGCTCCACTTCAACCTAGAACACAACATAGGATTTTCATGCTTATCTTTGCTGTGTATGTTCTTTATCTTTCAATAGCTACTGTCATGTTTAGCTCTTAGTTTTCATGCTTTTCTTTTTAAAGAGCTTTTGTTTAGTTGGTTGCTGAACTCTCTTGAGTTATCATGCTTATCTTGTTGAGAGAGTTTGTCTGTGGCACTGGTTGATATGTCTATGATAAAAATGCTATGTGCATAATGGTGCTTAGTAGTTCATGTTTTCTTATGGTTAGTCTCAAATAGCTGGGGGGTTCTTAATGTGTTATTGAAGTACCAACATGATTTGTTTGCCTATGATGTGGTATGGTTTAGTGATATCTTCCTCCAAGAATTTATTTTGATTGACTTGGCATATGCTCACGCATATTTAAGACTGTAAAGAAAGTCTATCAAGCCTTGATGATCTTTAATTTCTGAGTAGCGATATAACTTCCATGCCCGATTCAATGTTGCTTTGTCGCTCTGCATGATTATGACCGTCATTGCTCTCTTAGTTGGTCGCTCCCAGTCTTTTGCTAACCTTCACTTGTACTAAGCGGACTGACTGCTTGTGCATCCAAAATCCTTTAAACCAGTTATGCCATATGAGTCCACCATACCTTCCTATACATGGTATTTACTTGCCATTCCTAACGAAGACTATCTTGTACCATCTCGAAATTATTCAAAAAAGCATTTCTCTTTTGTGCCTCTGTTTTAGCTCATGAGGAAGTAGTAGTTAATTCATGATCTTTTTAAGTTGGACTAGTTTCACCCCGGGATTGCATGTCTAATCTGCAAACCCCTAATACGAGAAGGAACTAGCAAAGAGTGCGCCCGGCTCATTAAAAAAATATACAACAAACAAACCCTCCTTCACGCTTTGTTCATGAGAAATCAGAAAACTTTGGCAGTGATAAACAAAGGAGATTAAGGGGATGTGATCGTCCCCGTGCGGGAGCCGTTCCTCGAAACTTGTCCAGCTCGAGAAGTAATTGAGTTATCTACTAGCATTCGTTGACGAAATATGCATATCCCAAAAATAATTTTTACCTCTGTTTTTAAAAACCAAGAGCTCTGGTACATGTTTAGTCTTTGCTTCCAACCACGGGTTTTCAACCCTGCCATCAAAAGCCACGGTTCGAGAGTCTCCACCTTCTTTCTTCAAAGCACCAACTATTGAGAGCATGATTGTCATTCTGAGTGTAATGTGCATTGTCCCAAAGTACCATTGTCTTCTGCATGATTATGATATCGCTTATTCTGAAATCATTGTATCTAGTCGTCACTTAAACCTCGGAGGTGCCACTGCATTTATGTTTTGCTTCACTAAAGGGGGCAAGCGAGGTATCACTTTGTCATGTTTGCACACCATGCTCACTACAAATCTATTGAGTGTTTCAGTATCATATTGTAAAACTTTCAGTTCTTTGTGATATTCTCATGAGGCAACTTAATTACTACAGATACATTATTTCAGTAAGCATTTGTCATGTGACTGTGAAAAGTCCTTATATGGTTGATAGCATGTCACCACAGAAATTATGCTTGTTATCATTTACCTACTCGAGGACGAGCAGGAATTAAGCTTGGGGATGTTGATACGTCCAAAACGTATCTATAATTTCTGCTTGCTCCATGCCTCTTTTGAGTGATATTGCTATGATATTTATGCACTTCCATACACTTTTGATCATATTTGGACTAACCTATTAACTCAGTGCACCCAAGTGCCAGTTTCTGTTTTTTGCTGTTTTTGTATTTCAGGTTTTCCCATTACGTAAATTGCCAGAAAAATTCCGGGAAAATATATACAAAATCAGCGCTCCAGAAGCTTCCATGCGGCCAAAGTAGGGCCAGAGGGGGGCCAGATGGGCTCCAAGCGCCCAGAGGGGGCGGCCCCACCCCTGGCCGCCGCGCCAGGCCGCCTGGGCCCCCCTTACCTCCGCTGGTGCCCCCCTTTGGCATATATTTACACCGCGTCCCCAAACCCTCGAGGACGGAACCCTTTTCTCCAGAAGCTATTCCGATCTCCGCCGCCATCGCCACCAAGTTTCGGGGGACCAGAATTCCTGTGCCGGCACCCTGCCGGGACGGGGAAGTGCCCCCGGATTCATCTCCATCGATGTTGCTTCCTCCCTCCATGATGCGGGAGTAGTTCCTCCTCGGGGCTGAGGTTTTCTACCAGTAGCTATGTGGTCAATTCTCTCTCCCATGATGTGATCTTCATTGTGATCATAGGCTATGTTAATCTAGGGTGATCCCATGATATTTCCCCTTCCTCTATGTATTGGATTGATGTACTCACTTGTCTTTATCTAGTATAATCTCCGAGACCAAGGTGACAGCGGTCTATTGGACATGGATTAGAAGAATATTTTCATTAGTGATTTCCTCTTTTGTGTGTTGATTGAAGATTGAGAGTCTCTTGGTGCTTGTCTTTGACTATCCTTGAGATATGTTGTGGTGATTGTGGTACTCTCTTTGGATGGCCGTGGTGACATTGGGAAATCCATAGATTGAGAACTACGAACTTTGAGGTGTGCTTTTGTAGCCCTACATAATTCTCGTCCTCTCTTGACCACAAAGGAATGACCTCCGAGTGCGTCCCCCTTGCATGTTTTATGGGAAATATCATGTGATTCGATTATGTTAATGTTGTTGGGAGTTGCCACTAGTGAAAGTATGAAGCCTAGGCCTTGTTTCCACCATTGCAATACCATTTGTGCTCACGTTTACCACTTGTTTGCTTGCTGCACTTTTTATTACAGATTTATATTACTTTGCTTTGCCACTCCTATCATCCATATTTTACCATCTCTTCGCCGAACTAGTGCACCTATACAACTCCTAGTTGTATTAGGTGTGTTGGGGACACAAGAGACTTCTTGTATCTTGATTGCAGGGTTGCTTGAAAGGGGTATGTTCAACCTCTACTTCCCTGAGTTCGATAAACCTTGGGTTACTCACTTAAGGGAAATTTGCTGCTGTCCTACAAACCTCTACTCTTGGAGGCCCAACAATGTCTACAGGAATAGAAGCGTGTAGTAGACATCACCACGCTGAGTGCGGTGACTACGGGGACGGGGAGGGAGGAGAGGGTGTGGCCCTCACCGTACGATGCAGGGGTATGGGCGGCGAGGCTCGGTGATGCGAGTCGGAGAGGAGGACGAG
>LR738710.1:863348847-863377348 GCA_902687465.1 Secale cereale | reverse complement strand
CAGTGGGGGGCTCGGGGTTTCGGGGGAGGCCATATAGGCCAGGGGTTGGGCTGGCCGGTTGGGCCGTCTGGCCCAGTTGGCCTGGGGGGTTTCCTTTTTATTTTCTTTTTGCTTTCTGTTTTGACGTTTTCCTTTTTATTTATTTTATTTTCTGTTTTATTTATTTTAGATCATTTATACTTTTGCTAAAAATGTGTTTTCTTCACCATAATTACTTACGTAATATTTGTCACACACCGAACATTTTAGTTTTTAAATATTTGAAAACTTTTACCGTTTGTCTTTATTTTAAATTTGAAATTTGAACTTGGTTTCGAACTGACACGAGTTTATCCACAGTAATCGAGGTGACGTGGCATCATTAGCAAAGTTTTACTGTAGCTTGATTACCCGGGCGTCACAATTCTCGTCTACTACAAGAAATCTCGTCCCGAGATTTAAGCGGTGTAGTAAGAGGGAGCGAGTGCTGGTAGCGCAACCTAACGAGTCTTCTCGGTCTTGGCTACCCTTTCGAAGAGGTTGATCCCTTTTGTTGATTTCTTGATTTCTCTGTTTTAAGTCATCGTGAACAAGTCGTCATCCTTTCTTCGGGAGCTCCATCGTCCTACGAACGCGGATAGGGGGAAAAACTCCGGAAGAACGTGTCTCCACAAAGCTGGGCATCTGATGGTGAACTCAATGGGAAATACACAAGGTACCCCACGAGTTGTATTTCAGTGAATACGCCGTGTGCAATATACGATGGTACCAAAGTTTCAAAATGGTAGGCAATCAATTGATGCCTAGACAGAAGCTGGAATGGGGGCTTGAGCAACGAGAATAACAAGGTGTTTGATTCCAGGATGAATAGCAGTATAGAATTTAGCTCGTGAATCACATACGAAGCAAGGTGCAAATGATACATTAGAATCCGGGTTGTAAAGAAGAGTCAAGTTTCGATATAGTGGACATGTGGGTTATGGGCCCACCATGTGGGTTGAAAATAGGAATGGTGGTGACATCTTGCACAGCCGCGACAGGGAGGCATGTTAGTGGATAGCTTGTCAGCTATGTCGGCTACAATGTCGGTACCAAGGACGGGGAACGAAGAGAACCATTTTCCCACTCGTTGTAACGAGGCAGACCAATAAAAAAATTTCTCGCCCATTGGTGGCTACCGAAATGTTATCAACAATAGTAACAGGGTCTTACTGACAGAGTTATATACTAAGGTGTTTACATAAGCAGAAAATTATTGCTGCTTAGAGTATATGTAGAACAAAGAAAGGTTAAACAAACAAATGGAAAGGAAAATTGTGATTACACACAATTAATAGGAGTATATCCTTCCCATGGACAAGTAGAACATGGCATACAGGGTTGGAGAGCAAGTATCCAACCATTCAGATAAAGAGGCAAGGATTAATCAAGATGTTACCCATACAACGGTGTTTGGATATCTGACCAAGAAACATTTAGCATTGGGCTTCAAATGCTCTTGTTGAAAATCGGAGTACCACAGACATGCTTCGAGATAGCATTGGCATGGTCTTGAAGCAAAGGTCGGACTTGGATACACAAAGGATTCATCAGGAACACTTATAGAATCAGTCTTACAATTTCCTCCTGGAAGAACGGTTATCCTTGCAAAAGAGATTATAATGATAGGTCCTCCAGCCAGGGCTGCTAGGCATGACATCATATTACGAAGTCAGCAAAGGACCATCATTATAACTCCTGGAAAGTTGTCCCAACAATTATATCTGACCGAGATTCAGATCCGATTGGTGTCATGATACCTCAGACTCGGGATGTTTGAGAAGAAACGGTGCAACATTAATCGACGAAATGACATTGCAAGATTCTCGGGAAATGAACTATGGGAGCGGGTTCCCGAAACAATAGTTCATCATTAAACCAAGGAGAGGATGAGCAGGTGGCTGATGGGCTCAGTGACAATTCGTCAAGAATTTCCAAATGGATGGATTTCCACAATAATGTAAACCAGAAGAAGACACTTGTCAATTCAAATGATATAATGTTGTATGCTCGAGGAAAACATACACGATTAATCATTACTGAAAGGTGTGCCCGAAATATGACCTTAGGCATCAAGATCAATTGTTAGAGTGACGATCCAATAACCAACAGTCTAAGAACGAACCGTGGATCATTAACTTCAAAGCAATAGGGTTGCTAGAAATACAAAACTCAAACAACATGGTTAGAAATTGGTATCCCGGTTAAAAACAACACGGAGACCAAGGAAGAATGATGGTGGTGAGAAGTATCATCATACCGAGAATTTCTAAGAGGTGGATCAATCCCCACAATATTCTCGGCATAAAAGACAGTAATACTTCAAGGAAGAACACAACACTAGCTGGAGAGCAAGTTGTATTCATAATGTAGACAAGTTCGCGATGAAAGGAAGTCAAGGGTGTTGTCGATGATAATAAAAATCATCGAGGGCGAGGAGGGTATTTCTCATCATGAACACAGTTGACATCTTGGAAGAAGTCAAAGTGTTGAAGGTGATCTGCCACATTTGCTGGGAGGTTTCAAGAGGATGCAATCAAACAACAATGGCAACAAGCAAGAGAATGATGAAGTGGCAAGTTATAGGATCATTATATAAGATGCAGGCTTGGAACCAAAGTTGCCTTTCAAGACAAGCAACATGATGTTGAAGCCTTGACGTAAGTCATGCTCACACACTGAAGAATTCGTGCACCAGAGAAAGATGAGGTAGCACAGTCAAAGATAGCAAGACTAGGGTGCGGACGATAGTCTAGGAATGACCAGATTGAGTTCAGAATTTCCCAGTAAAACTACTAGGGGTATTTGATTTGTAGTGCAGAATAATTCCACTAGTCGGTGTCCTCGGTTGATAATAACCCAGAACCCGTAGAGTGATTACGACAAGGAAAGACATTATTTCAACAAAGTTAGTAAGATGTGGTGTAATGGCAAGACATCTTCGAGATACCAGGGGGTAATACTCGAAGGTAGAACAATATATAAGTAGAACCGGGTCATTGACCTATGACAGTAGATACTTCAACCTTGCCAAAAATAGACTAGGCATTGGAATGAATCCCCATCAGATATATCAGATCAGGACAGCATGGTCAGAACCATAACCGTAAGGAATCAATTCAAGAATACCAAAAGAATCATACAGCTGGATAATCATTTTGCAAGAAGCTTCAGAGACGGTCTACATCATTTTCATGGGCATGAACAAAAAGTTCAAGGCCGACTCCTACTTCTTCAAGGCACATCATTTCAGTCACCTCTCGCTTTGATAAAACTGTAGTGTTGGAATTTTATCTAGTAGAACACCGAAAGAGTATGACTTGTGAAAACTTTTGGGTTCTCACGGATTAGGGAAATGCATAGGTTCAACCCATTGGGCATCTTAGTAACATATACCACAAGTTTCAAAAGTAAATACTCAAGCTCAAAAGCAAAGCATGGTTGGCCAAGCAGAGGATACAATTTACCAAAGGCATTATGTATCAGGGGAAGAACTCACAAGGTGATTGAATATGAAGGACATTTTCGGATAACAATCCAACAATGGATCGGGCGATCCACAATGGAGCTGATGTGAGTATCGGTACTCACTCCGAGGAAGAAATAATGCAGAGGCATCAGATTCAAGAATTACATGATTAGTATGATGCTTAAATAAAAAGAAATTATGGTTTCCAAAATGAAGGATCAGAAGCAGACGCTCTGATCAAGGATGGATAAGTTGAAAACTCTTAGTTGGACAATCAATAAAGGTTTGAAATGCCGAGAACCAACTCATGTCCGGAATGACATCTGAGCCGGAAAGATAATTTTAAAAAGGATAACCTGATGACTGCTAAGGATGGCTATTTTATCCATGGATATCCGACCCGAATGGATAGGGTTTGGATATGCTTCTGTGTCCATGGGCAGCGCTCAAAACCGACCCGATTACTCGTGGGTAGGGCATGGATATAATCATGTACCCGTGAGTATATTCAAACCCGACCAGATAGTATGACTTAATGGCAAAAATCTGCTATCCCTACCTCGCAGTCACATGTCCCACTGCAATTTTACACTTTGTTACCCAAAACATGCAAAAGAAATTACACAATCCTCGTCATAACATTTATTAGTTGACATTCAATCCCCACTGTAACATACCCCCAATGCCCTTCCCTTATTTTTATCTCCTTGTTAATTGACTCGTCATTCTCATTTGTTAGAAAAATACTAAATGATCTTATGTTGTTAGTGGACGTTGATTTACCATAAGTGAAGCCTAGCCTGCCACGAAGTGAAGAATGGAAGATCTTATGTTAACATTGTGTTATGTCTTATTTATATGTCTAGAGAGGACCCAGTGGATATCCAGTGGGTATGGATATCCATCGGGTTTGGACATGGACATAATTTTTCACCCATGGATTTTTTCATGGGCGGGCAAACACTGTCTTCATGGATATGGATATGGATTTGATATTGTTCAACCCGATCCAAACCCGACCCATTGCCATCCTTAATGACTGCGTGCATACGCACATATTGAATCAATAGGCTCAAAATGGCTAAGACAATGGATGTTAACGAAGACTACTAGTCATATGGAATTAACCATAATGCAAGCAGGCAAGAATTTCAAGAGTAACAGGCTGCAATTTTTTTTGAAAGATCGAAAAGTATTCCGAAGAATTTTGTTAGACACATGAACAATTGAGAAGAACAGATCCTCAATAAATGTGAGGAAATAACCGTAAGGGTTTTCATGCGAAATAAAACTCCAAGACAGTAAACTCAAAGGATTCTCGAAACAACGACCAATATTTTGGGGTATCTTGTAAGAAGAAGACAAACTGAGGATGACGGTAAGTATGACAACTACATTTAGTTATACATCAGAGTTGACGATGGAAGGGGAATTGCAATACGATGAACACAAGTTCTCGGGATAACAGCGGAGAGTATCTTCATGGTCTTCTCGTGAAGCAGTCGATCATCTGGAATGAGGGGCTCTCTGGGCGAAAGTATTTCCGAGAACCTAAAGTTAGGTTTTAGCAAAGTCATTTAACTAGAATAGAAGAGAGATCAGAGACCCAGAGTATAGAAGAGGAATAAAAGATCCTAACACCATCCATTGGTGTTGTGGGCCCGTAAGCCACACAACAAGTTAGTAAATTTGTTTTTCAAAGTCTAGACTCAACTTCGGCCAAGGAGTTGGAAAGGGGGATTCCTAATGGCAGTCGACTCTGATACCAACTTGTGATGCCCCCGGTTTGACCGTACACTAATCTTGCACGCAAATGTGTACGACCAAGATCAGGGACTCACTGGAAGATATCACAACACAACTCTAGACACAAATTAAAATAATACAAGCTTTATATTACAAGCCAGGGGCCTCGAGGGCTCAAATACATAAGCTCAAAAACACAAGAGTCAGCAGCAGCAATAATATCTGAGCACAGACATGAGTTAAACAAGTTTGCCATAAGAAGGCTAGCACAAAACATCAATGATCGAAAAGGCAAGGCCTCCTGCCTGGGACCTCCTAACTACTCCTCGAAGCCGAACTTCACGTAGAAACATCCTCGGGATCTTCTGGGTCCGGGACTCCAACATCTGGTTGCGTCATCCAAGAAGAAGGGACAAAAGGGGGAAAAGGGGGAGAAAAGCAACCGTGAGTACTCATCCAAAGTACTCACAAGCAAGGATCTACAGTACATATGCAATGATATATGTGTAAATGGGTAATATCTGTGGGCTAAACTGCAGAATGCCAGAATAAGAGGGGGATAACTAATCCAATCGAAGACTACGCTTCTCGTAACCTCCATCTTGCAGCAGAAGATGAGGGTAGCTGGAAAGTAATGAGTATCCTCGCTTCTCGCACCCTCCGTCTTGCAGCAGTAGAAGGGAGTAGATGGTAAGTTCACCAAGTAACATCGTATAGCATAATCCTACCCGGCGATCCTGCCGCACATCACCCTGTGAGAGAGCAACCACCGAGTTATATCTGGAACTTGTCTGGGTGTGTTTTTATTAAGTATCTAGTTCTAGTTGTCATGAGGTCAGAATACAACTCCGGGTCGTCCTTTTACCGAGGGACACGGCTATTCGAATAGATTAACTTCCCTGCAGGGGTGCACCACATCACCCAGCACGCTCGATCCCATTTGGCCGGACACACTTTCCAGGGTCATGCCCGGCCTCGGAAGATCAACACGTTGCAGCCCTACCTAAGCACAACAGAGAGGCCAGCACGCCGGTCTAAGTCCTAAGTGCGCAGGGGTCCGGGCCCATCGCCCAACGCACACCTGCACATTGCGTACGCGGCCGGTTGATACGTCCACAACGTATCTATAATTTCTGCTTGCTCCATGCCTCTGTTTTGTGATATTGCTATGATATTTATGCACTTCCATACACTTTTGATCATATTTGCACTAACCTATTAACTCAGTGCACCCCCAGTGCCAGTTTCTGTTTTCTGCTGTTTTTCTATTTCAGGTTTTCCCATTACTTAAATTGCCAGAAAAATTCCGGGAAAAATATATAAAAAATCAGCATACCGGAAGCTTCCACGCGCCAGAAGTGGGGCCAGAGGGGAGCCGGGGGCAGCCCAGGCGGCCTGCCCACGCAGCCCCCCTCCTGGCCGTGCCTGGGGGGGCACCTGGGCCCCCCTTACCTCCTCTGGTGACCCCCTTTGGCATATATTTACACAGCGTCCCGAAACCCTCGAGGATGGAACCCTTTTTCGCGATCTCATCTATGTTCCGCCGCCGCCGCGCTTCCAAGATCGGGAGCACCAGGAGAACTCTTCCCGGCACCCTGCCGGAGGGGAGAACCACCACCGGGAGGTTCTCCACCACCATGGACGCTTCCCGGATGAGTTGTGAGTAGTCCCCCTTGGACCATGGGTCCATGACCAGTAGCTATGTGATGTTCTCCTCCCCTCTTTGTTCTTCACCGGTCAGACCTCGTGAGCTGCCCTACATGATCGAGGCACATATGTAATCATTATGCTGTTGCTATACTAAGTTTGCTGGGATCTGATGGATTATGAGATTATGTTCAGATTGTGTGTGAGTAATATATTTGATTCTCCTCTTTTATATTTATGTTCTTGAGTAATTCTTGCATGTTCTCCGTTGCTGTTTATTGCTTTGGCCAAGTAGTAGGAAGTAACACCAAGAGGGAACGTTATGCTTTATTGTGGGTTCATGCCCCTCGATGACTAGCTTGAGTGACAGAAACATGAGTCTAGGGGATGTGTTGTTGCCACAAGGGGGAAAACAATGGTGCTTGTACTTGCGGGTGCAAGGATTGTTTACTTTACGCAAAGTTCTTTTAATGCAGTTGTCTGTTGCTTTGAGTTTACACTATGGGTGGGACTCGCAACTTAATACCAGCGAGATGTTCTGGATAGATATCTCAAGGTGGATGATTAGTAGTAGATGCAGATGGATTTCGGTCTACTTGCCTTGGCGTACCGCCCATGCTTTTGAGCCTCTACCTTTCTTTGCAGCATAGTTAGCATTGGTTTGCGCACATAATCATGTCAATTGCCCAGCTGTAATTCGCTTACCTCGCTTAGCTATTTTATCGTCTTTTGGGAGAGAGACATCACTAGTGAACATCATGGGACTCCGGTCCATATTACCATCACTGATCACACCCGCTATTTACTTCCTGTTCTTATTTACTATTTGCAGTCATACCTATCACTATTATCTCTTGCGTTTGATCCTTTGTAAACGACAAGGCCGGAGGGATTGACAACCTCTCTGTACTCGTTGGGAGCAAAGTTATTTGTATCTGTGTGCAGGTCCTGTCAAGCAAAAGTCTTTGGCGCTATTGACACCTTCTTGTTGACCCTCGGAGTCTCACGGGATTCGATCCTTGGTATCTTTGCCAAGGGAAAACTACCGCTACGCTACATCTCAAACCTTCCACTTGGGGTAACCAACGAGGGGCGAGAAGCCATCAAGCAAAGTTTTCTGGCGCCGTTGCCGGGGACTCCACTCTTCAAGATAGGGGAGTTGCACGCTATCTTTTATCTTTGCTTTTTAGTCTTGTTAGTTTACCTTTCAGTTTTTGCTTTAGTTCCCTATATCAAAAATCACAAAAATAGTTATCTTGCTTGCTTGCTGCTATGGGTTCCACCGAGAACACCAAGTTGTGTGACTTCACTAGTCATAACAACGATGACTTTATCTGCACGCCTATTACTACACCTGCCACTTCAGCACCTTCTTATGAAATTAAACCTGCTTTACTGAACCTAGTTATGAAAGATCAATTCTCCGATGCTGGAGATGATGCTGCTTTGCACTTAAATAATTTTGTTGAACTTTGTGATATGCAAAAGTACCAAGAAATAGATGGTAATATTGTTAAGTTTATGCTTTTTCCATTCTCCTTGAGAGGAGGAGCTAAAATTTGGTTTCAATCTTTGCCTAGGAATAGCATAGATTCTTGGGACAAGTGCAAGGATGCTTTTATTGGGAAGTACTATCCACCTGCTAAAATTATCCAACTAAGGAGTAACATAATGAATTTCAAACAATTAGATAATGAACACGTTGCCCAAGCTTGGGAACGCATTAAATCTCTTGTCAAGAACTGCCCTACTCATTGTTTGACTACTTGGATGGTTATCCAAACTTTTTATGCAGGCTTGAACTTTACCTCGCGGAACTTGTTAGATTTGGCCGCGGGAGGAACCTTTATGTCAACTACACTTGGTGCTGCCACGAAGCTTCTTGATGAGATGATGAAAAATTATTCCCAATGGGACACCGAACGCGCTCCAACAGGTAGGAAGGTAAACTCTGTCGAGGAGATTTCCTCCCTAAATGAAAAAGTTGACTTGATCATGTCTCTACTTTCCAAGCAATCTTCTATTGATTCTTTGATTGCTCAAGATCAAGTAGATGTGAACTTTATCTCTAGAAACAGTTTCAATAACAATGCTTATAGGAGTAACTTTGGTGGCAACCCTAGACCGTTCCCCTCTAATTCCTATGGGAACAACAATGCTTATCCTAACACCAGGAACTCCACCCAAAGAGATAGAGACATGCCTAGTTATGAGAAACTTCTAGAAATAGAGAAGGCCACTAAGAACTACATGCACACCCAATATGAACAAAACAAGACCTTCTCGAGGCAATTAGATGAGCATACTGCTATCTTGCAAGACATTGGTAGACAACTGGAGAGCCTAAATATTGAGATTTCTAACCTCCAGACTAGGCTCACCATCACTGAGACCCAAGTTTCCAATATGTCCCACACACAAGCCACTTTGATAAATCAAATGGCAGCTAAACCCGAAGTGGTTGCACCCCTAAAGGAGGAAGAAGATAGAATTAAGAGCCTTCCTACCCACCACACTGTTGCTACTATCCAAGTTGTTGAGTATATCCAAACTCTTAGCACCCAATGCACTCCTGGTCCCATTGGACCTATTAATGGTGATGCTATGACCTTAACCGTAGAAACTCCTATGGCCATAGAAGCTACCAAACAAGTGAGCCTAAAGGACACCACTACCACTTTACTTGATAGTAGTGACCTTGATTTTGATAATTGCACCCTTTCTGAAGTTATTGATTTTCTTCACAAGATGTCTAGAGATCCCCACACTAGCACACTCAACCTTGCCTTCACGGAGCATATCACTAATGCTCTCACCAAAGCTAGGGAGGAGAAACTTAGGGTAGAAGCCTCCATACCTAGAAAGCTAGAATATGGTTGGGATCCTATGATTAAAATGAAGTTGAATAACTTCTCTTGCTATGCTTTATGTGATGTTGGAGCTAGTACCTCCGTTATGCCCAAAAGAATATATGATATGCTTAAATTGAAACCTTTTAATTCTTGTTCTTTTGGTGTTTGTCTTGTTGATTCTTCCATAAAGAAACCTTTGGGGAGGATCAACGATGTTCTTATCATTGTCAATGACAATTATGTTCCCGTTGATTTTACTATTATGGATATTGAATGTGAACCTTCTTGTCCAATTATTTTGGGACGTCCTATTCTTCGCACCGTTGGTGCTATCATTGACATTAAAGAGGGGAATATAAAATTCCAATTTCCTCTCAAGAAAGGGATGGAACACTTCCCTAGAAAGAAGATTAAGTTACCTTTTGAGTCCGCTATACGGGCTAGCTATTCTTTTACTCTTGATAAAACTTGATCTCTTTGCATTATGCCTAGCTTAAAGGCATAAAAGAAAGCGCTTTTGGGAGGCAGCCCACAATGAATAAAATTTTATTTTGCTTTTGTTGTGTCTTGATGTTTGTTACTACAGTAGCATCATCATTGTATCTTTACTTTTCAGCTTTGTGCCAAGTTTAGCCTCTGATTGCAAGAAAGTTTAAAAGTTGTGACGTGCTGTCCAGGAAACAGATTCTGTCCTTGGACAGAAAAATTCGTATAAAATCACCAGATCATCGTTTTAGTCTGAAATTTTTTCTACAGCGTGCTCTATACAATTGGCTTTCGGGTGTCTGTTCTGAGTTTTTTGATTTGAGTTGCAGAAGTGCCCCGAAAAAATTATTTACTACCTGCTGGTCTGTTTTTTCACAGATTCTGTCATATTTTGCCTTTTCTTTGTTTTGCAAACCTTGAGCTTGCTTTTTCTTTGCAAAAACATTTTGGCAATCTTGAGAAACAGTAGATCTTCAATATTATCCTTATTTCGAGCAAGGAAAAATTATTTTATTATGGGTACTAACCTCGCTAATCAGATTATGATGAGTTATGTATGAAGGGAGTTTTCAAGTGTGCGAGGGAAGATGATAAAAAGATTCAGGAGGGTCAAACGCTCAAGCTTGGGGATGCCCCCATGCACCCCAAGAAATATTCAAGAAGACTCAAGTGTCTAAGCTTGGGGATGCCCCCGTGCATCCCCTTCTCCATCAACAATTATCAGTTCGTCTTTCGTTCCACTATATTTTAATCACTTCATGCGTTATGTGCTATGCTTGGAGCGTCTTGCTTTTAGTTTCCTTTTTAGTTTTCTTTAGCTTTGCTTGCTTTTCATAACGAGTTAGAACCCAGCTTTCTTTGTGTGGGAGAGAAACACGCTCCACTTCAACCTAGAACACAACATAAGATTTTCATGTTTATCTTTGCTGTGTATGTTCTTTGTCTTTCAATAGCTACTGTCATGTTTAGCTCTTAGTTTTCATGCTTTTCTTTTTAAAGAGCTTTTGTTTAGTTGGTTACTTCTGGAACTCTCTTGAGTTATCATGCTTATCTTGTTAAGAGAGTTGGCTTCTGTGGCACTGGTTGATATGTCTATGATAAAAATGCTATGTGCATAATGGTGCTTAGTAGTTCATGTTTTCTTATGGTTAGTCTCAAATAGCTGGGGGTTCTTAATGTGTTATTGAAGTACCAGCATGATTTGTTTGCCTATGATGTGGTATGGTTTAGTGATATCTTCCTCCAAGAATTTATTTTGATTGACTTGGCATATGCTCACGCATATTTAAGACTATAAAGAAAGTCTATCAAGCCTTGATGATCTTTAATTTCTGAGTAGCGATATAACTTCCAGGCCCGATTCAATGTTGCTTTGTCGCTCTGCATGATTATGGCCGTCATTTCTCTCCTAGTTGGTCGCTCCCAGTGTGACGCCCAAAGACCGACGTCCCAGAAGATTCCAGAAGATTCCAGACGTTCTGGGTTCTCCCGTGTGTTTCATTTGTGCTTGTGTTATTTATATTGCATTGCATCATGTCATCATGCCATCATGTCTTATTTCTTTTGCATCTCAACCAAATAAATCGTGTGGACCTTCGGTTCAATTAAATCGAGGGAAGGATGACTTCTCTTTATAACATATGCCCTCCCGATATTTAGGGAGTTATAGTAAATATTCCATTTGTTTGGAGTTAACCCAACACACTTGCATATTTTCCCCATGCCTCTTTAATTCAAGTTTCACCGTCAAACCTCCCTATAATTTTTTTCCTTTTATCGAGGCTCCTCCAAAATTCCGAACATTTTTGTGCTCTTCTAAATCATAGTCCTTGTTCACACCATTTGAAATAAATTCAAAGGAATTTGAATTTATTTTCCATTCATGCCCCTTTTCTATTTTTCTGGGAACCAACGCAATTTTGCGAGTCCAGGAATAATAGCCTCTTGTCCAAATTCTTTTGCATCCCTTCCTTTCTTCTTTTTTTCTTTTCCTGGCTATTTTTATTTTCTGTTTTGGAGATGGCCAAAACCAGCAGAAGAAGAGCAGCCCAAAACTCCCTCCAGCCTCTTGGGCCTCCTCCTCCCTCCTGGCCCATTGGCCCAACACCACCGAACCCTAGCCCGTCCCTCACCGTTCGATCTCTCCCTCGCTCTCTTTTCCCCCGCCGCCAGGATGCCCGAACCCCATCGCTCCTCGAGCCCCGATTCCCTCGCGCCCGTGTCCCCCATCGCCTCGCTTCCTTCGCCTCCAGTGCCCCCGAGCCTGCGGCCTTCCCCTCGAGCGCCCGCACCAAGCCGCCCCCCAGCGCCGCGAAGCCCGGCCGGCGCCCCGCTGCCACACCCTCGTCCCGCAGCGGCCGTCGCCCTCCTTCGCCTCCAGAGCTCCAGCCATGGCCCGCGACCGCACCCTCCGCTCGCCGAGGCCCCGCCTCCTCGTCCAGTGCAGCGCCTGCGGGCCTCCTTCGCGCCGTCCTTCTCCTCGTCGCCGCCTCTTCCTCGCCATGGCCAGCACCAACCTCCAGTGTCGGGCGCCTCCATCCCCAAGCCGAGCGCCCCGTCCGCCTCAAGCTGCGCCGGCGCCTCCCTCGTTCCCCCTCGCTGCGCCCCGTCGGCAGCCGCCACTCCTCCAGCGCCTCCAGCAGCGCCTGGGACGCGCCGTTCCCTCGCCATGTGCGCCCCTGGGCCGAAGCCAGCGAGGCCGGCCTCCCCGTTCTAGCTCCCTCGTCCGTCGCCTGACCCCGCGCCCAATCGCAGGCCACCGCATCGCCGGGGAGAGGAGCTCCCCAGCGCCTCGTCCCCATCTCCCTCGAGCATCCAGGCTGCAGCGCCCCGTGCTGCTCCGGCCGGCCAGGAGCCCCGTCGCCCCGCGCACCTCCGTATCCAGCCGCCTTGCTGTTGCCGATGCCCCTTGGCCTTGCTTCGATCCGGATGGGCCAAGTTCCACCCTGCAGTTTTGTTTTGCCAAGTACCAGGACATTCCAGGGAGTTGCCCAGTACATCTACAGACGCACCCGAACATCTACATAACGAGTACGTCTACCGACGCCAAGTACCTCTACGTCACAAGAATCGAGACTGGACCGTCAAGTACATCTACGATACGAGAATGCCGACACAAGACGACCCGACAAGTACCACGACGACCCGAACGGCTACGAAACGTGAACAACTACGGTCGCCCCGAAGATGTTGGATTCATCAAGTCCCTCTCCGAAACGAACATGTACCCCTACGTCGACGACGATCCTGACAAGTACCACTACCATCGACATGTACATCTACGAGAACGTCTACTTCCACTATCGTCGACCCGTGTACGACTACAAACGGAACCACTACTTACACTACGATCTCGAACCGCCCCGAGAACGATTGTCCCGAAGGTATAACCCGAGACGATGACCCGTGGAATGTTGTGTTGTATGAAATGTTTCCCGTGTGTGCTCCGTGCCCGTTTCGTCCGTTTGTCATGTTCCTGGGTTGCCTCGTCGCCGACTCGTGGGAACCCGATGATAGGATCAACCCACTTTCATCTTGTTCGACTTGCTCACGTCGATTCTTCTTTTGCACCGGACTCTCAGCGAGTACCGGAACCGTGATGTTGCCGTTGCATCATTTTCGGATCGTTGCCGTGGCACCCTTTTCTTCCACCACGGTGACAATACTTCATATCTTCTTCATGTCAACCTTTAAATAAAATTGCATAAAACTTGATCATGTCATCCGCATAATGTTAACAACATTATAATGTTTAATTGTTGTTGATTTAATAATTGCTAAACATGCTCATGGGGATTTTCCGGAATTGTTGTTGTCCTTCCGGCCTCATTTAAAATGTCTTAATAGTGTAGTTTTATTATGCTTCACCTCTTGCCATGTTAACAAACATTTAATCTTGTCTTGTAAATAAACGAGAGTCAACTAAATAATTAAAATGTGGTGTTTCGTCAATATGCAACTCGTTGCATATTGAGCTCCACTTAACTTGTAGTTTTGTTTGTGCACTTTGCCATGCCATGCATAATTAAACCGGACATGCATCATACTTGGATGTGCATCGTATGCCATGCTTATGATTGTGTGTTTACCATGTTGTTTGCTTCTTTCCGGTTTGCTTCTCTTGTTTGCTTCGGGTTCGTTCCGGAGTTGTGAGACTTCTTCTCCGTCTACTTCATGGACCCGTTCTTCTCCCTTGTGGAATCCCAGGCAAGATGATCATACCCTTGGATACCTTTACTACCATTGCCATGCTTAGTTGTCTCGATGCTATCGTTACATGTCGCGCTACCCATCTTTTATGTCAGCCTCTCCGTGTTGCCATGAAACCTCTAACCTTTGACACCTTCCTAGCAAAACCAATGTTTGGCTATGTTACCCGCTTGCTCAGCCCCTCTTATAGCGTTGTTTAGTTGCAGGTGAAGATGAAGTTCGTTCCAGGAGGGAACTTGTTGTTGTTATATCACAATATCTATAATTATTATTTAACACACCTATATACTGGGCATGGGTGGAAGACTTGGCCTTTTGCTCGGTGTTTTGTTCCACTCATGCCACCTTAGGCGCCGATAAACCGGCATTATGTTCCTTGATTTTTGCGTTCCTTACACGATGGGTGGATGGGGACCCCTTGATAGTTCGACTTTGAATAAAACTCCTCCAGCAAGGCCCAACATTGGTTTTAATTTGCTCATAATAATAACTTAATTAATTAATTAATTTGCATAAGGGGGACGCTCCTTGGAGATTCTTTTCTACATAGCAGGGGGGGCCAGCGCTGATGGTGTTGGTCCCAAACGAGGGTCCTGCAGGGCCACCACGGGGAAACTCGAGGTTTGGTATAACCTATAGCATCATCCATCCGGTCGTGGCCTGAGACAAGATACGCGTGGCTACTATCAAGGTGTCGACACACCGGGAGGTCTTGCTGGACTTGTTTTACCATTGTCGAAATTTCTTGTGCTACCGGGATGCCGAGCCTGATCGGTTTTCCCTAAGATAAGGGGTGATGATATTATAATTATCACTTCAGCTAATCGTGAGAGCTTGTGATGAGCTAAGTTGGGACACCCCTGCAGGGTTATGATCTTTCGAAAGCCGTGCCCGCGGTTATGTGGCAGATTGGAATTTGTTAATGTCCGGTTGTAGAAAACTTGACAGAGGATCCGAGATAAAACACACCACTGTGTGAGTAACCGTGACTGTCTCTTTTCACTTTGAGAAGAGAACACGGTGGGGTTATGTTTGGCTCGTATGTAGTTCAGGATCTTTAGCGATCACTACCTTTGCGACCGTTTGCGTAGATGCTCATCTTATTCTGGTACTCGTAAGTTAGCCACCATATTATGCTTAGCCGCTGCTCCAACCTCACCACTTACTTCTTCCTACCCACAAAGCTTTGCTAGTCTTGATACCCATGGTTATGGGATTGCTGAGTCCTCGTGGCTCACAGATACTACAACACCAGATGCAGGTTCAGCCGAGTTTGATGCAGGAGCGGGTTCAAGTACTTCACTGGGAGCTCGTTGAAGAGAGTGGCCGTATGCTTGTGACGTTTTCGACGATTAGTAGTGGTTTCTACTAGGATTCGATCTAGGCCTGTGGCTTTATGTTGTTTTGGTATCTTTCTTTTGGATCTTCGCCCGTAGTCGGGTTGTGATGTTTTGAATGATGTTTTGTTTATGTAATGTATTCTGTGAAGTGGCGAGTGTAAGCCAACTATCTCCTTTTGCAATTTAATCCCTCTTTTACATGAGTCATGTAAAGATACCAAACTTGCGATCACTCCAGAATGGGCTTATATCTTTAAGTCGTGCCTCGACACGTAGGAGATATAGTCCCATCCTGGGCATTACAAGTTGGTATTCAGAGCCTTCTCCGACCTAGAAGCCCCCACTGATTGATCGAATCGTTGACGGTTGAGTCTAGACACACACTGAAAAATGTTTTGAGTCCTATATATATATCGGAGAGTAGGATTTCTTTTGCTCCTCATCTCTTTTCACTCTGGTGAGGACTCCTGAAGATTGCTCTTATCTCTTCTACTCTCAAAAATGCACCAAATTTTTTTTAGGATCTCGCGAGTATTGTTTGGATTGTTTCGATGTCTTTGTGACGAGAACATTGTTCTCGATGCCTCCTGTCATTAGGGGTTGTGGCAGTGTCCCGGGGAGTTGAGCTCCGAGGTATTGTCGTCACAAATCCATCGGGGCAGTACTAGAATACTTAAGACGGCCGACATCGAAAACTCTCCTATGCGGTTAGTGGCAAGATAACCCCGACATCACCCAGTACTGGGGAGGTAGTTCGGGAGTATTGCCATAGCTTGTATAGTGGATGCGTTTCGAAGGTCCGAGGTAAACGGTTTCCGAGAACAACTGGTTATGTGTTGAAGGATGGATACAGCTGGATGTAGGATTAGAGTTGAGTGCGCGGTGCTTCCCCTGTATCCCCAACACCTGATTGCATAACTGGAAACTTTCGGAAATTAATAGGTGGGTTCATCTAGTAGTTCTAGGCATTCTTCCAACGAATGCATGATATGAAGTTCGGGGTTCTACATTGAGTGAAGTGGTTTTATGGGCTTGTTCCGATTGGGAGTTGCATCTTAAAGGGTCCTTGGCTATGCTGATCCGGGGATCACAAAACCCTTTTGTAACACGTTCCATGAGCTTTCAGCACGAATTTGTCGAACGAAGCTTCTATCTTGTATTTGTTCTATCTGTTCATTGTTCCTTTTTATTTATCTTTTGTTCTCCAAGTGGCTTCTCGACAAGTTGATGTACCTACGGAATCCATTCGTTCAATTCTCTGTTCGGATAGATATGTTGCAACATAATCTTCTTCATAAACATATCTATCCTTTGTTTTGTTTTGATTCTGGTATTCGAGTTGCTTCGATGTCAAATGTTGATTCCATACCTTTCCTAATCGGTGTTCTCATATTTCTATGGGAGTGCTAACCCTTCTTGATCACCAAGATCTTCATGTTAATCCTCTTCAACCGGTGTGCCTTCTCTTCAAATTATTCCATACGAACGCCGTTGAGAAATCCGACGATTTGTCTGTTTTCATTCATCCCAAGTTGTCTTTGTTTTTCCCCGCCCTCCCACCCTTCTTCTTCTCGGAGCAAGAAATTCTCAGATGAAGTATCCATTTTATTCATGTGATATTTCTTCATTCTTTTCTTTCAATGTTCTTATCCGGTGATTTATCGTGAAGAGGCTCAAGAGCTTCAAGTTCATCATTCTTTTGTTCTCAAATTCTGCCGGTGGATGTAATTCAAGATTTTGGTGTTGACCCTATCCTTTTCCTCATTTCACAATGCTTTCTTATTCCGGTGCACCAATTAATCATTCTCCTCTTGCTATTCATATCCGGAGTGCTGAAGATTCATAATTCCATTATTAATCCGTTCAAGCTATTTTGAGGATTGTTATCTTATTCAAACCACTTAATTCAACCGGTGCAATATCTCTTAAGCAACCTTTTTCAACGGTGATTTCTTTAGTGGGCCCTAACCCACAGGTCTTTTCCCAGGATCTTACCTGACTCTTCTAATTTTTATGGAGTTATACTCAAATTCTTTTTAAAGTGTGACGTAAGAATGATTCCCATCAGTCACATGCCTTCTCCAAGATCGCTTTCAAATTCTTGTTCATCATTGGTTCAACCTTTTTAATTCTTCATTCCGGAGTGCTCAACAATTCTTATGGCATTTCTCGTCTTCATTCTCAACATTTGGAGACCGGAGAAGTGTTTCTCTTAAATCTTGGCCCGTCTTCTTGAAGATTCGTGGTTCTAGCTTCTTGCCATCCTCATTATTGTTCCGGTTATGAGGAATTCTTTTATACTCGTCCGGAGCATTTCATGAATTCTTTCCTTGTGTTCCTCCGAAGGCCATCATTTCAGAATATTTCTTCGTTCTCTGTTTTCAACTTCGTCCTCCAAATATTCTTCATTGATGCCTCGTCGTTCGTCTCCATATTTTTACGGTGGTTCTTTCAAGTTTACCCTTCCGTTGTTATCATTTTAATCCATTTGTTCTTCTCATAATCCTACCGGTGGTTCGTTGAAGATTTACCCAAGCTTGTGCGAGATCTCTTTAATTCTTTGCAACGAGAATAAGTAGTATGCCAAATCCGTTGCTTGTCATCAATTTAATTTGGTGAAGGATAAGCATACAGTAAATCTTAGTCTTATTTCCTCGAAGTGATTAATCTCTGTTTTCCGAAGCTTGTTCATCATATCATATTCTTGGTCCTAAGTTGTTCATCTTATTTTCTGGAGCTCCAAGTTATTTCAATTATATCATTTCAAGCTCCATCTAATTCACCGCAGGCCTTGAATCTTATTCTTTTCATCTTTCACTTCTCATGCTTTCATTACCGGAGTTCTTCATGGTGGTTCATCATCATTTAATTCATCCTCGAAGTCTTCATCAAGATTCTTGTTGGAGCTCAAGCATTCTTCATCATGCTTTCCAAGTGCAATTCTTTCCACCTTATTGTTTGAGATGGTGTTATGCCATTCTTGACAATTTCTCTTCAGGTTTTATGATTCTCGAGTTATCAAGGATGAGAATTTAAAACCATCTTTTTCCTTGTTCAGGAGATCTTTCCAACCCTTCAATTATTCGTTGGAGTTATCTTGGGTTGTATTTCACCTAAAAGCTTTCCCTAAGGATTGTTGCTATTATGGTGCTTATAAATGACCCAAGTTCTTCATTTATCCTTCCGGTGAGATAAGTTTATCGTCTCCTTGATTGATCTCAATCCAATCAAATGTTTTCGTAGTGGCTGGTTGTCACCTCTTAATTTTGAGATGTTTTCCATAAGCCCACATCAAGCTTATTCGTTTTTGTTGTTGATTTTTTTCCATCAACCCCATTCAACCCTTCTTTGTAAGGAGGATTTCCTCACTCATTCGTGGGAAACGTTGTCTTTTCTCTCCGATCAATTCTTTCATTGTTTATATGCTATTATTCATTCCGGAGGCTTTGTGATGTTGCTCTCACCAAACCATCATCTCGTTTTATCGAGATCATATTCTTCCCTTGCTTGTCTATTTAACCGGAGTGTTGTATTATTCATTCAAGTTCCGTCTTTTATCTAGCTTTTCCTCTCTTTTCAACCGGAGTGCTGTCTGAATCTTTCTTACCTCTGGTGCCATTCTTTAAATTGTTCCGGAGGCTGTGTGTTGTTGTTTTCATCAAGTATCTTCCCAACTTGGCTAGTTCATGTTCAATTCCTTCCACTTTCAGACGGAGTGCTGTCCAAATTCGGTCATTCTTATTCCTTGGCTATACCATTGCGGTTCCGTATTCTTTTGGTTCGTGAGCTCTTGTTTCATGTCTTTCAACCTACAAGGTTCTCATAATGTTCCTTGTTCCTCTTTTCTAACGGAGTTTTCATATTCGTTCATCTCCGTTGCATTCTTTCTTTCAAGATTGTTCAACCTCTCAAGGTTCGTGGTTTCACTCGTTTGTCAAAGAAGCAACTTTGTTTTACCTCTTCTTCTTCCGTTTTTATCCGCTGCTATCTCTAGGATCTCGGGTCGAGATCCTCTGTTAGTGTGGGAGAGTTGTGACTCCCGAAGACCGACGTCCCAGAAGATTCCAGAAGATTCCAGAAGATTCCAGATGTTCTGGGTTCTCCCGTGTGTTTCATTTGTGCTTGTGTTATTTATTTTGCATTGCATCATGTCATCATGCCATCATGTCTTATTTCTTTTGCATCTCAACCAAATAAATCGTGTGGACCTTCGGTTCATTTAAATCGAGGGAAGGATGACTTCTCTTTATAACATATGCCCTCCCGATATTTAGGGAGCTATATAATAAATATTCCATTTGTTTGGAGTTAACCCAACACACTTGCATATTTTCTCCATGCCTCTTTAATTCAAGTTTCACCGTCAAACCTCCCTATAATTCTTTTTCCTTTTATCGAGGCTCCTCCAAAATTCCGGACATTTTTGGGCTCTTCTAAATCATAGTCCTTGTTCACACCATTTGAAATAAATTCAAAGGAATTTGAATTTATTTTGCATTCATGCCCCTTTTCTATTTTTCTGGGAACCAACGCAATTTTGCGAGTCCAGGAATAATAGCCTCTTGTCCAAATTCTTTTGCATCCCTTCCTTTTTTTTCTTTTCCTGGCTATTTTTATTTTCTGTTTTGGAGATGGCCAAAACCAGCCGAAGAAGAGCAGCCCAAAACTCCCTCCAGCCTCTTGGGCCTCCTCCTCCCTCCTGGCCCATTGGCCCAACACCACCGAACCCTAGCCCGTCCCTCACCGTTCGATCTCTCCCTCACTCTCTTTTCCCCCGCCGCCAGGATGCCCGAACCCCATCGCTCCTCGAGCCCCAATTCCCTCGCGCCCGTGTCCTCCATCGCCTCGCTTCCTTCGCCTCCAGTGCGCCCGAGCCTGCGGCCTTCCCCTCGAGCGCCCGCACCAAGCCGCCCCCCAGCGCCGCGAAGCCCGGCCGGCGCCCCGCTGCCACACCCTCGTCCCGCAGCGGCCGGCGCCCTCCTTCGCCTCCAGAGCTCCAGCCATGGCCCGCGACCGCACACTCCGCTCGCCGAGGCCCCGCCTCCTCGTCCAGTGCAGCGCCTGCGGGCCTCCTCCGCGCCGTCCTTCTCCTCGCCGCCGCCTCTTCCTCGCCATGGCCAGCACCAACCTCCACTGTCGGGCGCCTCCATCCCCAAGCCGAGCGCCCCGTCCGCCTCAAGCAGCGCCGGCGCCTCCCTCGTTCCCCCTCGCTGCGCCCCGTCGGCAGCCGCCACTCCTCCAGCGCCTCCAGCAGCGCCTGGGACGCGCCGTTCGCTAGCCATGTTCGCCCCTGGGCCGAAGCCAGCGAGGCCGGCCTCCCCGTTCCAGCTCCCTCGTCCGTCGCCTGGCCCCGCGCCCAATCGCAGGCCACCGCATCGCCGGGGAGAGGAGCTCCCCAGCGCCTCGTCCCCATCTCCCTCGAGCATCCAGGCTGCAGCGCCCCGTGCTGCTTCGGCCGGCCAGGAGCCCCGTCGCCCCGCGCACCTCTGTATCCAGCCGCCTTGCTGTTGCCGATGCCCCTTGGCCTTCGATCCGGATGCGCCAAGTTCCACCCTGCAGTTTTGTTTTGCCAAGTACCAGGACGTTCCAGGGAGTTGCCCAGTACATCTACAGACGCACCCGAACATCTACATAACGAGTACGTCTACCGACGCCAAGTACCTCTACATCACAAGAATCGAGACCGGACCGTCAAGTACATCTACGATACGAGAATGCCAACACAAGACGACCCGACAAGTACCATGACGACCCGAACGGCTACGAAACGTGAACGACTACCGTCGCCCCGAAGATGTTGGATTCATCAAGTCCCTCTCCGAAAAGAACGTGTACCCCTACGTCGACGACGATCCCGACAAGTACCACTACCGTCGACATGTACATCTACGAGAACGTCTACTTCCACTATCGTCGACCCGTGTACGACTACAAACGGAACCACTACTTCCACTACGATCTCGAACCGCCCCGAGAACGATTGTCCCGAAGGTATAACCCGAGACGATGACCCGTGGAATGTTGTGTTGTATGAAATGTTTCCCGTGTGTGCTCCGTGCTCGTTTCGTCCGTTTGTCATGTTCCTCGGTTGCCTCGTCGCCGACTCGTGGGAACCCGGTGACGGGATCAACCCACTTTCATCTTGTTCGACTTGCTCACGTCGATTCTTCTTTTGCAGTGGACTCTCAGCGAGTACCGGAACCATGATGTTGCCGTTGCATCATTTTCGGATCGTTGCCGTGGCACCCTTTTCTTCCACCACGGTGACAATACTTCATATCTTCTTCATGTCAACCTTTAAATAAAATTGCATAAAACTTGATCATGTCATCCGCATCATGTTAACAACATTATAATGTTTAATTGTTGTTGCTTTAATAATTGCTAAACATGCTCATGGGGATTTTCCGGAATTGTTGTTGTCCTTCCGGCCTCATTTGAAATGTCTTAATAGTGTAGTTTTATTATGCTTCACCTCTTGCCATGTTAACAAACATTTAATCTTGTCTTGTAAATAAATGACAGTCAACTAAATAATTAAAATGTGGTGTTTCGTCAATATGCAACTCGTTGCATATTGAGCTCCACTTAACTTGTAGTTTTGTTTGTGCACTTTGCCATGCCATGCATAATTAAACCGGACATGCATCATACTTGGATGTGCATCGTATGCCATGCTTATGATTGTGTGTTTACCGTGTTGTTTGCTTCTTTCCGGTTTGCTTCTCTTGTTAGCTTCGGGTTCGTTCCGGAGTTGTGAGTCTTCTTCTCCGTCTACTTCATGGACCCGTTCTTCTCCCTTGTGGAATCCCAGGCAAGATGATCATACCCTTGGATACCTTTACTACCATTGCCATGCTTAGTTGTCTCGATGCTATCGTTACATGTCGCGCTACCCATCTTTTATGTCAGCCTCTCCGTGTTGCCATGAAACCTCTAACCTTTGACACCTTCCTAGCAAAACCACTGTTTGGCTATGTTACCCGCTTGCTCAGCCCCTCTTATAGCGTTGTTTAGTTGTAGGTGAAGATGAAGTTCGTTCCAGGAGGGAACTTGTTGTTGTTATATCACAATATCTATAATTATTATTTAACACACCTATATACTAGGCATGGGTGGAAGGCTTGGCCTTTTGCTCGGTGTTTTGTTCCACTCACGCCACCTTAGGCGCCGATAAACCGGCATTATGTTCCTTGATTTTTGCGTTCCTTACACGATGGGTGGATGGGGACCCCTTGACAGTTCGACTTTGAATAAAACTCCTCCAGCAAGGCCCAACATTGGTTTTAATTTGCTCATAATAATAACTTAATTAATTAATTAATTTGCATAAGGGGGACGCTCCTTGGAGATTCTTTTCTACATAGCAGGGGGGCCAGCGCTGATGGTGTTGGTCCCAAACGGGGGTCCTGCAGGGCCACCACTGGGAAACTCGAGGTTTGGTATAACCTGTAGCATCACCCATCCGGTCGTGGCCTGAGACGAGATACGCGCGGCTACTATCAGGGTGTCGACACACCGGGAGGTCTTGCTGGACTTGTTTTACCATTGTCGAAATGTCTTGTGCTACCGGGATGCCGAGCCTGATCGGTTTTCCCTAAGATAAGGGGTGATGATATTATAATTATCACTTCAGCTAATCGTGAGAGCTTGTGATGGGCTAAGTTGGGACACCCCTGCAGGGTTATGATCTTTCGAAAGCCGTGCCCACGGTTATGTGGCAGATTGGAATTTGTTAATGTCCGGTTGTAGAAAACTTGACAGAGGATCCGAGATAAAACACACCACTGTGTGAGTAACCGTGACTGTCTCTTTTCACTTTGAGAAGAGAACACGGTGGGGTTATGTTTGGCTCGTATGTAGTTCAGGATCTTTAGCGATCACTACTTTTGCGACCGTTTGTGTAGATGCTCATCTTATTCTGGTACTCGTAAGTTAGCCACCATATTATGCTTAGTCGCTGCTGCAACCTCACCACTTACTTCTTCCTACCCACAAAGCTTTGCTAGTCTAGATACCCATGGTTATGGGATTGCTGAGTCCTCGTGGCTCACAGATACTACAACACCAGATGTAGGTTCAGCCGAGTTTGATGCAGGAGCGGGTTCAAGTACTTCACTGGGAGCTCGTTGAAGAGAGTGGCCGTATGCTTGTGACGTTTTCGACGATCAGTAGTGGTTTCTACTAGGATTCGATCTAGGCCTGTGGCTTTATGTTGTTTTGGTATCTTTCTTTTGGATCTTCGCCCGTAGTCGGGTTGTGATGTTTTGAATGATGTTTTGTTTATGTAATGTATTGTGTGAAGTGGCGAGTGTAAGCCAACTATCTCCTTTTGCAATTTAATCCCTCTTTTACATGAGTCGTGCAAAGATACCAAACTTGCGATCACTCCAGAATGGGCTTATATCTTTAAGTCGTGCCTCGACACGTAGGAGATATATTCCCATCCTGGGTATTACACCCAGTCTTTTGCTAGCCTTCACCTGTACTAAGCGGACTGACTGCTTGTGCATCCAAAATCTTTTAAACCAGTTATGCCATAAGAGTCCACCATACCTTCCTATATATGGTATTTACTTGCCATTCCTAACAAAGATTTTCTTGTACCATCTCAAAATTATTCAAAAGCACTTCTCTTTTGTGCCTCTGTTTTAGCTCATGAGGAAGTAGTAGTTAATTCATGATCTTTTTAAGTTGGACAAGTTTTACCCCGGGATTGCATGTCTAATCTGCAAACCCCTAATACGAGAAGGAACTGGCAAGAGTGCGCCCGGCTCATAAAAAATACAACAAACAAACCCTCCTTCACGCTTTGTTCATGAGAAATCAGAAAACTTTTGGCAGTGATAAACAAAGGAGATTAAGGGGATGTGATCGTCCCCGTGCGGTAGCCGTTCCTCGAAACTTGTCCAGCTCGAGAAGTAATTGAGTTATCTACTAGCATTCGTTGACGAAATATGCATCTCCAAAAAAATCATTTTTACCTCTGTTTTTAAAAAACCAAGAGCTCTGGTACATGTTTAGTCTTTGCTTCCAACCACGGGTTTTCAACCTTGCCATCAAAATCCACGGTTCGAGAGTCTCCACCTTCTTTCTTCAAAGCACCAACTATTGAGAGCATGATTGCCATTCTGAGTGTAATGTGCATTGTCCCAAAGTACCATTGTCTTCTGCATGATTATGATATCGCTTATCCTGAAATCATTGTATCTAGTCGTCACTTAAACTTTGGAGGTGCCCCTGCATTTATGTTTTGCTTCACTAAAGAGGGCAAGCGAGGTATCATTTTGTCATGTTTGCACACCATGCTCACTACAAATCTATTGGTTGTTTCAGTATCATACTGTAAAACTTTCAGTTCTTTGTGATATTCTCATGAGGCAACTTAATTACTAAAGATTCATTATCTCTGTAAGCATTTGTCATGTGACTGTGAAAAGTTCTTATATGGTTGATAGCATGTCACCACAGAAATTATGCTTGTTATCATTTACCTACTCGAGGACGAGCAGGAATTAAGCTTGGGGATGTTGATACGTCCAAAACGTATCTATAATTTCTGCTTGCTCCATGCCTCTTTTCTGTGATATTGCTATTATATTTATGCACTTCCATACACTTTTGATCATATTTGGACTAACCTATTAACTCAGTGCACCCCAGTGCCAGTTTCTGTTTTCTGCTGTTTTTCTATTTCAGGTTTTCCCATTACTTAAATTGCCAGAAAAATTCCGGGAAAAATATATAAAAAATCAGCGTTCCGGAAGCTTCCACGCGCCAGAAGTGGGGCCAGAGGGGAGCCGGGGGCAGCCCAGGCGGCCTGCCCACACGGCCCCCCTCCTGGCCACGCCGGGGGGGCGCCTGGGCCCCCCTTACCTCCTCTGGTGACCCCCTTTGGCATATATTTACACCGCGTCCCGAAACCCTCCAGGACGGAACCCTTTTTCGCGATCTCATCTCTGTTCCGCCGCCGCCGCGCTTCCAAGATCGGGAGCACCAGGAGAACTCTTCCCGGCACCCTGCCGGAGGGGAGAACCACCACTGGGAGCTTCTCCACCACCATGGACACTTCCTGGATGAGTTGTGAGTAGTCCCCCTTGGACCATGGGTCCATGACCAGTAGCTATGTGATGTTCTCCTCCCCTCTTTGTTCTTCACCGATCAGACCTCGTGAGCTGCCCTACATGATCGAGGCACATATGTAATCTTTATGCTGTTGCTATACTGAGTTTGCTGGGATCTGATGGATTATGAGATTATGTTCAGATTGTGTGTGAGTAATATATTTGATTCACCTCTTTTATATTTATGTTCTTGAGTAATTCTTGCATGTTCTCCGTTGCTGTTTATTGCTTTGGCCAAGTAGTAGGTAGTAACTCCAAGAGGGAACGTTATGCTTGATTGTGGGTTCATGCCCCTCGATGACTAGCTTGAGTGACAGAAACATGAGTCTAGGGGATGTGCTGTTGCCACAAGGGGGAAAACAACATTGCTTGTACTTGCGGGTGCAAGGATTGTTTACTTTACGCAAAGTTCTTTTAATGCAGTGGTCTGTTGCTTTGAGTTTACACTATGGGTGGGACTCGCAACTTAATACCAGCGAGATGTTCTAGATAGATATCTCAAGGAGGATGATTAGTAGTAGATGCAGATGGATTTCGGTCTACTTGCCTTGGCGTACCGCCCATGCTTTTGAGCCTCTACCTTTCTTTGCAGCATAGTTAGCATTGGTTTGCGCACATAATCCTGTCAATTGCCCAGCTGTAATTCGCTTACCTCGCTTAGCTGTTTTATCGTCTTTTGGGAGAGAGACATCACTAGTGAACATCATGGGACTCCGCTCCATATTACCATCACTGATCACACCCGCTATTTACTTCCTGTTCTTATTTACTAGTTGCAGTCATACCTATCACTATTATCTCTTGCGTTTGATCCTTTGTAAACGACAAGGCCGGAGGGATTGACAACCTCTCTGTACTCGTTGGGAGCAAAGTTATTTGTATCTGTGTGCAGGTCCTGTCAAGCAAAAGTCTTTGGCGCTATTGACACCTTCTTGTTGACCCTCGGAGTCTCACGGGAATCGATCCTTGGTATCTTTGCCAAGGGAAAACTACCGCTACGCTACGTCTCAAACCTTCCACTTGGGGTAACCAACGAGGGGCGAGAAGCCATCACCGGTGAGCAGACCTAGCAACCTCCATTACTAAGGAAGTTACGTTACGCGGTCCAACCCGGCGCGCGCCACTCAGTCGCTGACGTCAAGAAGGCTTTGGCTGATACCACGACGTCGAGATCCCATAACTATTCCCACGTAGCTGGTTAGTGCGTAAAGGCCAGCGGCCAGACTCAGATCAAATATCCAAACTCGTTAAGCATGTTATTATGAAATATCCACGGACAACGACCAGGGCCAGGCCACCTCTCCACTGGGTGTCTCAACCTTCCCTGTCGCTCCGCCACAATGATCCACTCGGGGGGCCGTCGGGAACTCAGACCCATCACTACCTGGATGGAGCCACCTGTCCTTTTAGCCCCCACATCGAATCACTTGCGGGTACTCAATGAGCCGACCCGACTTTAGTCACATCATGTGTCATGTAAAGTATGAGTATAGTATATACCCGTGATCACCACCCGAGGTGATCACGGTCCGATAGTATAGCATGGCAGACGGACAAGGATGTGGGGCCACTGATGGAATACTAGCATCCTATACTAAGCATTAGAATAACAGGTAAAGGTATCAACAGTGGTAGCAACAATGACATGCTATGCAGCAGAATAGGATTATTCAATAGCAGTAACGTGCTACACTACTCTAATGCAAGCAGTAGAGAGAAGAATAGTTGATATCTGGTGATCAAGGGGGGGGGGCTTGCCTGGTTGCTCTGGCAAGGAGCGGCCGTCATCATCGTATTCGAACTGGGGGTCGCCGTCAGTCTCGGGGTCCACCGAAAGAAGTAACGGAGGGGGAACATAATAAATAACAGAGCAATCAAATCATCACAAAGCGTAACATGGAAAAACGTGGTCCTAGAGGTGACCTAATGCAGTGCTCGATGATACAGGCGAAGAGGAAATAACATCCGGGAAAGTATTCCCGGTGTTAGGCATTTTCGGGCAGATGAAACAGAGGGGGAATGTTGCATCTTCGGTATGATAGAGATGTGTTGCGGATGAACGGACCGCGTATTCAGATTCGTCTCATCGTTCTGAACAACTTTCATGTACAAAGTTTTTCCATCTGAGCTACGGTTTATATTATATTAATTTTAAAAGATTTAATCATGACGTCAGCATGATGTCAGCAATCAACATGGCGTTGACTGGGTCAAACTGACGTGTGGGTCCCAGCTATCATTGTCTAAGACTAACAAGTTAAACTAGTTTAGTTAATTGATTAGGTTAATTAAACATGATTAATTAAGTTAATTAATTAATTAATTAATATTTTATTCTTTTTTGTATCCTTTTTTAAAACGTTTTGGGGATGGGGCCCCCTAGCAGTGGCACAGAGGCCAGCCGGGGTGGGTTAACGGGCGCGGGCGTGCACGTTTACGGGCAGGAGCCTGGATTCCTGCCCCGCCATGGCGCGGCCGGCTGGCCGGAGCCCCGAGGGCCGACGTGGCAGCCGGGGGCGGCTAAGGCCAGGCGGGCCGAATTGGGGCAGCGCTTGGCGGCCGGCGCGGCCGTAGGGCGGAGGATAGGGGCGCCGGCTTGGGGAGGCCGCG
>LR738710.1:863224686-863348025 GCA_902687465.1 Secale cereale | reverse complement strand
TCCGGGCGGCGGCCTCCTCCTCCGATCCTGATCCAATCGGAGGAGAGAGGGGGGGAAGATATTTCGGGAGGGGAGTGGGGTGTCGGTGGGGGGTTCGGGGTTTCGGGGGAGGCCATATAGGCCAGGGGTTGGGCTGGCCGGCTGGGCCGTCTGGCCCAGTTGTCCTGGGGGGTTTTCTTTTTATTTCCTTTTTGCTTTCTGTTTTGACCTTTTCCTTTTTATTTATTTTAGATCATTTAGACTTTTGCTAAAAATGTGTTTTCTTCACCATAATTACTTACGTAATATTTGTCACACACCGAACATTTTAGTTTTTAAATATTTGAAAACTTTTATCGTTTGTCTTTATTTTAAATATTCGAAAACACAAGAGTCAGCGGAAGCAATATTATCTGAGTACAGACATGAGTTAAACAAGTTTGCCTTAAGAAGGCTAGCACAAAACATCAATGATCGAAAAGGCAAGGCCTCCTGCCTGGGACCTCCTAACTACTCCTCGAAGCCGAACTTCATGTAGAAACATCCTCAGGATCTTCTGGGTCCGGGACTCCACCATCTGGTTGCGTCATCCGAGAAGAAGGGACAAAAGGGGAAAATGGGGAGAAAAGCAACCGTGAGTACTCATCCAAAGTACTCGCAAGCAAGGATCTACACTACATATGCAATGATATATGTGTAAATGGGTAATATCTGTGGGCTAAACTGCAGAATGCCAGAATAAGAGGGGGATAACTAATCCAATTGAAGACTACGCTTCTCGTAACCTCCATCTTCCAGCAGAAGATGAGAGTAGCTGGAAAGTAACAAGTATCCTCGCTTCTCGCAGCCTCCGTCTTGCAGCAGTAGAAGGGAGTAGATGGTAAGTTCACCAAGTAACATCGTAGAGCAACCACCGAGTTATATCTGGAACTTGTCTGGGTGTGTTTTCTTAAGTATCCAGTTCTAGTTGTCATGAGGTCAGAGTACAACTCTGGGTCGTCCTTTTACCGAGGGACACGGCTATTTGAATAGATTAACTTCCCTGTAGGGGTGCACCACATAACGCAGCACGCTCGATCCCATTTGGCCGGACACACTTTCCAGGGTCATGCCCGGCCTCGGAAGATCAACACGTCGCAGCCCTACCTAAGCACAACAGAGAGGTCAGCACGCCGGTCTTAGTCCTAAGCGCGCAGCGGTCCGGGCCCATCGCCCAACGCACACCTGCATGTTGCGTACGCGGCCGGTGAGCAGACGTAGCAATCTCCATTACTAAGGAAGTTATGTTACGCGGTCCAACCCGGCGCGCGCCGCTCAGTCGCGGACGTCAAGAAGGCTTCGGCTGATACCATGACGTCGAGAGCCCATAACTATTCCCAAGTAGTTGGTTAGTGCGTAAATGCCAGCGGCCAGACTCAGATCAAATATCCAAACTTGTTAAGCGTGTTATTATGAAATATCCACGGACATCGACCAGGGCCAGGCCACCTCTCCATTGGGTGTATCAACCTGCCCTGTCGCTCCGCCACAAAGATCCACTCGGGGGGCCGTCGGGAACTCAGGCCCATCACAACCCTGGATGGAGCCACCTGTCCTTTCAGCCCCCATATCGAATCACTTGCAGGTACTCAATGAGCCTACCCGACTTTAGTCACATCATGTGTCATGTAAAGTATGAGTATAGTATATACCCGTGATCACCACCCGAGGTGATCACGGCACGATAGTATAGTGATACGTCCATTTTGCATCATGCTTATAAATTGATATTTATTGCATTATGGGCTGTTCATACATGTTTTGTCACAATACTTATGCCGTTACCCTCTTATCTTGCAAGGTTTACATGAAGAAGGGGGAATGCCGGCAGCTGGAATTTTTGGCTGGAAAAGGAGCAAACTCTGGAAACCTATTCTGCACAACTCCAAAAGCCCCGAAACTTCACAGAACATTTTTTCGGAAAATATAAAAAATATCTGGCAGAAGAAACCCATGAGAGGGGCCACTGGCTGGCCTCGAGGGTGGGGGCGCGCCCCTTCCCAGGGCGCACCCCCCTGCCTCGAGGGCCAGCCGGTGGGCCCCAGGTGCCCATCTTCTCCTATATGAAGCGTTTTGACCTGGAAAAAAAATCAGGACGAGGCTTTCGGGACCAGACACCACCGTCTCGAGGCGGAACCGAGGCGGAAACCAATCTAGGGCTCCGGTAGAGCCGTTCTGTCGGGGATACTTCCCTCCGGGAGGGGGAAATCGTCACCGCGGTCATCACCAACAACTCTCCCATCTTGGGGAGAGCTATCTTAATCAACATCTTCACCAGCACCATCTCCTCTCATACCCTTGTTCATCTCTTGTATCCAATCCTTGTACCCAAACCTCAGATTGGTACATGTGGGTTGCTAGTAGTGTTGATTACTCCTTGTAGTTGATGCTAGTTGGCTTATTTGGTGGGAGATCATATGTTCAGATCCATTATGCATATTAATACCCCTCTGATCATGAACAATATTATGTCTTGTGAGTAGTTGCTTTTGTTCCTGAGGACATGGGAGAAGTCTTGCTATTAGTAGTTATGTGAATTTGGTCTTCATTCGATATTTTGATGAGATGTATGTTGTCTCTCCTCTAGTGGTGTCATGTGAACGTCGACTACATGACACTTCACCATTATTTGGGCCTAGAGGAAGGCATTGGGAAGTAATAAGTAGATGATGGGTTGCTAGAGTGACAGAAGCTTAAACGCTAGTTTATGCATTGCTTTGTAAGGGGCTGATTTGGATCCATATGTTTCAGGCTATGGTTAGGTTTACCTTAATACTTCTGTTGTAGTTGTGGATGCTTGCATTAGAGGTTAATCATAAGTGGGAGGCTTGTCCAAGTAAGGGCAGCACCCAAGCACCGGTCCACCCACATACCAAATTATCAATGTACCGAACGCGAATCAGATGATCGTGATGAAAACTAGCTTGACGATAATTCCCATGTGTCCTCGGGAGCGCTTTACCTTGCATAAGAGTTTGTCCAGGCTTGTCCTTTGCTACACAAAGGATTGGGCCTCCTTGCTGCACCTATTTACTTTTACTGTTTGTCACTTGCTACCATTTACCTTATCACAAAACTATCCGTTACCTATAATTTCAGTGCTTGCAGAAAATACCTTACTGAAAACTGCCTATCATTTCCTTCTGCTCCTCGTTGGGTTCGACACTCTTACTTATCGAAAGGACTACGATAGATCCCCTACACTTGTGGGTCATCAAGACTCTTTTCTGGCACCGTTGCCGGGGAGTGAAGCGCCTTTGGTAAGTGGAATTTGGTAAGGAAAAATTTATATAGTGTGCTGAAATTTATTGTCACTTGTTACTATGGCTCAAAATCCTTTGAGGGGCTTGTTCAGGGTATCTTCACCCCGAGCAGAAGAGCAAAGAGTTGCTCCTCAACCTACTGCACCTATTGAAGATGTTTGCTTTGAGATTCCTTCGGGTATGATAGAGAAACTTCTTGAAAATCCTTATACAAGAGACGGAACACTTCACCCCGATTTACATCTAATCTATGTGGATGAAGTTTGTGGATTGTTTAAGCTTGCAGGTATGCCCGAGGATGTTATCAAGAAGAAGGTTTTCCCTTTATCTTTGAGGGGAGATGCATTGACATGGCTTAGGCTATGCGATGATATGGGATCATGGAACTATAATCGTTTGAAGTTGGAATTTCATCAGAAGTTCTACCCTATGCACCAGGTTCATCGTGATCGTAATTATATTTATAATTTCTGGCCTCGCGAAGGAGAAAGCATCACTCAAGCTTGGGGGAGGCTTAATTCAATGTTATATTCATGCCCCAATCATGAGCTCTCAAGAGAAATGATCATTCAAAAATTTTATGCTCGGCTTTCTCATAATAATTGCTCCATGCTCGATACTTCTTGTTCTGGCTCTTATATGATAAAGACTATTGACTTCAAATGGGATTTATTGGAAAGAATTAAACACAACTCCAAAGATTGGGATCTCGACGAAGGTAAGGAGTCAGGTATGACCCCTAAGTTTGATTGTGTTAAAGCTTTTATGGATACCGATGTTTTTTGTGAGTTTAGCACTAAATATGGACTTGACGCTGAGATAGTAGCTTCTTTCTGTGAATCTTTTGCTACTCATGTTGATCTCCCAAAGGAGAAGTAGTTTAAATATCATCCCCCTATTGAAGTAAAAGTAGTTGAACCTATTAAAGTTGAAGAAAAGACTATCACTTATAATGTTGATCATGTTATACCTACTGCTTATATTGAGAAACCACCTTTCCCTGTTAGAATAAAGGATCACGCTCAAGCTTCAGCTGTAGTCCGTAAGAGTAATACTAGAACACCTACACCCTCTGAGCAAATTAAAGTTGAACCTAGTGTTGCTATGGTTAAAGATCTCTTGGTAGAAGATTTAGATGGACATTTTATTTATCTCCAAGAAGAGTCTGCTAGGATAGCCAAACCTAATTCTAGGAGTAAACATAAACCTATCGTAGGCTTGCCTGTTATCTCTGTTAAGATAGGAGATCATTGCTATCATGGTTTATGTGATGTAGGTGCTAGTGCGAGCATTATCCCTTTTGATTTGTATAATGAAATTATGCATGATATTGCGCCTACTGAGTTAGAAGAGATTGATGTTACTATTAAGCTTGCTAATAGAGATACTATTTCACCTATTGGGATTGTTAGAGACATTGAAGTCTTATGTGGGAAGGTTAAATACCCTGCTGATTTTCTTGTTCTTAGTTCTCCACAAGATGCTTTTTGCCCCATTATATTTGGCAGACCCTTCTTGAATACCGTTAATGCCAAGATAGACTGTGTGAAAGATATTATCACTGTCGGATTAGGGGATATGTCTCATGATTTTAACTTTGCTAAATTCTGTAGACAACCCCCTGAAAAGGCACCACCCAGTAAGGATGAACTTATTGGTCTTGCTTCTATTGCTGTGCCACCTAATGATCCTTTAGAACAATACTTACTAGACCATGAAAATGATATGCAAATGAATTAGAGAAGGGAGATAGATGAAATATTCCTTACACAGGGACCCGTATTGAAAAACAATTAGCCTGTTGAAATCCTAGGGGATCCTCCTCCACCCAAGGGTGATCCCGTGTTTGAACTTAAACCTTTGCCTGATAATCTTAAGTATGTTTATCTTGATGAAAACAAGATATATCCTGTTATTATTAGTGCTAACCTTTCAGAGCATGAAGAAGAAAGATTATTGGAAACTCTAAAGAAGCACCGAGCTGCTATTGGATATACTCTGGATGATCTTAAGGGCATTAGTCCCACTATATGTCAACACACGATAAAATTGGAAGAAAATGCTAAACCAGTTATTGATCCTCAGCGACGGTTAAATCCTAAGATGAAAGAAGTGGTAAGGAAGGAAATTCTAAAGCTTCTAGAGGCATGTATTATCTATCCCATTGCTGATAGCCAGTGGGTAAGTCATGTCCATTGTGTTCCTAAGAAAGGAGGTATAACTGTTCTTCCTAATGATAAAGATGAATTGATCCTGCAAAGAATAGTTACAGGTTATAGGATGGTAATTGATTTCCGTAAGTTAAATAAAGCTACTAAGAAAGATCATTACCCCTTGCCATTTATTGATCAAATGCTAGAAAGATTATCCAAACATACTCATTTCTGCTTTCTAGACGGTTATTCTAGTTTCTCTCAAATACCTGTGTCAAAGGGGGATCAAGAAAAGACCACCTTTACTTGACCTTTCGGTACCTTTGCTTATAGACGTATGCCTTTTGGTTTATGTAATGCACTTGCTACCTTTCAAAGATGCATGATGGCTATATTCTCTGACTTTTGTGAAAAGATTGTTGAGGTTTTCATGGATGATTTCTCAGTTTATGGAATCTCTTTTGATGATTTCTTAAGCAACCTTGATTGAGTTTTGCAGAGATGTGAAGACACTAACCTTGTCTTGAATTGGGAGAAGTGCCACTTTATGGTTAATGAAGGCATTCTCTTGGGACATAAAACTTCAGAAAGAGGTAATGAATTTGACAAAGCTAAAGTGGATGCTATTGAAAAGATGCCATACCCTAAGGATATCAAAGGTATACGAAGTTTCCTTGGTCATGCCGGGTTTTATATGAGGTTCATTAAAGACTTCTCCAAAATCTCCAGGCCTCTGACTAATTTTTTTACAGAAAGATATTCCTTTTGTCTTTGATGATGATTGTCTAGAAGCATTTGAAATACTTAAGAAAGCATTGATCTCTGCACCTATTGTCCAGCCTCCTGACAGGAACTTACCCTTTGAGATTATGTGCGATGCTAGTGATTATGTTGTAGGAGCTGTTCTAGGGCAAAGAGTTGATAAGAAATTGAATGTTATCTAGTATGCTAGTAAAACTCTAGATAGTGCCCAAAGAAATTATGCTACCACTGAGAAAGAATTTTTAGCAGTTGTGTTTGCTTGTGATAAGTTTAGACCTTACATCGTTGATTCTAAAGTAATTATTCACACTGATCATGCTGCTACCAAATACCTTATGGAAAAGAAAGATGCTAAACCTATACTTATTAGATGGGTCCTCTTGCTGCATGAATTTGACTTGCATATTATTGATAGAATGGGAACTGTGAACCCCGTAGCAGATAACTTGTCTAGGTTAGAGAATATACTTGATGACCCACAACCTATTGATGATAGCTTTCCTGATGAACAACTAGCTGTCATAAGTACTTCTCGTACAGCTCCATGGTATGCTGATTATGCCAATTACATTGTTGCTAAGTTTATACCACCTAGCTTTACATAGCAGCAAAAGAAAAAGTTCTTCTATGATTTGAGACATTACTTTTGGGATGACCCACATCTTTATAAAGAAGGAGTAGATGGTATTATTAGACGTTGTGTGCCTGAGCATGAACAGGAACAGATCTTACGCAAGTGCCACTCCGAAGCTTATGGAGGACACCATGCGGGAGACAGAATTGCACACAAGGTATTGCAATCCGGTTTTTATTGGACTACTCTCTTCAAGGATGCCCGTAAGTTTGTCTTATCATGTAATGAATGTCAAAGAATTGGCAATACTAGTAGACGTCAAGAAATGCCTATGAATTATTCACTTGTTATTGAACCATTTGATGTTTGGGGCTTTGATTATATGGGACCTTTTCCTGCTTCTAATGGGTACACACATATCCTAGTTGTTGTTGATTACGTTACTAAGTGGGTAGAAGCTATTCCAACTAGTAGTGCTGATCATAACACCTCTATTAAGATGCTTAAAGAAGTTATATTTCCGAGGTTTGGAGTCCCTAGATATCTAATGAGACTGATGGTGGTTCACACTTTATTCATGGTGCTTTCCGTAAGATGCTTGCTAAGTACGATGTCAACCATAGAATTGCATCACCTTATCACCCATAGACTACTGGCCAGGTAGAACTAAGTAATAGGGAGTTGAAAATAATCTTGCAAAAGATAGTTAATAGGTCTAGAAAGAGTTGGTCCAAGAAACTAGATGATGCATTATGGGCCTATAGAACTGCATACAAAAATCCTATGGGTATGTCTCCATATAAGATGGTATATGGAAAAGCTTGTCACGTACCTCTTCAACTAGAACATAAGGCATATTGGACTATCAACGAGCTCAATTATGATTTCAAACTTGCCGGTGAGAAGAGGCTATTTGATATTAGTTGTCTCGATGAATGGAGAACCCAGGCCTACGAGAATGCCAAGTTATTTAAAGAAAAGGTTAAAAGATGGCATGACAAAAGGGTACAAAAGCGTGAGTTTAACGTAGGTGACTATGTTTTGCTATTCAACTCTCGTTTAAGATTTTTTGCAGGAAAAGTTCTCTCAAAGTGGGAAGGGCCTTACGTTATCGAGGAGGTCTATCGTTCCGGTGCCATAAAAATCAACAACTTCGAAGGCACAAATCTGAAGGTGGTGAATGGTCAAAGGATCAAACATTATATCTCAGGTAATCCTATAAATGTTGAAACTAATATTATTGAAACCATAACCCCAGAGGAATACATAAGGGCACTTTCCAGAATGATTCAGCCTCCGAAAAGGAAGTGGTACGTGATACGGTAAGTAAACCGACTCCAAAATAGTTCTAAAGGCATTTTTTCTCCGTTTTGGAATATTTAGAAAAAATAGAAAAATAAACCGCAGTCCAGAAGGGACACGAGGTGGCCTCGAGGGTAGGGGGCACGCCCCCCTTCCCAGGGCGCGCCCCCCTGCCTCGAGGGCACCCCGTGTGTCACCTGGACTCCGTTTTCTCGTGGGTTACTCATTTTGTTCGAGAAAAATTCATTATATATACTCCCGAAGGTTTTGACCTCTGTTTCACGCAGAATTCCTTTGTTTTTGTTTCGAGCCGTTTTCTGCTTGGGTTTGCGAAGCTAGGCATCATGTCGTGTCAGGACCGGATTTTCGGGATATTAATTTCCCAAAAGCGGCCCTTGTGCTCACCAGCCCCAGGATTACTGTTAGCTGATGAGGCACCAACTGGTTACAGAATCTCCAAGCAAAATACAAAATATGTAGTACAAGACCATTCTGGCCTGTGAGTACAACACAAGATTTCTAGTGGCTGATGGCAGAAGCAGTTTGTGGATCGTCGGTGACTATGGGACTCCATTTCCCACAGGAACAGCTGACCAGGATAACTCCTATCTTCGCGAGGCTGCTATCACCATTAGCATAGGTTCCGGGGCTGTCATCGCACTGTTCCTTCCCACGCAAGGAATCTGGCCAAGACAATAGCCAGGGACAAGCCAGTGAGTACTTTGAATGTACTCGCAAACATTATGAATATGGGTGAGGCATAAACATGCTCGAGGATGATTTATGATCATTATGATAATAATGATACGACAGTCTACAAATGCAAGCAGGGCATCCGAGTAAAAATGCATATGCAATCAGAGAGTAGTAATAAGATAAATAACAAGCATGCCACAGTCGGGCGTCTGAGCGACACCACAGAAAGGGCTATGGAAAAAAAAGAACAAGAATGCCACCGTCGGACGTCTGAGCGACATCACATAAAGGGCTTATAAAGAAAAGTAAATAACGAAATGCCGCAGTCGGACGTTTGAGCGACATCACATAAAGGGCTTATAAATAAAAAGAATGCCACAGTCGGACGTCTGAGCGACATCACATAAAGGGCTTATAAAGAAAAGTAAATAACGAAATGCCGCAGTCGGATGTCTGAGCGACATCACATAAAGTGCTTATAAATAAAAAGAATGCCACGGTCGGACGTCTGAGCGACATCACATAAAGGGCTTACAAAGAAAAGTAAATAACGAAATGCGACAGTCGGACGTCTGAGCGACATCACATAAAGGGCTTATAAGGAAAATAAAATCAGTAAATATCCGGGAGGTAGAACCGTCCCAAGGATACTCATTGCTCCAAAGAATACAAATGGTTAGTCCATAATAATAAATCACAATCACCTCCCATCACCGGTCATAAATAATGCTCTCGGTTAATAGTTTTCTCCTCCGAAGACCGACACTAAGACCGACACTCGACCCATCCCAAACTGTAGTCCTTAACCATGGACACGGCTATTCGAATAGATTCAATATCTCTGCAGAGGGTATACTCTTTACCCACGAATAACTGATTTCCTATAGTCCCTCTGGACTAATTCCGTCTACGGTCTTTTAATTTGAAGACGCACCTGACCGCACACACCAGCCTAACTTACCGGTGTCTGGAATCACCCACGACACTAGTTAAGCCAAACTCTAAGTGGGGAGGCTACAACCTCGACTAGCATGGGATCAAAAAAATTTATAACACGCGCGAAAACCGGGGAAGCTATCCCCTTCGGCTCCAACCGAAACACCCATGCCCCCGGACCCGGTGGCTTGCCTACCGGATGCAGCCGGTATCTTCCACCGTGGCCTCTCTGTACGGTGTGTGATAGAACAGGGGTCGACAATTTACTGAACCGTACCCTACCTGTAGCAGGGACACGTGGTAGCACGAAACAAGTATGGGGGTTACTGGAACAAGACTCGATCTACGGTCGACCCAGGAGGTTTATGTATTCTCTGCATGGTTAGTGCCACAATGCTCTTTACAGTTCCCTGACAGGGCCACACCCCTTATGCTACATCCTGCCTTACTGCACATCCTCGCCATAACGAGATGTCAGTCACGTGGTCGGTTCACCGGAACACAACCTTCCTTCGGACTCCATCCAAACTATCACCAGGCATATGTGGCATGAGAAGCGGTTGCTGTCACCAATATCACTTTTATAACAGAAAAGATTATTTACCACATGTTGATATGCAAGAGTATGGTTTCCACATGAAATAACGTTACTCCATTTGAGTATATCGATGGAGTTCTTATGCTTTAACAAACAACACACAACGTATATCATAACGGGGTTCAAGATGCTTGCCTTCAAGTAGAGGGGAGGAGAAAAGCATTCCAAGAATTTTGGAAGTTTTCTCCTTCTTCAAAATCCTAAAAGAAAAAAAAGAAAATCAATACATAGACTTAGAACAGCCCAAAAAAGTTGTCTGGAAAATTTTCATATAAATATGAAAATAAACTAGACAATATTTGGGAAACAACAGAAAAAGAAACAAATCATTTGGATTTATACTTTAAAATATATGGCCAGTCAAAGTTCAGTCAACTCTGGTTTTAATAAAAACCAGAAAAAGGGAAACGAACCGGCTCAGAAAACGTTTTCAAAGAAGAGAATACGTACTTCGGGGAATGCGCCTCCACTTAAACTAGTGGGCGGGGGACAAGAGGGGCTGACAGTGGGACCGGTGGACCCACCTGTCATATTTGACTGGTCTACCCGCCTCCTTCCTCCTTCGCCCGACGGAGACGGAACTCCGGTGATCGTCGCCGGCGAATGGCGGCTCCTCGAGGGCGTTCGAGTGCAGGGATGGATTCGCTAGGCTGGGGCGGTCCTCCCGGTGGTCGTGTGGTCGACGGGGGTGTAGGAAAACGACGGCGACGAGCCTCGCGGCGGACGGCGGCCTCGGGTGGGTTTGGGGCCTTGTGATGCAGTGGTTCCGGAGCAAGTTTGAGGCGATGGGCGACTTCGCAGGATCACAGGGAGTCGGATGGTGGTGCTGGCTGGACGGGAGGGGCGATGTTTGCGACGAATTTGACTGGAGCATGACGGCGGCCGTATTCGCCGGAGATGAAGAAGAACGCTTCCCGGGGACGAATGGCTGCCATGGGGTTGCACTGCGGGGTGCCTAGTGGTCGTCTGTTGCTGCGGAGGGGATCGGGGCACCCTTAAATAGGCGATCAAGGTCGGTTCGACGGTGGCCGAGGATAAGGACGACGGCGGCGGCATTATTGCGGAGCAGGAGAGGTGGGGGCTGGCCAGCAGAATTTGCAGAGGTAGACGACACGGTTGTGGATGAGCACGACGGCCTGGGACGCTCGGTGTCGGGGGAAACTGTCCACCACGAGCACCTATGGGACCGGAGCCCCTTGTCGTTGCGGTAAGGGAGCGGAGGGAGCACAAAGAGCAGATCGAGGAGAGCACGCGGGCAGTTTACCCAGGTTCGGGCCGCGCGGATGCGTAAAACCCTACTCCTGCTTGATTTGTATTGAGTTTGTGAGCTCGGGAGCTTGAAGAACTAGCTACACCGAGCGAGAGAGCTGTCTAGGTTCCGAACCCTTTCTACGTTGTGCATGGGCCTCCTTTTATAGCTCAAGGGGTCACCGACAGGTGTCAACGTAGAGGAGGGTAAAAATGTAACTTTGGTGGAAGTTGTAACAGTGTGGGAACAGTGCGTGAATAGTGGATGAACAGTGCTCATCACCTACTTTGACAGTGGGGGACAAGAGCATTTAATGCCCGTCACCGTCGACCCCAAAAGCACCCGTCCATGCGTCTCCCTTCGCCACGGCAATAGCCTCGTCACCGTGGAGTGCCACCGTGCCCCCCAGGCTGCACAGCCATTCGCCACGCGTCCCTGGAAGGGCCCCAGGGCGACGCGTGGGCCGATGAGCTGGAGTGCGGGCACACAGCGCAGGTTCCCCCGGCAAGCACCTTGCCGGGGTCTTGATCTTGCCGGGCCGGGAAGCTTGTCTCTCCCCGGACCCTTGCTGGGGCGCATGCTGCGTCAAGGCATGTCTTCTGGGATGCAGTCTTCTGGTCTTCCTGGCAAGCTCCTCTTGCCAGGGTCTTGTGTTAATGCGACAGTCTTGAGCCCGGGACGGCCTTCCCGGCAAACTCCACTTGCCGGGGTCTTGATCTTCTGTCTTGTATACTTTGTTTTTGAATGGTTTTATAGGGACCAGAAAGGTCTCCGGCGAGCACGTGGTGAGCCCTGCCGCGGGAAGCTGCTACTGCCCGTGCACAAGTTGGGGTACTAAGGTACCCCTATCTTAGTACACCGACAGGAGCCCCCGGGCCTGGGCCATACACGGTGCCGAGCGCTATTGGGCCAGGCCCAAAACAGTGCACGGACACACGCGGCCCACGGCACGCCGAATCTCCTTCCGCATCTGCCGCGCCCCTCCCTAACGGCACGCGTCGATTGCGGCGGCGTGGGAGAGATCGTGGCCACGTTCTTTAATGGAAAATGCGAAACGTCCCCCACTCCCCCCTTAAAAGCAGAGGGAGCAGGGGCAGTTTCCTTCCTCCGTCTTCACTTCGTCTTCAACCTCCAGAAACCCCCCTCCGCGCTTTGCCTCCACACCTCCTCCGCCCTCTTCCGCACCCGCGGCACCGTCGAACTCCTCGCCCCTTCCCCCGCCGCCTCCGCCATGGCTCCGAAGGCCGAGAAGGCGAAAGCGGAGAAGGCCAAGAGGGAGAAATCCGAGCAGGCGGCGAAGCTTGCCGCCCTGCGGAAGAGGAATGTAGTCTTCGCGCCGAGGCTCAGCGCGAGGGAACTCTGGAACAAGTATTACCTTTTCTTGGCCAAGGAGACCAAGGCTCATCCCCGGACCAGAGTCTACCCCGCCGTCGCCAAGGATCTGCTTCCCGGCGGGTACTTCTTCTTCGCTGTCTTCCTTCACTGCGGCTTGTGCCCTCCATTCTCGGAGTTTTTCTGCGACATCATGAACACGTACGGCCTCCATCTTCTAGACTTCACCCCCAACGCCATCCTTACGATGGCGGTTTTCGCACATCTGTGCGAAAACTATATAGGGATCTATCCAAATGTAGCGCTTTTTCGCCACTTTTTTATGCCTAGAGTAGAGGCCGGCGCTCCCCTCTCCGGGGGTATCTCTTGGATCTTCCGCTTGAACAAGAAGGAATCTTATCTGAAAGGAGAGCTCCGCGGCAAGTGGGAAGAGTGGCGCGCGGACTGGTGTTGGATAGTGGAGGACCAGCCGGAGCCTTTCATCGCGCCGCGCACAACAGCCATAGTGCGCGGCAGGGACTGGAGCGAGTTGGCCCCGGATGATGTCAAGCTCAACGTCGCCTGTTCAGGATACTTCGTCTCCGGGTAGCTAAGTTGACCATCGGAGAGGTAGGAGCAGATTTCCTCCGCCGCCGCATTGCCCCTTTACAAGAGAGGAAAAGGCCAGCATGGGAGTTCGGCAATGCGGCGGACATTATGAGGCTGCGCCCGGGTCTGAACTTCAACTTCACGGCTCTGGAGCTGAAGGGGATGGTCCGGGAGCTTTTTAAGCACGACCCGGCCCATCCGGAGTGGTTTAGATCTCCCCGGGGAGTGGTGCCGCTGTGCAACAGCACTGCCCGAGATGCTTTGCGCGCAATGATGCCCGCATGTGACTCTCACGGCGTCGACCCCACATGGATAGTGCCCACGCCGGATGCCATCATGAGTTTCTTTGATAATTTGGTCGAGCGGCCGAGGAACGCCGAGGAGAACAAGGGTCTTACTCGGGCCACCACAGAGCGGGACATAGCCTATATTGCTTCCCGGATGGAAGAGGCTGCCGCAGCTGCAGCAGCAGGAGACTTCGGGTTCACCATGGACGAGGCGCAGGCCGAGGACGAGGTGTGCCAAGCAGAGCAGGCTGAGATCCGCAGACTGCTCAAGCTTCCGCCCGACGAGCTTGCCGGGGTCCCTTCCTTGAGGCACGCCGGGATCCCCGGAGTCGTGAGCGAGGCCGCGGCAAGCGAGGTTGCCGGAGGGAATAGAGGTGCCGGAGGGAGCGGAGCCACCGGAGGGAGCGGAGCCACCGGAGGGAGCGGGGCCGCAGGATCAGATGCCGGACCCAACGAGCCCGTCGGGGAGGAGGAGGAGGACACCGAGGCCGATGAGGACAGCGGTGGGTCTCTGGGACTCGATGACGACGCCTCATCGTCCTCGGAGAACTCCCCGCATCGGGCCAGTCCCCAACGAACACCGCTGAAGCGTCTCTGCAAGGCGCCCACAGCGACAAGGACGCAGGCGCCCCGACAACAGCCTGTTCGCCGGGCGACACGCGCCACTAGAGCGAGCCAAGCTGCGACGGAGGCGCCCCGCGCACCAGCCGCGGCGGAGGCGCCCCGCGCACCAGCGCCAAGCGGAGGGGGATCTTCTCAGAGCGGAGCGGCCGCTCCGCCTGCTCCTCGGGCCTCGGCGTCGGCGGAGGCTGGGTCATCGCAGCCCCCAGCCCCGGGGACCGCCAAGCGCCCGAGGGAGCCTTCTCCTCCTGCTCCTCGCGCCGGAGCAACTCAGGTGGAGTTCGACTTCTCCGCCCTGAGCGACGACGACGACAAGGAAGAGGAGTAAGCACTCGCATTATGCAGCTTCTTCGATTCGATCTTGATTCTTTCGTTGATGACTCTAATCTTGTCCTTGTTTTGATTTCAGGCCCCTGGCCCAGCGGATGGCAAAGCGGGCCAAGATCCCTGTGGTCGAGGTCGACGACGACTCGCCCGTCGCGGCGACAGGGGACGCGCCGGCGACGGACTTGCCGGACCCAACCGCTGCTCCGAGGAGTAGCCCCCAGCGCAGCCCCCAGCGTAAGTCTGGTCTTGAGCTGTTTGCTTGTCGGGCGCACTTGAGGTTTTAACTTGTACTGATATCTTGTTGCTTCATTTGTCTTGTGCAGAAGAGGAGCCGCAGCTACAGGAGCGCCCGGAGACGACTCCCGAGGAGCCGCAGGTCCCGCCATCCCTGCCAAGGGCGAACTCCCCGGCGAGGGAGAGCGCTCCGCCAAGGGCGGGTACTCCGCCAAAGGCGAGTACCCCGCCAAGGGCGAGCAGCCCAGCGAGGGTGGCCACCCCGCCAAGGGAGGGCTCCCCGGCGAGGGAGCCTGTCGTCGACGAAGTCCGCGAAGGTAAGTCTTGTAACTTCGTCTTCTTGGACTTGTCTTTTTTGGATATTTGCTTGAACTTTTTCTTTTCTTTTCTTTTCTTCTTCTTCTAGATCCTCCCGCGCCGGACCGGATGGAGACCGAGGTCATCGGCGAGGAGGGCGCGCAAGGCGACGGCGGCAACGCCCCTGTCGTTGAAGACATGGCAGGAGCCGACGAGCCTGCCGCTGAGGAGACTGCTCCAACCGCAGACGCCGCGGCCGGGGAGGGGGACGGCGACCACACTGCCGGCCCGGAGGCAGCAGGAGCGTCGAGCGCTGCACCGGCCGCCGACCCCTCCGCCGATAAGGAGCAGCCCGGCATCTATCTTGAGGCCCCCAACGGCGTCTTCATTCAAGTGCCGTGGGGGTCTTCGTCGTGAGCCACCGTGGAGGGAGAGACCTTTGATGGAGAGGTCCTCGCCTCCGCGGGGTTGAAGATTGTCGAAGCGCCTGGCGGGAGCGATGAGCCCGAAGAGGAGAAACTTCTCCGCCAGCTCATGGCCCTTTACCGGGCCAGGCAGGCGAAACTGGAGTCGCGAGAAGCCCTCACCGCCAAGGTCGGAGCAGACTTGGAGAAACGCGCTGCAGAGCTCCGCGCCGCCAACCAGGCAGCTCTCCGCGACTTGGCGGAGGAGCGCGAGAGGCTTGCGGGAGAGCAGCAGGAGTTCCTCCTGGAGAAGGCAGAGGCCGAGGAGCAGCAGCGACTTATTGGTGTGGAGCTGTCCCGGCGAGAAGGAGCACTCAACCAGCGGAAGGTTGAGCTCGACGCCCATGACGACGAGCTCACCGCCCGGGAGCAGGCTCTTGGCGGGGCCGTGAAGGAGGCAAAGGAAGCCGCTGCCGCCGCGGAAACCGCCAAGAAGGACCTTGAAGCCAAGGTGGCGCAGCTGGAAGAGTACCTGAAGGCGAGCACGGAAAGGGTCACCGCGCTCAACATAGAGCGCGAGAAAGACGCCCATACCAACTCGGACCTCCAGGTACGCCTCTCCAAGCAGGGCGACGAGCTCAAAGCCGCCAAGGACTCGATTGCTGATCTGGAGTTGAAGGTTTCCACTTTGAGGGATTCACTTGACGCCGCTCAGGATCGCGAGACCAAGCTGAAGGAGGAGGTCCGCAAGGAGCGGGAGCTGGTGGAGAGCGCTGCCACCTCCACGAACATCTTCAGACAGGCGGTGGAGCAATGGACGGAGGAGCTGGTCACTTCCGCCGCCAACATCGACAAGGAGCTAATGGCGCTGAGGGTTGAACATCTGGTGTACTCTCCGGACCCAAACCTTCCCGACAGCACCAAGCTCAGTCTTTTCTTCAGGAGGATCGCGCCGGCGACTGCACGTCTACAGGAGAAGCTCCCCGCGCAGCTGGCCGAGGAGTCGCGCCAGCTCTGCGCGGGTACCTTGGAGCGCGTCTTTACCAAGATTGTCTACCGCAACCCCGGTATTAATCTTGTCAACGTTCTCCGCAGTTTGCCGGCCGACGCAGATCAGGAGGCGCTGAAGGCGCAGGTCGCCCACATCATCGCCAAGCTGAACAAGATCTCCAGGCGTGAAGGCGATCGCGTAGACTAGGCCTCTTTCTCATTATTTCCTTTGTTGCTGCAAAGTGTGCCATGAACATGAACCTATTAGTCATTGCGACAAGTTATCTCTGTAATATATTATCTTATTTCCGAGCAATTGATGCAGTGTTATCTCCCTTGTTTTTGGTCCTTTACTTTGTATGCTTTTCACCTTACGCTTTTAGGGAAACTTGCCGACAAGGGACCCTTGCCGCGAGCGCCGAGTGCTGGACTCTGAGCAGCCTGCTGGCAAAGGCCTTATCGGCAAGCAACCTTTACGCAGCTAGTCGCAACGCACTTAGCTTGCTGAGCGAACTCGAAAACGAAGTAAGGGCGCGACACTTGTTGCAGCTCACTTAAGCCGTTGAGCGTACTCGAAAACAAGATAAGGGTGCGGCTAGCCACGGGTAGGTTCCTCCGCGCACAGGTTTTCCATACAAAGTGTGGTTGTTCAAGGAAGATAACAAAAATTTAAAAATTTGAACTGCTCAAATTCTGGTAACTTAGCTTTCATAATCTGTTCGTTCTCCGGTAAGCTTCCCTTTCTTGAACAGCACTTGGTTCGTCCTCCACCTCCTTCCCCCCGGCAAACTTGTGCGCGAGGAATGTCTCTTCTGCGTAAGAGGGAAAGAAAAGGAGAAGAGGGAACAAGTATAGGGTTTCTTGACATGGTAATGCTTACCGGATATGTGTGTTGCACAAGATGCCAAACAATGCATGCAAATAACAAAGAAAAGCATGAAAATGGCAAATAGTGCGAAAACACAAAAGCTTTACTGATGCACGGGATCTGCGCCCGGCTTTGTACAAAGGTTTACATGCGACAGCGGCAAGACTCGTACAAAAGGTGGTTGCCGGAGCGGATCACGGCAACCGCGCCTTATGGGTGAAACTTGTAAGGATGCTCTATGTTCCAGGAATTGCTCACCGGTAAGCCTTCTTCGGTCTCAAGGCGGACAGCGCGGGGCCTTGTGACTTGTCTCACCCGATAAGGGCCTTCCCACTTCGGCGTCAACTTGTTGGAATTCTTAGCGGACTGAACACGCCGAAGAACAAGGTCGCCTTCCTCGAGACTCCTGGCCTTGACCTTGTGGCTATGATAGCGACGCAAGGCTTGCTGGTATCGAGCAGCTCGTACAGCAGCCTGGAGACGTTCCTTCTCGAGGAGCAGTGCATCATCTTGTCGCAGTTGCTCTTGCTCGAGCTCATCATAAGCGAGCACTCGAGGAGATCCGTATACGAGTTCGTGGGGAGAACTGCCTCTGCTCCATATACAATAGCGAAGGGTGTCTGCCCGGTGGCTCGACTTGGTGTCACTCTGATTGACCAAAGAGCCGCCGGCAACTCCTCTATCCAGTTTCTTCCGCACTTGCGCAGCCTGTCGAAGGTTCTTGTCTTGAGCCCGCGCAGCACTTCAGCATTGGCCCTCTCCGCTTGACCATTGCTCCTCGGGTGAGCAACAGAAGCGAAACAGACCTTAGCGCCAAGGTCTTGGACGTACTGCATGAAGGTGCGACTAGTGAACTGTGTGCCGTTGTCGGCGATGATCCTGTTAGGGATCCCGAAACGGCAAACAATCGCTCTGAAGAACCTGACCGCTGACTGTGCTATCACCTTTCTCACCGGCTCTACTTCTGGCCACTTTGTGAACTTGTCGATTGCTACGTACAAGTACTCAAAGCCCCCGACAGCTCGGGGGAAGGGGCCGAGGATATCGAGCCCCCAGACCGAGAAGGGCCAGGACAAAGGGATCGTCTGGAGAGCTTGAGCTGGCTGATGAATTTGCTTGGCATGGAACTGGCACGCTTCACACTTGGTTACTTGTGCAGTCGCATCTTGGAGGGCTTCTTGCCAAAAGAACCCTTGCCGGAATGCCTTCCCGGCAAGTGCCCTTGCGCCAATGTGGTGGCCACATATGCCTCCATGTATCTCTGCCAATAGCTTCTGTCCATCTTCTCTGGAAATGCACTTCAACCTGACACCATTGAGCCTTCTTCTGTACAGTTCATTGTCCACGAACTGGTACATACTTGACTGCCTGGTTATTTTCTCTATCTCTGCTGGGTCGTCGGGAAGTTCTCCAGTTCACAGAAAACGGACGATCTGCTGCGCCCATGCCGGAGCCCGAGGCTCAACGGCAAGGACTAAAGGCATGAGGGCCACTACGGGGACCCCAGCTTCTACGGCAAGAACCTCTGGTTCTGCCGGAGCTGATGGTCCCCCGGCAAGCCTGTCGGGGCAAGGCTTGTCGGGAACGTTTGCTTCAACTGTACAGACCGTTAGATCTGCAGGAGCAAATTGTTCCTCAGCGTTCTGCGTTGATCTTGGGGACCTTGGCGGCGGCCTCGGGGAGATCCGCCGGCAAGTAGTCGCCGGAGACCAACTTTCTCTTCTTGGGCTGCCCAATTGATGGTGTAACGGATGACTGAGTCAGCTTGAGCAGGAAGGTCCCTGGTTCCACAGGTAACTTCATCGCAGCACACTTTGAAAGGCCATCTGCTATGTCATTCTGAGCTCTCGGGACGTGCTCCATTTGCAGACCTTCAAAGTGCACTTCAAGCTTCCTCACTTCATCTACATAAGCTTCCATCAAAGGGCTCTGATAACTTTTGTTCACTTGTCGGACCACCAACTGAGAATCTCCCCGCACAATCAGCTTCTTGATCCCAAGTTCAGCTGCAATTCTGAGGCCGGCAAGCAGACCTTCATACTCAGCAGTATTGTTTGTCCCTTGTTCTCTGGGAAAGTGCATCTGGATAACATACTTGAGGTGCTCTCCGGTGGGCGCTATGAGTACCACGCCGGCACCGGCGCCTTGCAGCGAGAAGGCACCATCAAAGTACATCATCCATTCGCTTGTCGCTTCTTGCACGGGTACGCTTGTCTCTGGAACTTCTTCATCTGGCATTGGGGTCCATTCAGCTATGAATTCTGCCAAAGCTCTGCTCTGTATGGTTGAAGTACTTTCGAACTTGAGGCCAAAGCTTGACAGTTCCAGTGCCCACTCGACGATCATGCCTGTTGCTTCTGGATTTTGCAGTATCCTCTTCAACGGAAAGCGAGTGACCACTGTTATCTCATGTGCTTGGAAGTAATGGCGCAGCTTTCTCGAGGCCATGAGGAGACCGAAAAGCAACTTCTGCACCCCGGAGTACCTTGATCTAGCCCCCTGCAAGAGGGAACTCACAAAATACACCGGGCGCTGCACCATCTTTCTTCGCACTTCTCCTTGCTCCTGCGCAGAGTTGTCCTTGTCGGGGCCAGAGCTTGTCGGAGCAGCCCCCTGCTTGTCGATGGATTCGCTTTCCAGTGGTGTAGACTCCTCATCGGCCTCCCTCTCCGCTACTAACGTAGCACTAACCACTTGATTGGTTGCCGCTAAGTACAGCAGCAACTTCTCTTGTGGTCTAGGTGCGACAAGTATTGGAGTGGAGGATAGGTATCCTTTTAAGTCTTGCAGCGCTGCCTCCGCTTCCGGAGTCCATTTCATAGGACCTGCCTTCTTCAAGATCTTGAAGAAAGGCAGGGCGCGTTCTGCAGACTTTGAAATGAACCTACTGAGGGCAGCCACACAACCTGCAAGTCTCCTTACGTCCTTGACGCGCTTCGGGGCCTCGATCTGCTCGATGGCTTTTATCTTGTCGGGATTAGCTTCAATCCCCCTCTGAGACACAAAGAACCCGAGGAGCTTGCCGGAGGGGACTCCGAAGACGCACTTCTCGGGGTTCAACTTGAGCTGTATCTTGCGCAGGTTTGCAAATGTTTCTTCTAAGTCTTGGATCAGGGTATCTTTGCTCTTGCTCTTGACCACTATGTCATCCATGTAAGCTTCTACATTTCTGTGGATCTGTGGCTCGAAAGCAGTGTGCACCACCCTTGCAAATGTTGAGCCTGCATTCTTCAATCCGAAAGGCATGCGAATGAAGCAATATGTGCCACATGGAGTAATAAATGCAGTCTTTCTCTTCATCTTCCTTGGCCATGAAAATCTGGTGGTAGCCTGAGTATGCATCAAGGAAGGAGAGCAGCTCACATCTAGCAGTGGAGTCAACAATCTGGTCAATGCGCGGCAAGGGAAATGGATCCTTGGGACATGCTTTATTCACATCAGTGAAGTCTATACACAACCTCCACTTCCCGTTAGCCTTACGCACGACAACTGGATTTGCTAACCACGTCGGTTGGATCACGCCTCTAACCAGGCCCGCTGCTTCTAGCTTCTTGATTTCTTCGGCAAGGAATTCTTGGCGCTCCACGGCTTGCTTCCTGACCTTCTGCTTGACGGGCCGCGCATGAGGACAAACAGCAAGCTTGTGCTCAATTACCTTCCTGGGAACGCCGGGGATGTCAGATGGTTGCCACGCAAACACATCGACATTCGCCCGCAGGAAGGCAACGAGCGCGCTTTCCTATTTGCTATCAAGTGTAGCACTGATGGTGAAGGTACCACCAGTGCCGTCCTCCTTGGCGGACACCTTCTTGGTTGCCGGTGGAGCGGCCATCCCTTTCTTGCACTTGCCGGTGGAGCTTGATGGAACGTCCTCGACGGTAGCGCAGCACTCCGAAGAGGTGCGTTTGCCGGAGTCGGCCCCAGAGCACTTGCCGGATTTGGTCTTGGTCTTCTTCCCCCCGGGAGCTTCAGCGGCAAGTGTGTTGCTCTCCGCCGCGGCTGCTGCATCCCGGTATATCTTGTCGGCGCAGATAAGCGCGTCCTTCTTGTCGCCAGGGACAGAGATGACGCTTATCGGCCCCGGCATCTTGAGTACGTTGTAGGCATAGTGGGAAGCTGCCATGAACTTGGCGAGGGCAGGACGTCCAAGTATCCCATTGTATGGCAATGGGATATCGGCCACGTCAAAGGTTATCCTCTCCGTCCTGAAGTTAAGTTCCCCGCCAAAGGTCACTGGCAGAGTAATCTTGCCCTTCGGCTTGCTCCTCCCCGGGTTTATTCCTTGGAACGAACCGGTTTCTTCGAGCTCGCCGTCTGGGATCTGAAGTTTCTTGATCACAGCCGAGGAGATCAAGTTCAGGCTGGCCCCGCCGTCAACCAACATTTTGGTGACCTTGAGGTTCCGGATGGTTGGTGAAACCAACATCGGCAAGCACCCGACCGCTGTGGTGCGGTCAGGGTGATCCTCAAGATCAAAAATGATGGGCATGCTGGACCACTTCAGCAGCCTGCGCGACTCAACGGGCGGCTCTGCTGCGTTTACTTCCCGCACCCACTGCTTGAGTTGGCGGTGGGAAGTGTGCAGAGAGGCGCCCCCGTCGACACACAGGACTTATGTGGCCTTCTGGAACTCCTGCTCGCTGTTATCACCTTCATCCATGTCGTCATCGTCGTCTTCTTCCTCATCCTTGTCGCGGCCCCGGGGAGGTCGATCACCTTGCCGCTGCTTGGCCTTGCCGCGGCGTCCTCCCCGGCCATTGAATGGCCGCTTCTTGCTTGGCTCTCCTCCGCCACCTTGAGCCTTCTCCTTGTCGCGCTGCTCGTATTCAGCCTTCTGCTGCTCTACGAGGTATTCGACGCGCTTGCAGTTGGAAAGGTCGTGGCCCTTGGTGCGGTGGATCTTGCAATATTGCTTGTCGGAGCCGTCCTGCTTGTCGGCTGTCGCTACAGGGGCAGGCTCCTTGCCGGAGCCGCCAGCCTGCGCTGTCTTGGCGGGAGCCTCCTTGCCGGACTTCTCGACGACCAGCACCTCCTTGCTTTTCTTCTTTCTATTGTTCCGCCGCCGGCTCTTCTTTGCCGGGGCGGCATCCTCACTGTCGCTTCCCCCTGCGCCAGCATCCTCTCCGGGGAGTCTCCTCCCTTCTTCGGCGCGCGCGCACTTGTCAGCCAGAGCGTAGAGCTCGCTGACGTCCCGTATCGTCGTCATGGCCATCTCTTCCCGCATGCGACGATTACGCACGTTCTGGTGGAACGCCTGATAACCGCGGCGGGGTGGACGTCAGGGATATTGTGCTGCACGCGGCTGAAACGTTGGATGTACTTGCGCAGAGGTTCTCCTTCCTTCTGGGCCAGAATGTGGAGATCACTCTCCTGGCCGTGGGGTTTGTGGCCGCCCGTGAAGGCGCCAACAAATTGGTGGCACAGATCTGCCCACGAAGAAATGGAGCCTTCCGGCAAGTGCATAAGCCAAGAACGTACGTTCGGCTTAAGCACCAGCGGGAAGTAGTTCGCCAGTATCTTCTCGTCGCGCCCCTCGGCAGCCTGCACCGCGATGGTGTAGATACTGAGGAACTCCGAGGGGTGCGTCTTGCCGTCGTACTTCTCGGGTACGTCGGGCTTGAAGTTTTTCATGCTGGGCCACTGGACGCGCCGCAGCTCACGGGTAAACGCAGGGCAACCTGCCGCGTACGGCAAGTCGCCTGGTTCACCGGGCGCGTGCGTGTCGACAGCGGTCCAGCACGTTGGTCTGATTGTCGCCGGGCTTCTCGCCGGCGCTCGATCGTCGTTCGAGCATCTTCTTGCCGCCGATCGTCAAGGACTTGGCGCTGGTCCCGACGAGCCCGCGGATCCGACGACGTTATGGAGCCGTCGTCGATGTTAATCCGGCGGGGAGGCGTCTTTTGCTTCCGCGGCGGGGAGTGCACGGTGGTTGCACCCCCGGCGGTCTTGTCACCATCGGCCTTCGTCTTCTCGACTTGCCGTGGCCGCGAGGTCGCCGGCTGCTGCGGCGTGTCGTTGTTGGCGAAGGCGATGAGGCTTTGGATTGTTGCCCTCCAGTCTTCGGCCTTGTCTGTCGCTGGAGGGAAATCGAGGAGCAGTTGCGCTCTTGCGAGAGCTTCTGCTGGAGAGGAGGGGAGCGGTGGCGAGCGGTGCGAGGAGCGAGATATGCTCGGACTTCTAACAGGGTTAGAAGGAGCAGGGTCTCGCCCCGGCGACCGCGCCTTGCTCGTGCCAGGACGATGGCCTAGAGCATCCCGCGATCCTCCGGTTTGCCCTTGCCCCAGCAAGCGGATGGTACCTCCTGTACCACGGCGCTGCTGGGTTGTCGTCTGCTGAGATGGACGTGGCGCGTCTACGGACACCGAGGCTCGGTCGTCCGTCTTGTCCTTGGATTTGGCGGTGCCACGAGTTTCCTCGCCGGCGACCACCCTTCCACCGGCGTCTCCTCCGCCCACCGTTGGTTCTAGTGGCGGTGGAACAGACGCAGACGGGCCTGCGACCTCCGAAGCCTTCTTCTTCGGGGCCATGTTGCTGCTGATGAAGTTGGAGAGGTTGATGAAGAATGCGCCCGCGTGAGCACCGGATCAGGTTCGCACAACCTCGACGCCCCCTACCTGGCGCGCCAAAGATGTCGGGGGAAACTGTCCACCACGAGCACCTATGGGACCGAAGCCCCTTGTCGTTGCGGTAAGGGAGCGGAGGGAGCACAAAGAGCAGATCGAGGAGAGCACGCGGGCAGTTTACCCAGGTTCGGGCCGCGCGGACGCGTAAAACCCTACTCCTGCTTGATTTGTATAGAGTTTGTGAGCTCGGGAGCTTGAAGAACTAGCTACACCGAGCGAGAGAGCTGTCTAGGTTCCGAACCCTTTCTACGTTGTGCATGGGCCTCCTTTTATAGCTCAAGGGGTCACCAACAGGTGTCAACGTAGAGGAGGGTAAAAATGTAACTTTGGTGGTAGTTGTAACAGTGTGGGAACAGTGCGTGAACAGTGGATGAACAGTGGTCATCACCTACTTTGACAGTGGGGGACAAGAGCATTTAATGCCCGTCACCGTCGACCCCAAAAGCACCCGTCCATGCGTCTCCGTTCGCCACGGCGATAGCCTCGTCACCGTGGAGTGCCACCGTGCCCCCCAGGCTGCACAGCCATCCACCACGCGTCCCCGGAAGGGCCCCAGGGCAACGCGTGGGCCGATGAGCTGGAGCGCGGGCACACAGCGCAGGTTCCCCCGGCAAGCACCTTGCCGGGGTCTTGATCTTGCCGGGCCGGGAAGCTTGTCGCTCCCCGGGCCCTTGCCGGGGCGCATGCTGCGTCAAGGCATGTCTTCTGGGATGCAGTCTTCTGGTCTTCCTGGCAAGCTCCTCTTGCCATGGTCTTGTGTTAATGCGACAGTCTTGAGCCCGGGACGGCCTTCCCGGCAAACTCTACTTGCCGGGGTCTTGATCTTCTGTCTTGTATACTTTGTTTTTGAATGGTTTTATAGGGACCAAAAAGGTCTCCGGCGGGCACGTGGTGAGCCCTGCCGCGGGAAGCTGCTACTGCCCGTGCACAAGTTGGGGTACTAAGGTACCCCTATCTTAGTACACCGATACTCAGGGGCGCGCCAGGTGGCCCGTACGGCGCCGACCACAGCAGGAGGCGGTGGCGGCTAGCTCCTGGCTTGCCGGAGACGTGGCGAGGGGCGGTGGCGCCTGTGAGGAGGTGCGGGCAGAAGGTTGGCACGATGCGGCAGGCTGCAGTGGTTTGGATAAGCATGGGAAGACATGCCAGGGACGCGGCGGCTCGGGCGTGGCACGTGCAAAACGCGCGCTCTGGCCGCGCTCTGTGCACGCACGGCAGGTGCTCGATGAAATGCCAGGGCGGCTAAACCTGCGTGGATGCCAAAGCAACTCAGCAGCCTTAGGGTAGAGGTAGCTAGGAGGTTAGTTGACATGGCTGCTAGGTCAGGGGTTCAAGTCCACCATGTGAACTAAGAACTATGCCAACACTGGTCATGCACACAAGGTGCTCGACAGGATGCTATGGGCATAGGGGCATCTCCACTGGTGGTCAAACTCTCCATATCATAGCATCCTTAGGTGAAAGAAATGATGGCAAGGCTAGCTGGGCAAATCCAGAAACTTGTTAGTGGAAGTTTTGCAAATCTTCAGTTCTGGACAGAAAATGCAGAGCATTGTTTCATGAACCAAAACTATCCCAATAGGCCCACTCTCCTGGACTTAAGGGTTTTGCAAGAAAGGCTATAAGCATGAGGAAGCTCAATAGCACTGGAGCAAATTAAACTAGGGTTGCAGTGTAAAATACCAAACTGGACCAGAATGGAAAAGAGGTTGGTTCACTCAAATTTTTCCAAAGGACCTAAATGGGTTTTTGCATAAAGTTGAATAACATACTCTTATGAACATCCCATAATTTTGGTGGATGCATTAAAGGAATATTTAAAGGGGTTGTAGTGCAATTAGGCCTAATGGACCAGATTGGAAAACATGGTGTGGAGCTCAAATATTTAAATGAAATAACTATATTCTTGCATAAATGTGACCTAACAACATTACATGATATCCCTAATTTTTGGTTGAAATTTTAAATGAATTTATCAAGTGGTTGTAGTTCAAAAGAGGCCTTAAAACTAAGGACAACCATTTATATAGAGAAGAAAATTAGGGAGACAAATATATAATTAATTCTACTGACATAAGAAAATTTTAATGAGTGAATATGAGAGTCTAACATTAATTGGAAATCCTTTACTCCAACATATCAGAATAAGGATGATCCTGGAATCCAATGGAACATCCAGCTAAAAGGCAAAATTTTAATTCACTGGCAAAATTTTAAATAATAAAACATTACTAAATTTTTGGGGTGTTACAACACTACCCCCCTTAAGAAAAATCTCGTCCTCGAGATTTGTTAAGGGTTGCTATAATGTCTACTACTGCCACAAAAGATACTACCAAAGTTTACCGCTCTAATAATGCAAAGAAAAAGGCACTACAGTGCATGAGCAAACAGTGGTGTAACTGCAGTTTAAACACTGGCGTGATACGGAAAAAGAAAAATCTACTGTCGTGGAAAACGAGATATTTCTACTCTGGGATATAGTAAATTTAGAAATGGTATTTTCTAAATTTACAAATACGCTGGTTGCACCCGAGAGCACAGTGCTCTCACTGGCTGACAGGTGGGACCTGGACCCACTGTCGGCCTCTTCTTCTACCTCCGGTTCTCTCTTCTTCTCTCTCCCGCGCGCTTTCCCGCACTTTCTCCACCGGCGATGGCTAGCTCGTAGGGTATCTAGGCCGTACTGCCGTAGTGCGTGGCGTGCTAGCTGCCGGTGCAGCGTGCACTCACCTCGCGGGCCAGCGTGCTGTCGGCACTGCTCTCGGATTCGCCTCCGAACACCGACGGTCGAGCGACGAGCGGCGCTGGTAGACTCCACCCACCGTACACCGATCTCGAGCTATAAAAAGGCCGAGGTGCTACCTCTTCCTCCTCACACCCTGCCTTTATTCTTCTCCTTTCTTCCCTCTCCTCCATTTGTGTTTGCAGGAGCTCGGGTCGAGGCTCTAATGGCGGAGGTGATGCCGGACTGGTGCATGGTCCTAGTGTGCGTGTGGTTGGCGGCATTGCTGGGGGTATCTGCGCTCTTGTGTGCGATGATCTTCGACGATCGTCGTGATGCGGCGGCTCGAGTGCTAGCTCTCCACGGCGGCGGCGGTGATCACAGGGATTAGGTGAGAGTGTCAGGTGCCAAAAAGGTTGTTAGCGCGTGGTAGACATATAGTGATTGAATAAATTTCCACGAGTTTCTTCTCAAGAGACTGTGGAGTGCAAGGAGGTGGTTGATGGAGCAGGTGTAAGCGGACTAGCAACTTAGTGTACTGTGGGGAGTGGTCGGAGTTGTATTATTGTAGTTGTGGTGTTGCGCGATAAAAATATCTATGTTAAGCAGATGGACAATATGCAATAACTCAGGAAGAATTTATTTAACACACGATGCGACACACAGTTCTCATAAAAAGATACGGGTACACCTACGTAGCAGTTACGTCTAAAACATAAACGGTAAATGAACAGGGTCCTGGGAAAAGGTCTCTGGTGCACGGGGACACTCTTCTTCTATTGGTGGGAGCGGGTTGACTAGTCGATGGATGTGCTTCTCCTGCTCGGGCCTCAGTGGTCTGCCGATGGCGATCCGAGGATTTAAATCGGCGAGGCTCTGGAGATAACCCATTATCCGCTGGGTCAGACGCTCTTGCGCGATGACATACTGCGTAAGGTTGGCTAGCACTGGGTCTCTCCCAATACGTCCACCAGGAAAAGATGATGCTTCTCCGGGTGCTGTGCGGCTTGGAAAGTAGTAATATCCTCGCTCGCTGGCATAGGGCACCGCGAATCGAAGGCGAGCAAGCGCTTCACAAGCGGCAGCCTCTATGGCCATCTGGGGAGTTGGCATGGATTTCCCCATGAAGGAAACCTCAGTGGGGTCTTGGTTTGGGTTTGCGGGTGGGATGTGTACCACTGCCCAATATTTCGAGGTGGATGGTGTGATCCTCGATTTGAGCAGCTCATACTGGGGTGGACGGGTAGCACTCATGGTACTGCAGGTAAAATCCCACAATATCTTCACGAAACTACCTGGGGATGCCTTAGGGGTTCTCAGGTAAATACTAGGGATCGGCATGGTGAAGTAAATGGCTGTGAGAGGAGAGCACCAGGTGAGGGATGCTCGGCAAGGTTACGCTGTGGACTATATATATAGCAGCCTTGCTGGTTTATAAAATCACAGTGAGGGGCCGCTACATTGTTGGAGTCGCTTTATGGGGTCGGGGTCAAAGCTACAGGTACTCGCGTCTTGTAACAAGACGTGTTTGCTGTGGGGGTTGTCGGTGAGGTGCTCCGGGAGTTACACCTGAGAAAAGAGGAAAAAAACATACGTACGCTGACACAACGGTGCACGAGCGCTGCAAGGGTGCAAAAGTAAACTGTATTTACATATCGGCATACAGGTTACAACACCACGGGGTGTGGACTAGATAAGACTTGGCACTACTCGGGTGATCTAATCAACCTCGTTTACATCCAAGCGGCCTTGCCTTGTGGATGCTGAAGCTTCTCCGGGAGCTTCATTGTTGGGATTGGCTGGCGGTGGCTGAGGAGATGCAGAGTCGGGGCAGTGATGATGTCCCTCGCGGGGATTGTTGGCTACAATCCCGTAGGAGCGTGCGCCAAACAAGCGACGCATCACTTTAGGAGACACCAAGGCATTCTGGTCAATGACCAAGGCAGGCCTCGGGGACTCGATTGGTTGTCCGAACAACACGACTGGGTTGTCGGTGCCGGACTCGTCTCGTCCTCTTGCTGGAGCTCGGCGAAGCAGTTCCCCACGAGCTGTGATCAGATCAAGGGTGACCTGATCGAATAGTTCCTCGAGCACACTAACATAGCGTACCAGATGCAATAATGCAGGATCCGCCTCGTGGTCTCCGCTCGCAACTCGGGGAGGCCTACCATACCCGTTACGACTGGGGTAGTAGTAGAATGAGCAACAGTTAACTCTGGGCGACAGGTGCCTGAGTTGAACTATAGCTTCTCGAGCAGCTAGTTGGATACCTTGCGGCTCAAAGGAAGTTGTCCTTCCGGTGAACCTGTAGGGGCGCTCTGGTGATAGACCCCTACCGTAGATGTGCACAGTGGCCCAGAATTGACGGCTTTCACCGCCCATGGATTCTTGGTACACAACATATTCTGGGGGCTCTTCCATCGCAAAGGCACGACGGGTGAGGTTTGCGAGCACGGTCAGAAAACCTCCAAGGTTGGTTGCTGTGGTTTCATTGTGGACGATGGGTCCTGGCATTTTGGCTCGGTATGGGGGTAGAGGCTGTGTGGTGTTGGGTTTTGGGGACTAGCGTGCCCTATTTATAGGAAAGGACGGAGTCTTCCTTCGCACGCTCGCCGAGGGGAATAGTTTAGGCGTCGGTCACTGGCGGGTGATCGACAGGCTAGACTGATAGGTTGGGCACCGACTACCAAAGGTGTCGGTCCACTGTGTGGGTATCTTACGCGGGAAGCTTGGCTGGGGTTGGGATATGGCCTGGTGTGGTGGTTAACCTAGGTTTTTGGACCTGGCCAAGATAGGATTAGCCAACGGTCAGCCTAGCTCTGATACCAAGGTTGTAAGGACCGGATTGTCGAGATATTAATTTCCCAAAAGCGGCCCTTGTGCTCACCAGCCCCAGGATTACTGTTAGCTGATGAGGCACCAACTGGTTACAGAATCTCCAAGCAAAATACAAAATATGTAGTACAAGACCATTCTAGCCTGTGAGTACAACACAAGATTTTTAGTGGCTGATGGCGGAAGCGGTTTGTGGATCGTCGGTGACTATGGGACTCCATTTCCCACAGGAACAGCTGACCAGGATAACTCCTATCTTCGCGAGGCTGCTATCACCATTAGCATAGGTTCCGGGGTTGTCATCGCATCGTTCCTTCCCACACAAGGAATCTGGCCAAGACAATAGCCAGGGACAAGCCAGTGAGTACTTTGAATGTACTCGCAAACATTATGAATATGGGTGAGGCATAAACATGCTCGAGGATGATTTATGATCACTATGATAATAATGATACGACAGTCTATAAATGCAAGTAGGGCATCCGAGTAAAAATGCATATGCAATCAGAGAGTAGTAATAAGATAAATAACAAGCATGCCACAGTCGGGCGTCTGAGCGACACCACAGAAAGGGCTATGGAAAAAAAAGAACAAGAATGCCACCGTCGGACGGCTGAGCGACATCACATAAAGGGCTTATAAAGAAAAGTAAATAACGAAATGCCGCAGTCGGACGTCTGAGCGACATCACATAAAGGGCTTATAAATAAAAAGAATGCCACAGTTGGACGTCTGAGCGACATCACATAAAGGGCTTATAAAGAAAAGTAAATAACGAAATGCCACAGTCGAACGTCTGAGCAACATCACATAAAGGGCTTATAAGGAAAATAAAAACAGTAAATATCTGGGAGGTAGAACCGTCCCAAGGATACTCATTGCTCCAAAGCATACGAATGGTTAGCCCATAATAATAAATCACAATCACCACCCGTCACCGGTCATAAATAATGCTCTCTTTTAATAGTTTTCTCCTCCGAAGACCGACACTAAGACCGACACTCGATCCATCCCAAACTGTAGTCCTTAACCATGGACATGGCTATTCGAATAGATTCATTATCTCTGCAGAGGGTGTACTCTTTACCTTCGAATAACGGATTTCCAATAGTCCCTCTAGACTAATTCCGTCTACGGTCTTTTAATTTGAAGAAGCACCTGACCGCACACACCAGCCTAACTTACCGGTGTCTGGAATCACCCACGACACTAGTTAAGCCAAACTCTAAGTGGGGAGGCTACAACCTCGACTAGCATGGGATCACAAAAATTTATAACGCGCACGAAAACCGGGGAAGCTATCCCCTTCGGCTCCAACCGAAACACCCATGCCCCCGGACCCGGTGGCCTGCCTACCGCATGCAGTCGGTATCTTCCATCGTGGCCTCTCTGTACGGTGTGTGATAGAACAGGGGTCGACAATTTACTGAACCGTACCCTACCTGTAGCAGGGACACATGGTAGCACGAAACAAGTATGGGGGTTACTGGAACAAGACTCGATCTACGGTCGACTCAGGAGGTTTATGTATTCTCTGCATGGTTAGTGCCACAATGCTCTTTACAGTTCCCTGACAGGGCCACACCCCTCATGCTACATCATGCCTTACTTCACATCCTCGCCATAACGAGATGTTAGTCACGTGGTCGGTTCACCAGAACACAACCTTCCTTCGGACTCCATCCGAACTATCACCAGGCATATGTGGCATGAGAAGCGGTTGATGTCACCAATATCACTTTTATAACAGAAAATATTATTTACCACATGTTGATATGCAAGAGTATGGTTTCCACATGAAATAACGTTACTCCATTTGAGTATATCGATGGAGTTCTTATGCTTTAGCAAACAACACACAACGTATATCATAACGGGGTTCAAGATGCTTGCCTTCAAGTAGAAGGGAGGAGAAAAGCATTCCAATAATTTTGGAAGTTTTCTCCTTCTTCAAAATCCTAAAAGAAAAAAAAGAAAATCAATACATAGACTTAGAACAGCCCAAAAAAGTTGTCTGGAAAATTTTCATATAAATATGAAAATAAACTAGACAATATTTGGGAAACAACAGAAAAAGAAACAAATCATTTGGATTTATACTTTAAAGATATGGCCAGTCAAAGTTCAGTCAACTCTGGTTTTAATAAAAACTAGAAAAAGGGAAACGAACTGGCTCAGAAAACGTTTTCAGAGAAGAGAAGATGTACTTCGGGGAATGCGCCTCCACTTAAACCAGTGGGCGAGGGACAAGAGGGGCTGACAGTGGGACCGGCGGACCTACCTGTCATATTTGATTGGTCTACCCGCCTTCTTCCTCCTTCGCCCGACGGAGACGGAATTCCGGTGATCGTTGTCGGCGAATGGCGGCTCCTCGAGGGCGTTCGAGTGCAGGGATGGATTCGCTAGGCTGGGGCGGTCCTCCCGGTGGTCGTGTGGTCGACGGGGGTGTAGGAAAACGACGGCGACGAGCCTCGCGGCGGACGGCGGCCTCGGGTGGGTTTGGGGCCTTGTGATGCAGTGGTTCCCGAGCGAGTTTGAGGCGATGGTCGGCTCCGCAGGATCACAGGGAGTCGAACGGTGGTGCTGGCTGGACGGGAGGGGCGATGTTTGACACGAATTTGATTGGAGTGTGACGGCGGCCGTATTCGCCGGAGATGAAGAAGAACGCTTCCCGGGGACGAATGGCTGCCATGGGGTTGCTCTGCGGGGTGCCTAGTGGTCGTCTGTTGCTGCGGAGGGGTTCGGGGCACCCTTAAATAGGCGATCAAGGTCGGTTTGACGGTGGCCGAGGATAAGGACGACGGTGGCGGCATTATTGCGGAGCAGGAGAGGTGGGGGCTGGCCAGCAGTACTTGCAGAGGTAGACGACACGGTTGTGGATGAGCACGGCGGCCTGGGACGCTCGGGGGCGCGCCAGGTGGCCTGTACGGCGCCGACCACAGCAGGCGGCAGTGGTGGCTAGCTCCTGGCTTGCTGGAGACGTGGCGAGGGGCTGTGGCACCTGTGAGGAGGTGCGGGCAGAAGCTTGGCTCGATGCGGCAGGCTGCAGTGGTTTGGATAAGCACGGGAAGACATGCCAGGGACGCGGCGGCTCGGGCGCGGCACGTGCAAAACGCGCGCTCTGGCCGCGCTCTGTGCACGCACGGCAGGTGCTCCACGAAATGCCAGGGCGGCCAAACCTGCGTGGATGCCAAAGCAACTCAGCAGCCTTAGGCTAGAGGTAGCTAGGAGGTTAGTTGACATGGTTGCTAGGTCAGGGGTTCAAGTCCACCATGTGAACTAAGAACTATGCCAACACTGGTCATGCACACAAGGTGCTCGACAGAATGCTATGGGCATAGGGGCATCTCCACTGGTGGTCAAACTCTCCAGATCATAGCCTCCTGAGGTGAAAGAAATGATGGCAAGGCTAGCAGGGAAAAACCAGAAACTTGTTAGTGCAAGTTTTGCAAATCTTCAGTTCTGGACAGAAAATGCAGAGCATTGTTTCATGAACCAAAACTATCCCAATAGGCCCACTCTCCTGGACTTAAGGGTTTTGCAAGAAAGGCTATAAGCATGAGGAAGCTCAATAGCACTGGAGCAAATTAAACTAGGGTTGCAGTGTAAAATACCAAACTGGACCAGAATGGAAAAGAGGTTGGTTCACTCAAATTTTTCCAAAGGACCTAAATGGGTTTTTGCATAAAGTTGAATAACATACTCTTATGAACATCCCATAATTTTGGTGGATGCATTAAAGGAATATTTAAAGGGGTTGTAGTGCAATTAGGCCTTCTGGACCAGATTGGAAAACATGGTGTGGAGCTCAAATATTTAAATGAAATAACTATATTCTTGCATAATAGTGACCTACAACATTACATGATATCCCTAATTTTTGGTTGAAATTTTAAATGAATTTATCAAGTGGTTACAGTTCAAAAGAGGCCTTAAAACTAAGGACAACCATTTATATAGAGAAGAAAATTAGGGAGACAAATATATAATTAATTCTACTGACATAAGAAAATTTTAATGAGTGAATATGAGAGTCTAACATTAATTGGAAAGTTTTTACTCCAACATTTTAGAATAAGGATGATCCTGGAATCCAAAGGAACATCCAGCTAAAAGGCAACATTTTAATTCACTGGCAAAATTTTAAATAATAAAACATTGCTTAATTTTTGGGGTGTTACATGTCGTATCCCTCCTCCAATAACGAAGGCAACGATGCTTGGCTAATGATGATAGATCTGAAGAGAGAAGGACCTGAGGAGATCCACAAGGAGAAGAAGATCAAGATGGAGGTAGGATCCAGCTCCGGCAGCGGGAAAAGAAGACACCACTAAATCCCTTCCTAATCTCTTTACCACAACTGAGCTAGAAGCTTTCAGGATGATTGAGTTAGCTCAGATCCGCAACAAGCATCTCACAAGTGAAAATCTTTTGTTGAAGGATTACATAGCTGCTCTCAAAGGTATTATCCGCAAGCTGGAAGATCTCCTACGCTCGATATATGAGGATCCCCCATCACTACTTGCAACTCCATCATCACCAACCCCGAAGAAGGAGACATAATCATATGGGTATGGGCACTCCATTGGCAACTGCCAAGCTTGGGGGAGTGACCCCGGTATCGTATCACCATCACCCCTATCTTTACCGTTTTACTTAGTTCGATCCTTTTGGTAGTATATTGATCTATTAGAATAAAGTTAGCATGATCTAGTTGTGAGCTTTTGCTTTGTGATCTTTATCCTTTGTAATCGAGTCTGTGAGCTATATAATAAAGATTAGTGTTGAGTCAAGGGCTTGATTTCCTCACTTGGGTCATGATAAAAGAAAGAAACCAAAAAGAGAATCAAAGAGATCATATCGATCTCATGGGAAGTAATGACTTCACATACAAGAGTATGATAAATATAAGTTGGTGGGAGGTGACAAACATAGTTTTGGTCATCGTTGCAATTAATAGGAAGTAATAAAAGAAGAGAGGGTTCACATACAAATATACTATCTTGGACATCTTTTATGATTGTGAGCACTCATTAAAGTATGACATGCTAAAGAGTTGATGTTGGACAAGGAAGATAACATAATGGGTTATGTCTTTTTATATCCGAAATAAAGTATATTGTCATGGATCTTCCAACAGGTTGAGCTTGCCTTTCTCCCTCATGCTAGCCAAAACTCCTCGCACTAAGTAGAGATACTACTTGTGCTTCCATATATCCTTAAACCCAGTTTTGCCATGAGAGTCCACCATACCTACCTATGGATTGAGAAAGATCCTTCCAAGTAAGTTGTCATGTTGCAAATCCGCTAAAATATGTATGATTTATTAGTGTGGGAGAAATTAGCTTTATACGAGCTTGTGATATGGAAGTAATAAAAGCGACAGACTACATAATAAAGGTCCTTATCACAAGTGGCAATATAAAGCGAAGTTCTTCTATGCTAAGACTTTGTGCACCCAACCACAAAAACACATGACAACCTCTGCTTCCCTCTGCGAAGGGCCTATCTACTATTCCTGTCCTATAAGTGTCAAGGTGAGATCCACCTTTCCTTTTTCATTTTATCCTTTGGCAAGCACATTGTGTTGGAAAGATCCTGATATATATACCCACTTGGATGTAAGTTTTCATGTTCTATTACTATTGACATTACCCTTGAGGTAAAAGGTTGGGTGGCAACACCATAAGCCCCTATCTTTCTCTGTGTCTGATTAAAATTCCATAAATATAAGTATTGCGTGAGTGTGAGCAATTGTGAAAGACTATATGATAGTTGAGTATGTAGGCTTGCTGAAAAGCTCTTATATTGACTCTTTCCGATGTTACGATAAATTGTAATTGCTTCAATGATCGAGAACAAGGTTTGTTAGTTTCCAATAAAGTTTATGACGCATACTTGATATTGTGGATGAATTGTTACTTTACCATAATGATGATATGACTATATTTATATAAGTTGTTGTTATGAGAATGATCATGATGCCCTCATGTCCGTATTCTGTTTTTATCGACACCTCTATTTCTAAACATGTGGACATATTTTTCAATATCGGCTTTCGCTTGAGGACAAGCGAGGTCTAAGCTTTGGGGAGTTGATACGTCCATTTTGCATCATGCTTATAAGTTGATATTTATTGCATTATGGGTTGTTCATACATGTTTTCTCACAATACTTATGCCTTTTCCCTCTTATTTTGCAAGGTTTACATGAAGAAGGGGGAATGCCGGCAGCTGGAATTCTGGGCTGGAAAATGAGCAAACTCTGGAAACCTATTCTGCACAACTCCAAAAGCCCCGAAACTTCAGAGAACATTTTTTCGGAAAATATAAAAAATATCTGGCGGAAGAAACCCACGAGAGGGGCCACTGGCTGACCTCGAGGGTGGGGGCGCGCCCCCTACCACGAGGGCCAGCCGATGGGCCCCAGGTGCCCATCTTCTCCTATATGAAGCGTTTTGACCTGGAAAAAATCAGGAGGAGGCTTTCGGGACCAGACGCCGCCGTCTCGAGGCGGAACCGAGGCGGAAACCAATCTAGGGCTCCGGTAGAGACGTTCTGCCGGGGATACTTCCCTCCGGGAGGGGGAAATCATCACCGCCGTCATCACCAACAACTCTCCCATCTTGGGGAGAGCTATCTTCATCAACATCTTCACCAGCACCATCTCCTCTCGAACCCTTGTTCATCTCTTGTATCCAATCCTTGTACCCAAACCTCAGATTGGTACATGTGGGTTGCTAGTAGTGCTGATTACTCCTTGTAGTTGATGCTAGTTGGTTTATTTGGTGGGAGATCATATGTTCAGATCAATTATGCATATTAATACCCCTCTGATCATGAACAATATTATGTCTTGTGAGTAGTTGCTTTTGTTCCTGAGGACATGGGAGAAGTCTTGCTATTAGTAGTTATGTGAATTTGGTCTTCGTTCGATATTTTGATGAGATGTATGTTGTCTCTCCCCTAGTGGTGTCATGTGAACGTCGACTACATGACACTTCACCATTATTTGGGCCAAGAGGAAGGCATTGGGAAGTAATAAGTAGATGATGGGTTGCTAGAGTAACAGAAGCTTAAACCCTAGTTTATGCGTTGCTTCGTAAGGGGCTGATTTGGATCCATATGTTTTAGGCTATGGTTAGTTTTACCTGAATACTTCTTTTGTAGTTGTGGATGCTTGCATTAGAGGTTAATCATAAGTGGGAGGCTTGTCCAAGTAAGGGAAGCACCCAAGCACCGGTCCACCCACATACCAAATTATCAAAGTACCGAACGCGAATCAGATGATCGTGATGAAAACTAGCTTGACGATAATTCCCATGTGTCCTCAGGAGCGCTTTACCTTGCATAAGAGTTTGTCTAGGCTTGTCCTTTGATACACAAAGGATTGTGCCACCTTGCTGCACCTATTTACTTTTACCGTTTGTCACTTGCTACCAATTACCTTATCACAAAACTATCTATTACCTATGATTTCAATGCTTGCAGAAAATACCTTACTGAAAACTCCTTATCATTTCCTTCTGCTCCTCGTTGGATTCGAAACTCTTACTTATCGAAAGGACTAAGATAGATCCCCTACAATTGTGGGTCATCATATAGCATGGCAGACGGACAAGGATGTGGGTCCACTGATGGAATACTAGCATCCTATACTAAGAATTCGGATAACAGGTAAAGGTATCAATAGTGGTAGCAACAAATGACATGCTATGCAGTAGAATAGGATTATTCGATAGCAGTAACGTGCTACACTACTCTAATGGAAGAAGTAGAGAGAAGAATAGACGATATCTGGTGATCAAGGGGGGGGCTTGCCTGGTTGCTCTGGCAAGGAGGGGTCGTCATCACCATAGTCGAACTGGGGGTCGTCGTCAGTCTCGAGGTCTACCGGAAAGAAGTAACGGAGGGGGAACATAATAAATAACAGAGCAATCAAAGCATCACAAAGCGTAACATGGTAAAACGTGGTGCTAGAGGTGACCTAAAGCAGTGCTCGGTGATCTAGGCGAAGAGGAAATAACATCCGGGAAAGTATTCCCGGTGTTAGGCGTTTTCGGGCAGATGAAACAGAGGGGGAATGTTGCATGTTCGGTATGATAGAGATGTGTGGCGGATGAACGGACCGCGTATTCGGATTCGTCTCATCGTTCTGAACAACTTTCATGTTCAAAGGTTTTCCATCTGAGCTACGGTTTATTTTATTTTAATTGTAAAAGATTTAATCATTTTTAGAATTTATTTAATTATCTTAATTCAACATTATCCAGAATAGTGTATGATGACGTCAGCATGATGTCAGCAGTCAACATGGCGTTGACTGGGTCAAACTGACGTGTGGGTCCCAGCTGTCATTCTCTAAGACTAACTAAACAAGTTTAACTAGTTTAGTTAATTGATTAGGTTAATTAAACATGATTAATTAAGTTAATTAATTAATTAATATTTTATTCTTTTTTGTATCCTTTATTTAAAATGTTTTGGGGATGGGCCCCCCTGGCAGTGGCACAAAGGCCAGCCGGGGTGGGTTAACGGGCGCGGGCGGGCACGTTTACGGGCAGGAGCCTGGATTCCTGCCCCGCCATGGCGCGGCCGACTGGCCGGAGCTGCGAGGGCCGACGCGGCAGCCGGGGGCGGCTAAGGCGAGGCGTGCTGAAGTGGGGCGGCACTAGGTGGCGGCCGGCGCGGCTGTAGGGCGAAGGATAGGGGCGTCGTCTTGGGGAGGCCGCGCGGTGGCGGGGGGAGGGGGGCGAAACCGGGCGGCGGCCGGAGCAGGCGGAGCCAGGTGGCATGGCGTGCGTGAGCTGGCCTGGGCGGAGAGGAGTGGCCGGGCCGAGGCGGACGCAGCCGCGAGCAGGAGGGCACGCGCGCCGGGAAAGCAACGGCGGCCTCTGGCGATGCGGTGTTGGGCGAGCGAGGCAGCCAGAGCAGCCACAGGCCGTGGCGGCCGTGGGCGGCATGGCGGCTAGCGCGGCGACGGCGGGCGCAGTCGGTGCGGCTGCGGGCCATGGCGAGCGGAGCGGCAGGTGCGCGCAGCGGCAGTTGCTCCGGGAGCGCAGCGACGGCAGTGGGGCGCCGAGCGTGGCGGCTGTGGGCGTGCAGCAACAGAGAGGCAGCGGCGATGGCGAGCAGTCGAGGTGGGAGGAAACGAGGACTCAGCCGGCGCGGCTGTGGGTGCACGGGCCACGGCAACGTCGGTGTGGCGCGGGCAGAGCGGGTGAGGGCGTGGCCACGGTGAGTGCGGTGACTATGGGGACGGGGAGGGAGGAGAGGGCGTGGCCCTCAACGTACGATGCAGGGGTACGGGCGGCGAGGCTCGGTGATGCGAGTCGGAGAGGAGGACGAGGACGACGACGGGGGGGAGCTCCGGCGGGGTCCGAGCGGCGATGAGGTGACGGGGCTCCGGGCGGCGGCCTCCTCCTCCGATCCCGATCCAATCGGGGGAGAGATGGGGGAAGATATTTCGGGAGGGGAGTGGGGTGTCGTTGGGGGGTTCGGGGTTTCGGGGGAGGCCATGTAGGCCAGGGGTTGGGCTGGCCGGCTGGGCCGTCTGGCCCAGTTGGCATGGGGGGTTTCTTTTTATTTTATTTTTTGCTTTCTATTTTGACCTTTTCCTTTTTATTTATTTTATTTTCTGTTTTCTTTATTTTAGATCATTTAGAATTTTGCTAAAAATGTGTTTTATTCACCATAATTACTTACGTAATATTTGTCACACACCAAACATTTTAGTTTTTAAATATTTGAAAACTTTTATCATTTGTCTTTATTTTAAATTTGAAATTTGAACTTGGTTTCGAACTAACACGAGTTTATCCATAGTAATCGAGGTGACGTAGCATCATTAGCGAAGTTTTACTGTAGCTTGATTACCCGGGCGTCACAGCTAGCATGTCATCCCTTACTTGGAATTCTAGGCACTTATGGTTGGAACTATTAGCAAGCATCCGCAACTACTAACGTTCATTAAGGTAAAACCCAACCATAGCATTAAGATATATTGGTCCCCCTTCAATCCCGTATGCATCAATTTCTACGCTAGGTTGAACCTTCTGTCACTCTTGCCCTGCAATACGTAGTCCTATCAACATACAACTAACCCTATGGTGTGATCCATGCACGCGCTCATTTGATGGGCACCAAAGGACAGCAACATAACCACAAGCAAATTAAATCAATCGTAGCAATTCACCAATCACCGATAGGACAACGATAATCTACTCAGACATCATAGGATGGCAACACATCATTGGATAATAATATGAAGCATAAAGCACCATGTTCAAGTAGAGGGTACATCGGGTTGCGGGAGAGTGGACCGCTTTAGATAGATGGGGGAAGGTGATGGAGATGTTGGTGAAGATGACGGAGGTGTTAGTGTAGATCGCCGTCACACGATGATGGCCCCGGCGGTGTTCCGGCGCCACCGGGAGAGAGGGGGAGAGAGCCCCCCTCCTTCTTCTTATTCCTTGAGCTTCTCCCTAGATGGGAGAAGGGTTTCCCCTCTGGTCCATGGACTCCATGGCGGCGGAGGGGCGAGAGTCCCTCCGAGATTGGATCTGTCTCTCTATCTCTCTCTATTTCTGCGTTCCCAGATTCTGGCCCTTCACCATTTCTTATATTCCTGGAGATCCGTAACTCCGATTGGGCTGATTTTTCGACACGATTTTTATCCGGATATTAGCTTTCTGGCGGCGAAAGATGGGCATCAACCGCCTTACGGTGTGGCCACGAGGGCCCAGGGCGCGCCTGCCCCTGGTGGGCACGCCCCCTGCCTCTGGCCCACTCGGGCATCATCTCATGTTGGTTCCGCTTCCCAAAATTCACATATATTCCAAAAAAATCTTCGTTCGTTTTTATTCCATTTCGACTTCGTTTGATATGGATATTCTGCGAAATAAAAAACATGCAACAAACAGGAACTGGCATTGAGCACTGGATCAATATGTTAGTCCCAATAAATAGTATAAAAATTTGCCAAAAGTATATGAAAGTTGTACAATATTGGCATGGAACAATAAAAAATTATAGATATGACAGAGACATATCAGCATCCCCAAGCTTAATTCATGCTCGTCTTCGAGTAGGTAAATGGTAAAAAAAGGTAATCTTTGATGTGGAATGCTACCTGGCATAATCTTGATCATGTAATCTAATCATGGCATGAATATTAAGACACGTGTGATTCAAAGCAATAGTCTATCATTTGACATAAAAGAATTTAATACTCGGGCATCCCAACAAACAATCAAGTCTTTCAGAATATCAATGCTAAAGAACGTTATCCCTACAAAATCATAGTCTTTTATGCTCCCTTTTCTTAACACAAGGTACCGTTCATGCCTATCCCGGTGTCAGCCAAGCAATTGTTTTCATACTTTACTTTTTCGAACATTTTCAACTCTTCAGGCAATACATGAGCGTGAGCCATGGATATAGCACTTTGGGTGGAATAGAAGGTGGTAGTAGACAAAAGTAGGGAGAAACTCTCACATCGACTAGGCGTATCAATGGGCTATGGAGATGCCCATTAATAGATACCAATGTGAGTGAGTAGGGATTACCATGTAATGGATGCACTAGAGCTATAAGTGTATGAAAGCTCAAAAGAAAACTGGTGGGTGTGCATCAACTTGCTTGCTCATGAAGAACTAGGGCATTTGAGGAAACCCATCGTTGGAATATACAAGCCAAGTTCTATAATGAAAATTCCCACTAGTATATGGAAGTGACAACATAGGAGACTCTCTATCATGAAGATCATGGTGCTACTTTGAAGCACAAGTGTGGAAAAAGATAGTAGCATTGTCCCCTTTTTTTCTTTTTTTCTTTTTTTCTTTTTTTCTTTTTTTTGGGCCTTACTTTTTTTTATTTGGCCTTTCTTTTTTTCTCAAGGGACAATGCTCTAATAATGATGACCATCACACTTCTATTTACTTACAACTCGATATTACAACTTGATACTAGAACAAAAATATGACTCTATATGAATGCCTCCGGCGGTGTACCGGGATGTGCAATGATCTAGCGTAGCAATGACATCAAAAAACGGACAAGCCATGGAAACATCATTCTAGCTATCTTACGATCATGCAAGTCAATATTACAATGATGGTGCGTGTCATAATAAACGGAACGATGGAATTACATCGCAATATATCTCGGAATGGCTATGCAAATGCCATGATAGGTAGGTATGGTGGCTATTTTTAGGAAGGTATATGGTGGGTGTATGGTATCGGCGAAAGTTGCGCGGTACAAGAGAGGCTAGCAATGGTGGAAGAGTGAGAGTGCGTATAATCCATGGACTCAATATTAGTCATAAAGAACTCACATAATTATTGCGAAAAATCTATTAGCCCTCGAAGCAAAAATACTACGACGCATGCTCCTAGGGGGGAGGTTGGTAGGAGTTAACCATCACGCGCCCCAAACCTTCACGCAAAGATAAACAATCAAAATACAATGCGCACCAATTTGGTTACATAGTTAGGAGACCATACGTGCATGCTTCGGGAATCACAAACCTTAACACCAATATTTTTACTAGAACACAATCATTCACTAGTACCTCCAACATATTAGCATCTCTATATCACAAAACTATTGCAAGAAATCAAACATATCATATTCAGCGATCTAAAAGTTTATGTAGGATTTTATGACTAACCATGTGAATGACCAATTCCTGTCAACTCTCTAAATAGATATAAGTGAAGCAAGAGAGTTTTACTCTTTCTACAAAAGATATGCCCACGCTCTAACAATTATAAGTGAAGCAAAAGAGCAGTCTACAAATGGTGGTTTTCTATGTGAAGAGAAACAGGCAATCCAAACTTAAAATGATATAAGTGAAGCACATGAAGCATTCTATAAAGCCATACTCAAAAGATATAAGTGAAGTGCAAAGAGCATTCCATAAATCAGCCGAGGACTATCTCATACCAGCATGGTGCATTTGTTAAAAGAAAAAGAAAAGGCACACGACGCTCCAAGATTTAACGCATATCATGTGAACGAAACGAATCCGAAAACATACTGATACTTGTTGAAGAAAGATGGGATGCCTTCCGGGGCATCCCCAAGCTTAGACGCTTGAGTCTCCTTGAATAATTACTTGGGGTGCCTTGGGCATCCCCAAGCTTGAGCTCTTGCCTCTCCTCCTTCTCCTCATATCGAGACCTCCTCGATCTTCGAACACTTCATCCACACAAAACTTAACCAAACTTTTAGTGGCGGGGTTAGTGCATATGATCAATAAAATCCCATCATGTACTGATCTAACATTATTTTATAATTATGAACAAACATTACCTACTGTGTGCTATCACAATTCTATGGCCCCAAGTCAAGGAGGCATCAACAAGAATTCAAACACATGCAAAGAAGCTATAACGGCAATCTGTGAAAACAGGACAGTCTGTAGTAATCTGAACATTAACCATACTTCTGTAACTCTAAAAATCATGGCAAAATTAGAAAAAATCAATAATTTTTATATCAAGACTTTTCAAAAAGTTTCATATCCTTTCGACATTCCAGTAAAAAATGTAAAATCATGCACTACAGCCAAAGTTTCTATTTTTGCACCGCACAAACCAACAAGCAGTTTAATCATCCTAAAGGAAACTCTTGGCACATTATTTTTATAATACAATGGAATTGTACAAGGGGATAATTATTTTTATTGAAAAGTTTCTGTAATTCAAGATTTTCAAAGTTTCCATGGGCATGAACAAAGTTCAAGGAGGTCCCCCATTTCAACGGTGCTCGTCCTTCTTACTTTCACTTTTCTTTTTGAAGAAGTTTTAGGTTCCCCTCTTTATTTTTTTGTTTTTAAACTTTATAAAAGCACACAACAAAAATAAATGACTCCCTAAAACTTCTGGGTTGTCTCCCTGGCAGCGCTTTCTTTAAAGCCATTAAGCTAGGCATATAGTGCTCAAGTAATGGATCCACCCGGATCCCAAGGTATATCAAAACCAATTTTAATTATCAATGATTTGGCATTTAGTAGTGAGCACAAAGAGATATGTTGTCGGTGTACTAAAGTAGGGGTACCCTTAGTATCCCGAACTTGTGCACGGGCAGTCGCAGCGTCCCGCGGCAAGGCTTGCCGGGTGATCACCGAGGTCCTCCGTGGTTCCTTTTGGAGCCATTCAAGAACAAAGTATCCAAGCTAAGGAGACAAGGGCCCGGCAAGAGGAGCTTGCCGGGAAGTCCACTCAAGGCACAAGACCACTCAAGGCGCAAGACCCTGGCAAGAGGAGCTTGCCGGGAAGGCCAACCAAGGCATCTCAAGAAACTTGCCGCGACACACCACGCGTCCCGGCAAGGCCCGGTGAGCGACAAGCTCCCGGAAGCGACAAGATAGCAACCGCGGCAAGGCGCTTGCCGCGGAAAGCTTCCACTCAGTACCCGCGCTCCAGCACATCCACCCACGTGTCGCTCTGGGATCCTCCCAGGCGTACGTGGCGGGAGGCTGTGCAGCCAGGGGCTTACGCGGTGGCAAGCGGCGCTGACAAGGTTGCCATCATGGCGAACGGTGGCGCCCCTGATGGCCCCTTTTTGCACTGTTTGGGCGACGTCGATGGGCATTTAATGCCCTTGTCCCCTGCCGTCAGGGTTAGGTATGGAACACTGTACCAACTACCACTCCTTTTCCCTTTTTACCCTCAACTGCGTTGCCACCTGTCGGTGATCCCTTGAGCATATAAAAGGAGGCCCATGCGCAGCGCCAGGGGGGTTAGACATTGGAACACTCTCACGCTCGGTCTCGTTAGCCGCTGAGGAGTACTGTAGCTTCCAGCGCTCCCGAGCCAAGAACTGAATACAAACTAAAGCAGGAGTAGGGTTTTACGCATCCGTGCGGCCCGAACCTGGGTAAACTGCTCGTGTGACTGGCCTCGATCTGCTCTTCGTGCGATCTCCGCCCCCTGCCGTACCGAAAAGGGGCTCCGTCCCCATAGGTGTTCGTGGGTGGATCAGTTTCCCCGACATCTTTGGCGCGCCAGGTAGGGGTGCGTCGAGGTTGTGTGAACTTGATCCGGCGTCCACACGAGCTAGATCTTCATCATCTTCATCAACATGCCGCCGAAGAAGAAGGCTTCGGAGGCAGCTGCCCCGTCCGCGTCGACCCCACCATCGCCGGAGCCAACGGCTGGTGTGGTAGACGCCAGTGGAAGAACGGATGTCGACGAGGGAGCCCACGGTGCCGCCAAGTCCAAGGACAAGGCTGCGCTGCCTATCGGCGGCGTAGTCGACTCCCACAACGACCGGGCGCACTCCAAGACCTCGGCGTCCGTGCATGCACCGCGCCCATCTTAGGAGGCGCGGGACCGGCGGCGTCATGGTACCCACGGTACCATACGTTTGCTGGGCCAAAATCAAGCCGGTGGATCTCGGGACGCTCACGACCAGCATGCACGCCAACATGCCGGCATGAGCAAGGCACGGTCGCCTGGACGGGATCTGCTCCTTCTAACGTGGTTAGAAGTCCGAGCATATCCCTCTCCTCACACCGTTTGCCACCGCTACCCGCCACTCCAGCAGAAGCTCTGGCACGAGCTCAACTGCTCCTAGACTTCCCTCCAGCGGCAGACAAGGCCGACGGCTGGAGGGCCACCATTCAGAGTCTCATCGCCTTCGCCAATGGCGATACTCCCCGGCAGCCAAGCACGTTGCAGCCGCGGCAAGTCAGCCAGGCGCGGGCCTATGGCGACAAGACTGGTGGGGGTGCAACCACCGTGCACTCTTCGCCCCGAAGGCCAAAATCGCCGACTAGCCGGATCAACATCGACGACGACTCTACTGCGTCATCGGATCCACGAGCTCGTCGCGACCAGCGCCCAGTTCTCCATGAACGACAACAAGAAGACGCTCGTACTCGTATCGAGCGCCGGAGAGAAGCGCGACGTCAATCAGACCAGCGCGCTGGGCCCACTGTCGACATGCATGCGCCAGGGGGACCAGGCGACTTGCCGTACGCGGTAGGTTGTCCTGCGTTTACTCGTGAGCTGCGTCAAGTCCAGTGGCCCAGCATGAAGAATTTCAAGCCAGACGTACCAGAGAAGTACGACGGCAAGACGCATCCGTCGGAGTTCCTCAGCATCTACACCATCGCGGTGCAAGCTGCCGGGGGGCGGGACGACAAGATCCTTGCCAACTACTTCCCTCTGGTACTCAAACCCAACGTCAGGTCCTGGCTCATGCACTTGCCGGACAACTCCATATCCTCCTGGGCGGACCTGTGCCATCAGTTTGTCGGCGCCTTTACAGGCGGCCACAAACCTCATGGCCAAGAGAGTGACCTTCACTTGCTCGCCCATAAGGAAGGAGAGCCCCTGCGCAAGTATATCCAGAGGTTCAGCCGTGTACAACACAACATCCCAGACGTCCACCCTGACGCGGTTATCAGCGCGTTCCATCAGAACGTGCGTAACCGCAGGATGAGGGAGGAGATGGCGATGTGCAAGATCAGGGACGTCAGCGAGCTGTACGCCCTGGCCGACAAGTGTGCACGTGCTGAAGAAGGGAGGAAACTCCCCAGAGAGGATACAGGAGCAGGAGGATCTGACAGTGAGGATGCTGCCCCGGCAAAAAAAAACCGGCGGCGGAACAACAGGAAGAAGAAAAACAAGGACGTGCTAGTCGTTGAGAAGTCCGGCGATGGAGGTGGCGCCGAGAAGGCCAAAGTTGGTAGCTCCGGCAAGGAGACTGCCGCATGCACCAACTGTCAGGCCGTGGCGGCCGCCGACAAGCAAGACGGCACCGACAAGCAGTACTGCAAGATCCACCGCACCAAGGGCCACGACCTCCAGAACTGCAAGAGGGTCGAGCAGCTCGTCGAGCAGCTGAAGGCTGAGTACGAGCGGCGCGACAAGGAAAAGGCCCAAGGAGGTGATGGAGGATCCGGCAAGAATCGGCCATTCAACGGCCGGGGAGGACGCCGCGGCAAGGCCAAGCAGCGGCAAGGAGACAGACCTCCCCGTGGCCGCAACAAGGATGCAGATGACGACGATGACGAAGACGTGGATGATGTTGAGGCCAGTGAGTAGGAGTTCCAGAAAGCCACAGAGGTCTTGTGCGTTGACGGCGGTGCTTCTTTGTATACTTCACACCGCCAACTCAAGCAGTGGGTGCGGGAAGTCAATGCGGCAGAACCACCTGTCGAGTCGCGCAAACTTCTGAAATGGTCCAGCACGCCTATCATCTTTGATATTGAGGACCACCCTGATCGCACAACTGCGGTCGGGTGCTTGCCGATGTTGGTTTCACCAACTATCCGCAACCTCAAGGTCACTAAGATGTTAGTTGATGGCGGGGCCGGCTTGAACCTGATCTCCTCTGCTGTACTCCAGAAACTCCAGATCCCTGACAGCGATCTCGAAGAGACCGGCACATTCCAAGGAATCAACCCGGGAAGGAGCAAGCTGAAGGGGAAGATCACGCTGCCAGTGACATTTGGCGGCGAGCTGAACTTCAGGACTGAGAGGGTCACTTTTGACGTTGCCGATTTTCCATTGCCTTACAATGGAATACTTGGCCGTCCAGCATTCGCCAAGTTCATGGCAGCCTCTCACTATGCATACAATATGCTGAAGATGCCAGGCCCAATAAGCGTCATCTCTGTCCCTGGCGACAAGAAAGATGCTCTTATCTGCGCCGACAAGATCTACCGGGAAGCAGCAGCCGCAACAGATCGCAAGACACTTCCCGCTGAAGCTCCCGGGGGGAAGAAAAAGACCAAGTCCAGCAGGAGCTCTGATGCCCACTCCGGCAAACGCACCTCTTCGGAGTGCTGCGCTGCCGTCGAGGACGCACCATCGAGCTCCACCGGCAAGTGTAAGAAGACGATGGCAGCTCCACCAGCAACCAAGAAGGTGTCCGCCAAGGAGGACGACACTGGTGGTACCTTCACCATCAATGCCACCCTACACCTAAATAGGAAAGCGCGCTCATTGCTTTCCTGCGGGCGAACGTCGACGTGTTTGCATGGCAACCGTCTGACATCCCCGGTGTTCCCAGGAAAGTAATTGAGCACAAGCTTGCCGTCTGTCCCCACGCGCGGCCCGTCAAGCAGAAAGTCAGGAAACAAGCAGTGGAGCGCCAAGAATTCATAGCAGAAGAAATCAAGAAGTTGGAAGCAGCAGGCCTTGTCAGAGGAGTGCTCCATCCTACGTGGTTGGCCAATCCTGTAGTCGTGCGTAAGGCAAACGGGAAATGGAGGCTTTGTATCGACTTCACCGTTGTGAATAAAGCTTGTCCCAAAGACCCATTTCCCTTGCCGTGCATTGACCAGATTGTTGACTCCACAGCCGGATGTGATTTGCTTTCATTTCTTGACGCATACTCAGGATACCATCAGATCTTCATGGCAGAAGAAGATGAGGAGAAGACCGCATTCGTCACTCCGTGTGGCACGTACTGTTTCATACGGATGCCTTTCGGTTTGAAGAATGCTGGTTCGACATTTGCAAGAGTAGTCCACACAGCTTTTGAGCCACAAATTCACAGAAATGTGGAAGCCTACATGGATGACATAGTGGTCAAGAGCAAAGATAGGGCAACTCTGGTTCATGATTTAGAGGAGACCTTTTGCAAATCTGCGCAAGATCCAGCTCAAGCTCAACCCCGAGAAGTGTGTGTTTGGAGTCCCTTACGGCAAGCTTCTCGGGTTCTTCGTGTCTTAGAGGGGGATTGAAGCCAATCCCGACAAGATCAAGGCCATCGAGCAGATTGAAGCACCCAAGCGCGTCAAGGATGTACGAAGAATTGCCGGTTGCGTGGCTGCTCTCAGCAGGTTTATCTCTAAGTCTGCTGAGCGCGCCCTGCCGTTTTTCAAAATTTTGAAAAAGGCAGGTCCAATGAAATGGACTCCGGAGGCGGAGGCTGCGCTGCAAGACTTGAAGAGATACCTGTCCTCCACCCCAATACTTGTCGCACCTAAGCCGCAAGAGAAGTTGATGCTGTATCTAGCGGCAACCAATCAAGTGGTTAGTGTTGCGTTAGTAGCGGAGAGGGAGGCAGATGATGAGCCAGCAACCGTGGCAAGCGCATCCAGTGAAAAGCAGGGGGCTTCCCCGACAAGCTCTGGTCCCGACAAAGATGGATCTGCGCAGGCGCAAGAGGAGATATGGAAGAAAATGGTGCAGCGCCCAGTTTACTTTGTCAGTTCCCTTCTGCAGGGGGCTAGGTCAAGGTACTCTGGTGTGCAGAAACTACTTTTCGGCCTCCTCATGGCCTCGAGAAAGCTGCGCCATTACTACCAAGCACATGAGATCACAGTTGTCACTCGCTTTCCGCTAAAGAGGATACTGCAGAATCCAGAAGCGAGAGGCAGGATTGTTGAGTGGGCACTGGAACTGTCAAGCTTTGGCCTCAAGTTTGAAAGCACTTCAACTATCCAAAGCAGAGCATTGGCAGAATTCATAGTAGAGTAGACTCCAACGCCAGACGAAGAAATACCGGAAACAAGCATCCCCGTCAAGGAAGCAGGCAAAGAGTGGCTGATGTACTTTGATGGTGCTTTCTCGCTGCAAGGCGCCGGTGCTGGCGTGCTACTTGTCGCACCCACCGGAGAACACCTCAAGTACGTGGTCCAGATGCACTTTCCCAAGTAGCAAGCAACAAACAATACTACAGAGTATGAAGGTTTGCTTGCCGGTCTAAGGATCGCGGCAGACCTTGGGATCAAGAAGCTTGTTGACAGGGGTGACTCGCAGCTTGTCGTCCGCCAAGTGAACAAGAATTACCAGAGTCCATTGATGGAAGCATACGTTGATGAAGTGAGAAAGCTTGAAGAACACTTTGACAGCCTACAGATGGAGCATGTTCCAAGAACTCAGAACGACATCGCCGATGGCCTGTCAAAGTGCGCCGCACTAAAGTTACCTGTGGAACCAGGGATCTTTGTGCTCAAGCTGACTCAACCGTCCGTAACACCATCGGCTGGACAGAGCAAGAAGAGGAAGTTGATTTCCGGTGACTATCTTCCGGCAGAGCTTCCCGAAGCCGCCGCTAAGAAGGTCCCCAAGATCAACACCGAGAGTGCTGAGGAGCAGTCTGCTCCGGCGAGCCCTAGGGTTTGTTCCATTGAAGCAAACGCTCCCGACAAGTTTTGCTCCGGCAAGCTTGCCGGGGATCGTCAAGCTCCGGCTGAACCGCAGGTTCTAGCCGTAGAAGCGGACGTTCCCGCAGCAGCAGATGTGCCTTTAGTCCTTGTTGTCGAGCCACAGGCTCCAGCATGGGCGCAGTAGATCGTCCGTTTCCTACAGACAGGAGAACTTCCTGAAGAGCAAGAAGAATCGGAAAGAGTAGCCCGGCAGTCAAATATGTACCAGTTTGTTGACAACAAACTGTACAGAAGAAGACTCAACGGTGTGAAATTGAAGTGTATTCCCCGGGAAGATAAACAAAAGCTGTTGCCAGAGATACACAGAGGCATATGTGGCCACCACATTGGCGCAAGAGCACTTGCCGGCAAAGCATTCCGGCAAGGTTTCTTTTGGCCGGAAGCCCTCCAGGATGCAACTGCACAAGTAACCAAGTGTGAAGCGTGCCAGTTCCATTCCAAGCAGATACACCAGCCAGCTCAAGCTCTCCAGACGATCCCTTTATCCTGGCCATTTTTGGTCTGGGAGATCGACATCCTCGGCCCCTTTCCCCGCGCAGCCGGCGGCTTTGAGTACTTGTATGTTGCAATCGACAAGTTCACAAAGTGGCCGGAAGTGGAACCGGTGATAAAGGTAACCGCACAGTCAGCAGTCAAGTTCTTCAGATCGATTGTTTGCCGTTTCGGGATCCCTAACAGGATCATCACCGACAACGGTACGCAATTCATGAGCCGCACCTTCGTGCAGTACGTCCAAGATCTCGGCGCCAAGGTCTGCTTCGCTTCTGTTGCTCACCCGAGAAGCAACGGTCAAGCGGAGAGGGCAAATGCTGAAGTGATGCATGGCCTCAAGACCAGAACTTTCGACAGGCTGCACAAGTGCGGAAGAAACTGGATCGAGGAGCTGCCGGTGGTTCTTTGGTCGATCAGGACGACGCCAAATCGAGCCGCTGGACAGACACCTTTTGCTCTAATCTATGGAGCAGAGGCAGTTCTCCCCACGGAACTCGTATACGGGTAACCTCGAGTATTCGCTTATGATGATCTCGAGCAAGAGCAGCTGCGACAAGATGACGCGCTGCTCCTTGAGGAAGACCGTCTTCAGGCTGCTGTACGAGCTGCTCGCTACCAGCAAGCTTTGCGTCGCTACCATAGCCGCAACGTTAATGCCAGAAGTCTCGAGGAAGGCGACCTTGTTCTTCGGCGCGTTCAGTCCGCCAAGAATTCCAACAAGTTGACGCCGAAGTGGGAAGGCCCTTATCGGGTGAAACGAGTCATTAGGTCTGGCGCTGTCCGCCTTGAGACCGAAGATGGTTTTCCGGTGAGCAGCTCCTGGAACATCGAGCATCTTCGTAAGTTTTACCCGTAAGGCGCGGTTGTCGTGACCCGCTCCGGCAGCCACCTTTTGTACAAGTCTTGCCGATGTTGCATGTAATCCTTTGTACAAAGCCGGGCGCATACCCCGTGCATCAGTAAAGCTCATGTGCTCCGCACACCTTGTCAATTTCATGCTTTCTATATTTTTGCATGTGTTACCTGACACTTTGTGCAGCACCTACCCCCGGTAAGCAATAACGAGCCTTAAGGCTCCATATTGTTATTTTCTCTACTTTCTTTTTCTCAAGGAAAGGAAGGTCCCCTCGCGCACAAGTTTGCCGGGGGGAAGGAGAAATAGTGGTATGGACCAAGCGTGGTTCAAGAAAGTTTCGCCTTGCTGGGAAGCAAACAACACAAAAGCTAAGTCACCAAAGTTTGAGCAATCAGATTTTTAAATTTTTAAGTTATCTCCCTTGAACGACCGTGCTTTGTATGGAAAACATGTGCGCGGAGGAACCAGCTCATAGCTAGTTGCGCCCTTACTTTGTTTCGAGTCCGCTCAACAGCTTAAGTGTGCTGCGACTAGTGTCCCGCCCTTACTTTGTTTCGAGTTTGCTCAACAACTTAAGTGAGCTGCGACTAGTTGCGACAAGGTTTCTTGTCGGTAACAGCATCGCCAGCAGGCTGCTGACGTTCCGCACTCAGCGCTCGCGGCAAAGGTGCCCGCACCGGCAAGTTCCCTAAAAGCGTAGGGCAAAAACATAGAAAGGAATGAATTAAGTAAAGGAAATAACAGTGCAACCATTACCCAAAACAGAGTTATATTACAAAGTAGCTTGTCGCAACTCTAACAGATTGTTCATAACATAATCAGCAGCGACAAGGAAAGAAGAAAATGGGCGAGCCTAGTCCGCGCGATCGCCCTCGACCCTCTTGATACCGCTCACCTTGTCCATAATGGGTGCGACAAGGGCCTTGAGCACGTCCAGATCAGCGTCCGACGGTAGGGACCTGAGGACGTTGGTGAGGTTGAGGCCAGGGTTGCGGAAGGCCACCTTCATCAGCACCTTTTGAAGGGCTCCCGCGCAGAGTTTGCGTGACTCGTCCGCCAGTTGCTTTGGGATCCTCTCCCGGAGTTGCTGGAGGGCCGTCGCCACGCCTTTGAAGAATAGGGTGAGCTTGGCGCTGGGGTAGAGATTCTCGTCGGAGGAGTACCCGAGATACTCCGCCCCCAGCTGCGCCAGCTCCCTGTCGATGTCTGTGGCAGCATTGACAAGACCCTCCGTCCAGTGCTCGACGGTCTCCCTGAAGATGTTCTGGGTGACGGCAGCACTCTCCAGCAACGCCTTCTCGGCCCTGATTTCCTCCTTCAAGGCCGTCTCCCACTCCTTGGCGCCATCCAGCGTCTTGGTCAAGGTGGCTAGCTTCAACTCGAGATCAGCATTGGAGTCCTTGGCGGCCGCAAGCTCCTTGCCCTTCTCGGCGAGACGCACCTGCAGCTCTGAGTGGCTGTGGGCGTCCTTCTCCCGCTCAGCTTGAGGGCGGCGATCTCTTCGCCTCTCGCCTGGAGATCGGCCTCCAGTTGCGCCACCTTCGCCTCCAGTTCCTTCTTGGCGGCCTCGGCAGTTGCGGCAGCGTCCTTTGCTTCCTGGAGGGCCCCGCCAAGTGATTGCTCGCACGCGGCAAGCTCTTCCTCGTGGTTGTCAAGGTTGACCTTCCGCTGCGCCAGCTCGCCTTCTCGCGTGGATAACTTCTCAGCGGCAAGCCGCTGCTGCTCTTCGACTTCGGCCTTCTCGAGGAAGAAGGCCGTCTGCTCTTCGACAAGTTGCTCCCACTCCTCTGCCAAGGACTGGAGAGCTGCTTGGTGAATACCCCGGAGCTCCTCTGCGCGCTTCTCCATATCAGCTCCCGCCCTCGCGGCAAGCGCCTCTCGGGACTCCAGCTTGGCCTGCCGGGCGCGGTAGAGCGACAACTGCTTCTGCAGCAGCCGCTCCTCCTCAGACTCGCCGCTGCTGCTGCTTGGCGCGTCCACGAGCATCAGCCCGGCGGAGGCAAGCACTTCCCCGTCAAAGGCTTCTCCCTCGACCGGCGCCCTGGAACTTGAAGCGCAGGGGAGTTTGATGAAGACGCTGTCGCCGGCCTTCAAGTAGGCGCCTGGCTCGGGCTCTTCGGAGCCTGGGGCCGCGGCAGCGGCGGAGGGCTCGGTGGTCGGTGTAGCGTCTGGCGCTCCTGCGGCCTCAGTGCCGTCAGTACGATCGCCGGGCCCCTCGCCAGCTGCTGCGGCGGCAGCCTTGGCGGCCTTGTCGCCGGCGGGCTCGTCGGCACCGGCCGCCTCTTCGGTAGCAGCGGCATCGCCGGTGTCGCTGCGCGCATTCTCCTTGACAGCGACCTCCGTCTCCATCGGCTCCGCAGCGGATGGATCTGACGGCAGGAAAGGGGAGAAAAATAGTCAAGCAAATATCGAAAAAAAAAGAAGAATCAAAAGAAGAAAAGCCCAAGGGAAGTTCGAACCAAAGGGATTACCTGCGCGGGCCGGCTCCTCGGTAAGGATCCTTGTCGGGGAGCTCTCCCTTGGCAGCGTAGTTGTAGTCCCCGCCGGCGGAGGGCCGCTGGTGCTGTCCCTCGCCGGAGATCTCGCCCTTGGCGGAGAACTCGCTCTTGGCGGAGGACTCCCCCTCGCCGGAGAACCTCCCCTTGGCGGCGTAGCTGATGCAGATGGCACGTCGGGGGCGGTCTCCGGACGCCCCTGGTCTGGCTGCTCTCCTCCTACACAAATCAACAAACAAGACGTCAGCAAAGAAAGAACGCCCACACGCACCTAACAGCAGAAAGTGAACCATACACTTACGCTGGGGGCTGCGCTGGGGGCTGCTCTGAAGATCAATCGCCGGGTCCGGCAAGTTTGTCTCAGGCGCACCCCCTGCTGTCGCGGCGGGCTCGTCCTCGATGACAATCACCGGGACCTTGGCTCTCTTTGCCGCCCTCTGGGCCAGAGTTCTAAAAAGGAACAGGTTCAGAGTGAGGCAAAAGAGATACAAGACAAAACAGCAGAAAATCGAAGAAATACAAGAACAACAAAATCTTACTCTTCTTCCTCGTCGGAGCTGAGCGCAGCGAAGTCGAAGTCTGGCTCACGTGTCCCGACTCGAGGAGGCGGAGGAGTAGGCTCCCTTGGCCGCTTGGCGGGAGCAGGGGCGGTGGTCTGAGACGACCCCGCTCCGGCTGCCGCCGAGGCGTGGGGAGCGGCAGGGGCAGAAGCGGTGGTCTGAGAAGATCCCGCTCCAGTTGCCGCAGAAGCGCGGGGTGCTCCCGCGGCAGCCTTGCTTCCCGCGGTGGAGCGTGTTGCGCGGAGCGGCGGCTGTTGACCCGTCTGCCGCTCCGTTACGTCCCCGGCCTTGCGGAGACGCCTTCTTGGTGGAGCTGGAGGCTCTGCTGGTGGCGAGCTGCCCGAAGATGAGGAGGAAGAGGAGCCGATCTCCAGCAAGCCGCTCGTATCCTCGGCGGACTCGCTCGACTCGTCGCCCTGCTCGGTGGGCTCGCTCGACCCGACACCCTGCTCGGCGGGCTCGCTCGACTCAGCGTCTTGCCCGGTAGGCTCTCCCTCGCCGACAAACTCCCCTCGCTCGGCAAGGCTTGCTGCCTTTGCTGCCTCTGCCTCCTCCGGGGTGAAACCGAACTCGCCCGCGGCCACGGCTGCCGCCGCCTCCTCCAGCCTGGTGGCGATGTACGCCATCTCCTTATCGGTGGTGTCGCGGGTGAGGCCCTTCTTCTCGTCGGAGCGGATCGGCACTTTTTCTAAGTTGTCGAAGAATGCCTGCCCGGCGTCCTCGGCAAGCTCTTGCTAAGTTGGGTCGATCCCGTGAGAGTCGCACAGCGGCATCATTGCGCGGATGCGGGTGAGAGCAGAGTTGTTGCACAGTGGGACGACCCCCCTCGGCAACCTAAACACTTCGGGATGATCGGGGTCGTACTTGAACAACTCCTGAAGCATTGCGTTGAGCTCCAGGACAGTGAAGTTGTAGTTGAGGCCCGGGCGCAGCCTCATGATATCTGCCGCGTTCTCGAACTCCCAGGCGGGCCTCTTCCTCTCCTGCAAGGGGGCGATGCGGCGGCGAAGGAAATCTGCGCCAACTGCGCCTACGGTGAGCCCGGCAAGCCTGAGGCGTCGGATCCGGGCAGTGGCAATCTTCAGTCTACTATCTTCCGGGGCCAAGTCGCTCCAGTCGTTGTCGCGTACTACTGGGGCTTGGCGCCGGGCGGTAAATGGCTGCGGGTTCTCCTCTACAATCCAACACCAATTGGCTCTCCATTCCTCCCATTTGCTACGGAGCTCTCCCTCCAGATAAGCTTCCTTCTTGCCGGTCCTCGAGATCTAGGAGACTCCGCCGGATAAAGGCTCTCCTCTCTCTACTCGGGGCGTAAAGAAGTGGCGGAAAAGGGCTACACAGGGAAAGACTCCGACAAAGTTTTCGCAGAGATGTGCGAAAAATGCCATTGTCAGAACGGCGTTGGGGGTGAAGTCAAGGAGGTGGAACCCGTAGGTGTTCATGAGGTCACAGAAGAATTCATAGAAAGGCGGGCAGAGCCCGCAGTAGAAGAACAAGGCGAAGAATGCATATCCGTTCGGAGCCATTTTGCAAGCAACGGCTGGGAGTACCTTGGTGCGCGGATGCGCCCGCGTCTCCCCCGACCAGAAGAGGTAGTAGTTCTCCCTCAGCTTCCTCCTGGCAAGCTTGGGGGGGGAAGACAGCTCGCTCCTTCCGCAGCTTCGCGAGCCGCTGCGCCTCGGCCGACTTCACGGCCTTCCCCTTATCGCCTTTCGGAGCCATGGCGGAAGCGGTGAGGGAAGTCGACGGCGTTGGTGGTGCTGGTGGCGGCGGGGGGTGGAGCGCTGCTCTCTTTCAAGCTCTGGGAAGAAGGGGAGCGGTGGAGGTTCTCAAGATTGAAGAAGCAACGGGCGAATGGACGAACTGCCCCTGTTTCCCCTGCTTATAAGGAGGGAGGGGGCGGACATTCCGCATTTCCGATTAAAGAAACCACCCACGATCTCTCCCACGACGCCGCAATCGACGCGTGCCATTAGGGGAGGGCGCGGTGGATACGGAGTAATATACGGCGTGAACAAGGCCGTGCGTGCCCGTGCCCTGTTTTGGGCCTGGCCCAACAGCGCTCGGCACCGTGTATGGCCCAGGCCCGGGGGCTCTTGTCGGTGTACTAAAGTAGGGGTACCCTTAGTATCCCGAACTTGTGCACGGGCAGTCGCAGCGTCCCGCGGCAAGGCTTGCCGGGTGATCGCCGAGGTCCTCCGTGGTTCCTTTTGGAGCCATTCAAGAACAAAGTATCCAAGCTAAGGAGACAAGGCCTCGGCAAGAGGAGCTTGCCGGGAAGGCCACTCAAGGCACAAGACCACTCAAGGCGCAAGACCCTGGCAAGAGGAGCTTGCCGGGAAGGCCAACCAAGGCATCTCAATAAACTTGCCGCGACGCACCACGCGTCCCGGCAAGGCCCGGTGAGCGACAAGCTCCCGGAAGCGACAAGATAGCAACCGCGGCAAGGCGCTTGCCGCGGCAAGCTTCCACTCAGTACCCGCGCTCCAGCACATCCACCCATGTGTCGCTCTGGAATCCTCCCAGGCGTACGTGGCGGGAGGTTGTGCAGCCAGGGGGGTACGCGGTGGCAAGCGGCGCTGACAAGATTGCCATCGTGCCGAACGGTGGCGCCCCTGACGGCCCCTTTTTGCACTGTTTGGGCGACGTCGATGGGCATTTAATGCCCTTGTCCCCTACCGTCAGGGTTAGGTATGAAACACTGTACCAACTACCACTCCTTTTCCCTTTTTACCCTCAACTGCGTTGCCACCTGTCGGTGACCCCTTGAGCATATAAAAGGAGGCCCATGCGCAGCGCCAGGGGGGGTTAGACATTGGAACACTCTCACGCTCGGTCTCGTTAGCCGCTGAGGAGTACTGTAGCTTCCAGCACTCCCGAGCCAAGAACTCAATACAAACCAAAGCAGGAGTAGGGTTTTACGCATCCGTGCGGCCCGAACCTGGGTAAACTGCTCGTGTGCCTCGCCTCGATCTGCTCTTCGTGCGATCTCCGCCCCCTGCCGTACCGAAAAGGGGCTCCGTCCCCATAGGTGTTTGTGGGTGGATCAGTTTCCCCGACATATGTGTCATGCAAAAACGAAGTCTAACTCTCTTCATATGCATAGGCATGTCATACAAGAACAATTCATGCACATCAAGTAAAGGCCAATGCATAGTATAAGCAGTTTCTTGCAATTTTATCATGTTGGAAACATAGAGAGGCGGAGATGTAGTTCCTCTCTCATAATAATTGCAAGTAGGAGCAGCAAGCACATGCATATTATATTCATCAAAATCATCATGTGTAACGGAAAAAGGCAACCCATCAATATAATCCTTAATAAGTGCAAACTTCTCCAATATAGCGTAGTTTGGAGAATTCAAAAAGATAATAGGACTATCATGTGTGGGTGCAATAGCAACTATCTCATGTTTAACATAAGGAACTATAGCAAGTTCATATCCATAAGCATAATTCATATTGGCATCTTTGTCACAAGCATAGCAAGCATCATCAAAAAGGGATATTTCAAAAGAATCAACGGGATCATAGCAATCATCATAGCAAACATCCTTCGGTAAGCACGAAGGGAAATTAAACAATGTATGAGTTGAAGAGTTACTCTCATTAGAAGGTGGGCACGGGTAGCTAAGCCGCTCTTCCTTATTTTGGTCTTCACTCTCCTCCTCATATTTTTCATCCAATGAGCTCACAATGTCATTGATTTCTCCTTTCATAGACTCCTGCAAAATATTAGTCTCTTCTTGGACAGCGCAGTAGTCTTCAATATATAGTTTAACATAGGCATTAGAAGCATAATTATCATGACAATATTTAAATATGGCAAAAATTTCAGATTTGTAAAGAGTAGCATCATACTTTTCAATCAAAGAAGCAATTTCATAAGCACCCTTTGAAGCAACAAATTCTTCAATTTGTTGAACATCATAGTAACTATAAACACCCTTAGCATACAAAGATACGATTCCATTATCACTAAACTCACACTGGTAGGGAAGGTGTTTCATAGGGTCCTCGGAACAACAAGTAAAATCATAAATTTCACATAAATTCCAAGCATAGCATTGCAAACGATGAATTTGATCCAGTAAAAGTTTCCCTTTTTCAGATATGCGGTGTCGCACATAACAAGCATGCTCATCTAAAGATTTTCCCTGAACTAAGCTAGTTGGGGTTTCAGCCTGAGCACATAGGGATCAAAGATGATCCAAGTAATAAGCTTTAGTAGTGTGATAGATTTTGAGTGGTTCTTCAACCATTGGCTCAGTAGGTACCACTATTTTTTTGGTATTTTGCATTTCCTACCCATAACTAAAGATAGAAAACAATTTAGAACAGCAAATAAAATCTACTTAGTGATAAAGCAAACAAGCACACACGAGAATATTCACCCCACGCTATTGCTCCCCGGCAACGGCGCTAGAAAAAGGTCATGATAACCACAAGTTTAGGGGATTAGTTGTAGCCTCTTTCGATAAGTAAGAGTGTCGAACCCAACGAGGAGCTAAAGGTAGAACAAATATTCCCTCAAATTCTATCGACCATCGATACAACTCTACGCACGCTTGACGTTTACTTTACCTAGAACAAGTATGAAACTAGAAGTACTTTGTAGTTTTTGTTGGATAGGTTCGCAAGAATATAAATAGAACGTAAATATAAACTAGGGGTTGTTAATATAAAGAAGCAATAAAGTTAATATAGCGATTGTAGAAAAGTGGTGGTAGGAGTTGCGAAATTGCCCCTAAGCAATTGACTACATTACTATACCGATAGCAAGTTTTAAGTGGGAGAGGCCACTGCTAGCATGTCATCCCTTACTTGGAATTCTACGCACTTATGATTGGAACTATTAGCAAGCATCCACAACTACTAACGTTCATTAAGGTAAAACCCAACCATAGCATTAAGACATATTGGTCCCCTTCAATCCCGTATGCATCAATTTCTACGCTAGGTTGAAGCTTCTGTCACTCTTGCCCTCCAATATGTAGTCCTATCAACATACAACTAACCCTATGGTGTGATCCACGCGCACGCTCATATGATGGGCACCAAAGGACAACAACATAACCACAAGCAAATTAAATCAATCATAGCAATTCACCAATCACCGATAGGACAACGATAATCTACTCAGACATCATAGGATGGCAACACATCATTGGATAATAATATGAAGCATAAAGCACCATGTTCAAGTAGAGGGTACAGCAGGTTGCGGGGGAGTGGACCGCTGTAGATAGATGGGGGAAGGTGATGGAGATGTTGGTGAAGATGACGAAGGTGTTGGTGTAGATTGTCGTCACACGATGATGGCCCCGACGGTGTTCCGGCGCCACCGGGAGAGAGGGGGAGTGAACCCCCTCCTTCCTCTTCTTCTGTGACCTTCTCCCTAGATGGGAGAAGGGTTTCCCCTCTGGTCCATGGCCTCCATGGCGGCGGAGGGGAGAGAGCCCCTCCGAGATTGGATCTGTCTCTCTGTCTCTCTCTGTTTCTGCGTTCCCCAATTCTGGCCCTTCACCGTTTCTTATATTCTCGGAGATCCGTAACTCCGATTGGGCTGATTTTTTGACACGATTTTTATCCGGATATTAGCTTTCTTGCTGCGAAAGGAGGGCATCAACCACCTTACGGTGTGCTAACGAGGGCACAGGGCGCGCCTGCTCCTCGTGGGCACGCCCCCTGCCTCGTGGCCCACTCGGGCATCGTCTGATGTTGGTTCCGCTTCCCAAAATTCACATATATTCCAAAACAAATCTCCGTCCGTTTTTATTCCATTTGGACTCGTTTGATATGGATGTTCTGCGAAACAAACAACATGCAACAAACAAGAACTGGCACAGGGCATTGGATCAATATGCTAGTCCCAAAAAATAGTATAAAAAGTTGCCAAAAGTATATGAAAGTTGTAGAATATTGGCATGGAACAATCGCAAATTATAGATACGACGGAGACGTCAGGGGCGGAGCCCATTGGGCTGACCTGTATGCACGGGAATACTGGTCCAAAAATTTCCTAGTAGTAGCTATCGATTAAAAAGGCCCAGTGCATCAGGTTGGCCCAAGAGCAGTGCATCAGGGTCTGGCTTCTCAGCCACGTCTACGCACTAGCCCGCCCAACGACCGCACTTGCCCAACATACGCACGCACGAGACAGGCTAGTTGGCTTCCCGTTTGACTTCGTCAAGTATACGCAGGCCTAAATCCTAATCGATCAAGCTTTTTCCACTAAACAAACCCTAATCGATCGATTTAGTTTACCTAGCCAGCCTCCATAGTCCATACCATACAACTCGCCGTGGCGCACACAGGCGGCAGCTTCAGGGCGCCGGACGCTGCAGGCCACGAAGACGTAGTCTAGTCCTCACACGGTGAGCCTGTGACGACGCACGCAAGGGACATGACACGCCGTCGGCCGGATCCGTTTTTGCCTCTCGTTGATTCAGCAGCTATTCAAATCTTGAGTCCAGAGTTTCGTGCGTCCACAGATTTAAAAAAACCACACTTGTGATAGTGCCTTCTCTTGCTTTTCCTAATTTTAGTTACAAACTCAAACTGCAACAATTATGTTTAAACTTGTACTGTAGCAAATAGAATAAAACACTATGTTTTGATAAAGTCTGGAACATTTCCTAGATTTATATAACTTCTAATTAGGATATATTTTATTTATCTATACAAGACATTATGTCCCATTTGAAATTTGTATTTGTTACATACAGATACCATGGACAAGTTTCTTATCAGATGGAAAGCATCATCTCAAGATGGTCTAAAAGAAATAAACGGATAGAACGTACTAAAGGTAATTTTCAAATTTCTAGCCATTTAAGTACTTGAATTGGGCATTTCATTATGTTCTACTAGTAAGTTGAATTTTATTTATATCTTGTGGGTTGCTGAACCTTGCTGTCCGATGATGTATTTTGGAATTTGGAAAAGCAAGACATCTTTTTTCAAGTAATTTTTCCCTTTTTTATCATCACAGTAAGCATTTTTATGGCTACATTTTATTTTTACACATCACCTTCCATTATATTGGACAACGTGTGCTAGAAGCTATGACCCACAACTTTATTCAATGCATCTTTGCTTGAAAATTTTATGCCTTGTTAGAGTGGTGCATCGGGTAACATTTGCTTCAGCTCCGCCCCTGGGAGACGTATCAGCATCCCCAAGCTTAATTCATGCTCGTCCTCGAGTAGGAAAAATGATAAAAAAAAAGATAATTTTTGATGTGGAATGCTACCTAGCATAATCTTGATCATGTAATCTAATCATGGCATGAATATTTAGACACGAGTGATTCAAAGCAATAGTCTATCATTTGACATAAAAGAATTTAATACTCGGGCATCCCAACAAACAATCAAGTCTTTCAAAATATCAATGCTAAAGAACGTTATCCCTACAAAATCATATCGTCTTTTATGCTCCCTTTTCTTAACACAAGGTACCCCTCATGCCTATCCCGGTGTCAACCAAGCAATTGTTTTCATACTTCACTTTTTCGAACGTTTTCAACTCTTCACGCAATACATGAGCGTGAGCCATGGATATAGCACTATGGGTGGAATAGAAGGTGGTAGTAGACAAAAGTAGGGAGAAAGTCTCATATCGACTAGGCATATCAATGGGCTATGGAGATGCCCATCAATAGATATCAATGTGAGTGAGTAGGGATTGCCATGTAACGGATGCACTAGAGCTATAAGTGTATGAAATCTCAAAAGAAAACTAGTGGGTGTGCATCAACTTGCTTGATCATGAAGACCTAGGGCATTTGAGGAAGCCCATCGTTGGAATATACAAGCCAAGTTCTATAATGAAAATTCCCACTAGTATATGGAAGTGACAGCATAGGAGACTCTCTATCATGAAGATCATGGTGCTACATTGAAGCACAAGTGTGGAAAAAAGATAGTAGCATTGTCACCTTTTTTCTTTTTCTTTTTTTGGGCCTTCCTTTTTTTATTTGGCCTTTTTTTATTTGGCCTTTTTTTTCTTTTGGCCTTTTTTGTTCTTTTTTTCTCAAGGGACAATGCTCTAATAATGATGATCATCACACTTCTATTTACTTACAACTTGATATTACAACTCAATACTAGAACAAAAATATGACTCTATATGAATGCCTCCGGCGGTGTACCGGGATGTGCAATGATCTAGCGTAGCAATGACATCAAAAAATGGACAAGCCATGGAAACATCATGCTAGCTATCTTACGATCATGCAAGGCAATATGATAATGATGGTGCGTGTCATAATAAATGGGACGGTGGAGTTACATCGCAATATATCTCGGAATGGCTATCAAAATGCCATGATAGGTAGGTATGGTGGCTATTTTGAGGAAGGTATATGGTGGGTGCATGGTACCGGCAAAAGTTGCACGGTACAAGAGAGGCTAGCGATGGTGGAAGGGTGAAAGTGCGTATAATCCATGGACTCAACATTAGTCATAAAGAACTCACATACTTATTGCGAAAAATCTATTAGCCCTCGAAGCAAAAATACTACGACGCATGCTCCTAGGGGGGAGGTTGGTAGGAGTTAACCATCGCGCGCCCCCGACCTTCATGCAAAGATAAACAATCAAAATACAATGCGCGCCAATTTAGTTACATAGTTAGGAGGCCATACGTGCATGCTTCGGGAATCACAAACCTTAACACCAATATTTTTACTAGACCATAATCATTCCTTAGTACCTCCCACATATTAGCATCTCTATATCGCAAAACTATTGCAAGGAATCAAACATATCATATTCAGCGATCTAAAAGTTTATGTAGGATTTTATGACTAACCATGTGAATGACCAATTCCTGTCAACTCTCTAAATAGATATAAGTGTCGGTGTACTAAGGTAGGGGTGCCTCAGTACCCCAACTTGTGCACGGGCAGTTGCAGCCTCCCGCGGCAGGGTTTACCACGTGCTCGCCGGAGACCTTCCTGCTCCATGACAAACCATTCAAAAACAAAGTATACAAGACAGAAGATCGAGAGCCCGGCAAGCGGAGCTTGCCGGGAAGGCAGTTCCAGGCTCTAGGTTACCTCACTCACGCAAGGCCCTGGCAAGAGGAGCTTGCCAGGAGGACTAGAAGATTACATCATAGAAGACACGCCTCGACGCTATACGCGTCCCGGCGAGGGCCCGGGGAGCGACAAGCTTCAGAGCCCGGCAAGCTCCCGGGCCCGGCAAGGTCAAGACCCCGGCAAGGTGCTTGCCGGGAGAGTTGCGCTGTGTGCCCGCGCTCCAGCTCATCGGCCCACACGTCGCCCTGGGGCCATTCCAGGGACGCGTGGCGGATGGCTGTGGAGCCTGGGGGACACGGTGGCACTCCACGGAGGTGAAGCCATCGCCGTGGCAAACGGAGACGCAAAGGCGGGAGCTTTTGGGGTCGACGGCGACGGGCATTAAATGCCCTTGTCCCCCACTGTCAAAGTAGGTAGCGACCACTGTTCACGCACTGTAGCTCCACTATTCCCGCACTGTTACAACTACCACCTCTTTTACATTTTTACCCCTTTCTCTTACGTTGACACCTGTCGGTGACCCCTTGCACTATAAAAGGAGGCCCATGCACAACGTAGAGGGGGTTCGGAACCTAGATCGCTCATACGCTCGATGTAGCTGGTCCTTCAAGCTCCCGAGCTCTCCAACTCAATACACAACTAAGCAGGAGTAGGGTTTTACGCGTCCACCGCGGCCCGAACCTGGGTAAACTGCCCGCGTGCTCGCTACGATCTGCTCTTCGTGATCCCTCCGCCCTCTTACCGCACAGACAAGGGGCTCCGGTCCCATAGGTGTTCATGGCGGACAGTTTCCCCCGACATCTTTGGCGCGCCAGGTAGGGGGCGTCGAGGTTGTGCGAATCTGATCCGGCGTTCACGCGGGCGCATTCTTCATCAACCTCTCCAGTTTCGTCAGCAACAGCACCATGGCCCCGAAGAAGAAGGCTTCGGAGGTCGGAGGCCCGTCTGCGTCTCACCCGCCGCCACCAGAGCCAACGGTGGGCGGGGGAGGCGCCGTCGGAAGGGTGGTCGCCGGCGAGGACACTCGCGGCGCCACCAAATCCAAGGACAGGACGGACGACCGAGCCTCGGTCTCCGTGGACGCGCCGCGTCCATCTCAGCACACGACAACCCAGCAGCGCCATACCACAGGAGGTGGTATCCGCTTGCTGGGGCAAGGACAAACCGGAGGCTCGCGGGACGCCCCGGACCACCGTCCGGGCACAAGCAAAGCGAAGGCGCCGGGGCGGGACCCTGCTCCTTCTAACGCTGTTAGGAGTCCGAGCATATCCCGCTCCTCGCACCGCTCGCCCCCGTTCCCCTCCACTCCAGCAGAAGCGCTCGCAAGGGCGCAACTGCTCCTCGACTTCCCTCCAGCGGCAGACAAGGCCGAAGACTGGAGGGCCACCATCCAGAGCCTGATCGCCTTCGCCAACAATGACTCTCCACAGCAGCCGGCGACCTCGCGGCTGCGGCAAGCTGAGAAGACGAAGGCCGACGGCGACAAGACCGCTGGGGGCACGACAACCGTGCACTCCCCGCCACAGAAGCAGAAGACGCCGCCCCGCCGGAACAACGCCGACGACGGCTCCACGGCGTCGTTGGATCCGCGGGCTCGTCGGGACCAGCGCCAGGTCCTCGACGACCGGCGACAAGAAGACGCTCGAACAACAATCGAGCGCCGCCGAGAAGCCCGGCGACAATCAGACCAAAGGGCTGGGAACGCTGTCGACGCGCGCGCGCCCGGTGAGCCAGGCGACTTGCCGTACGCGGCAGGCTGCCCTGCGTTCACCCGCGAGCTGCGCCGCGTCCAGTGGCCCAGCATGAAGAATTTCAAGCCCGACGTACCGGAGAAGTACGACGGCAAAACGCACCCCTCAGAATTCCTCAGCGTTTACACCATCGCGGTGCAAGCTGCCGGGGGGCGCGATGAGAAGATCTTGGCAAACTATTTCCCGCTTGTGCTTAAGCCGAACGTTCGTTCCTGGCTTATGCACTTGCCGGAAGGCTCCATTTCTTCTTGGGCAGACCTTTGCCATCAGTTTGTTGGCGCCTTCACCGGCGGCCACAAACCCCACGGCCAGGAGAGCGATCTCCACATTTTGGCCCAGAAGGAAGGAGAGTCCCTGCGCAAGTACATCCAACGCTTCAGCCGTGTGCAACACAACATCCCTGATGTCCACCCTGCCGCGGTTATCAGCGCGTTCCACCAGAACGTGCGTAACCGCCGCATGCGTGAAGAAATGGCGATGACCAAGATTCGGGATGTCAGCGAGCTCTACGCTCTGGCTGATAAGTGCGCACGCGCAGAAGAGGGGAGGAGACTCCCCGGGGAGGATGCTGGCGCAGGAGGAAGCGACAGCGACGACGCCGCCCCGGCAAAGAAGGGCCGGCGGCGGAACAACAGAAGGAAAAACAAGAAGGAAGTGCCTGCCGTCGAGAAGTCCGGCAAGGAGGCTCCCGCCAAGCAAACACAGGCTGGCGGCTCCGGCAAGGAGCCTGCCCCTGTAGCGGCAGCTGACAAGCAGGACGGCTCCGACAAGCAGTACTGCAAGATCCACCGCACCAAAGGCCACGACCTCTCCAACTGCAAGCGCGTCGAGTACCTCGTCGAGCAGCAGAAAGCTGAGTACGAGAGGCGCGACAAGGAGAAGGCCCAAGGTGGCGGGGGAGAACCGAGCAAGAAGCGGCCGTTCAATGGCCGGGGAGGACGCCGCGGCAAGGCCAAGCAGCGGCAAGGTGATCGACCTCCCCGGGGCCGCGACAAGGATGAAGAGGACGACGACGAAGACATGGAGGACGAGGATAACAGCGAGCAGGAGTTCCAGAAAGCCACGGAGGTCCTGTGTGTCGACGGTGGCGCCTCTCTACACACCTCCCACCGCCAGCTCAAGCAGTGGGTGCGCGAGGTGAATGCAGCAGAGCCTCCCGTGGAGTCACGCAGGCTCCTCAAATGGTCCAGCACGCCCATCATTTTCGATCTTGAGGATCACCCTGACCGCACCACGGCGGTCGGGTGCTTGCCGATGCTGGTCTCACCCACCATCCGCAACCTCAAGGTCACCAAAATGTTGGTTGACGGCGGGGCCGGGCTGAACTTGATCTCCTCTGCTGTGATCAAGAAACTCCAAATCCCAGATGGCGAGCTCGAAGAGACCGGTTCTTTCCAAGGAATCAACCCGGGAAGGAGCAAGCCCAAGGGGAAGATCACTTTGCCGGTGACCTTCGGCGGGGAGCTCAACTTCAGAACTGAGCGCATCGCCTTCGACGTCGCTGATATTCCGTTGCCATACAATGGAATACTCGGCCGTCCTGCCCTCGCCAAGTTCATGGCAGCTTCCCACTATGCCTACAACGTGCTCAAGATGCCGGGGCCGATAAGCGTCATCACTGTCCATGGTGACAAGAAAGATGCGCTTGTCTGCGCCGACAAGATCTACCGGGATGCAGCAGCTGCGGCAGAGAAGGATACACTTGCCGCTGAAGCTCCCGGGGGGAAGAAGACGAAGATCAAGTCCGGCAAGTGCTCTGGGGCCCACTCCGGCAACCGCACCTCTTCGGAGTGCTGCGCTGCCGTCGAGGATGTCCCATCGAGCTCCACCGGCAAGTGTAAGAAAGGGATGGCCGCTCCTCCGGCAACCAAGAAGGTGTCCGCCAAGGAGGACGGCACTGGTGGTACCTTCACCATCAGTGCCACACTTGACAGCAAATAGGAAAGCGCGCTCGTTGCCTTCCTGCGGGCGAATGTCGATGTGTTTGCCGGGCAACCATCTGACATCCCCGGTGTTCCCAGGAAGGTGATTGAGCACAAGCTTGCTGTCTGTCCTCATGCGCGGCCCATCAAGCAGAAGGTGAGAAAGCAAGCCATGGAGCGCCAAGAATTCATCAACGAAGAGATCAAGAAGCTAGAGGCAGCAGGCCTAGTTAGAGGTGTGATCCATCCGACGTGGTTGGCAAACCCAGTCGTCGTGCGCAAGGCCAACGGGAAGTGGAGACTGTGTATAGACTTCACCGATGTGAATAAAGCATGTCCCAAGGATCCATTCCCCTTGCCGCGCATTGACCAGATCGTTGACTCCACTGCCGGATGTGAGCTACTCTGTTTTCTTGATGCATATTCAGGCTACCACCAGATCTTTACGGCCAAAGAGGATGAAGAGAAGACCGCATTTATCACTCCATGTGGCACTTATTGCTTCATACGCATGCCATTTGGACTGAAGAATGCGGGATCAACATTTGCAAGGGTAGTGCACACTGCTTTCGAGCCACAGATCCACAGAAATGTAGAGGCTTACATGGATGACATCGTGGTGAAGAGTAAGAGCAAAGAAACCCTGGTCCAAGATTTGGAAGAAACATTTCAGAACCTGCACAGAATACAGCTCAAGCTGAACCCCGAGAAGTGCGTCTTTGGAGTCCCCTCCGGCAAGCTTCTCGGGTTCTTTGTGTCACAGAGGGGGATTGAAGCCAACCCCGACAAGATTAAAGCCATTGAGCAGATCGAGGCCCCGAAGCGCGTCAAGGATGTCAGGAGGCTTGCAGGTTGTGTGGCTGCCCTCAGTAGGTTCATTTCGAAATCTGCAGAACGCGCCCTACCTTTCTTCAAAATCTTGAAGAAGGCAGGTCCCATGAAGTGGACTCCGGAAGCGGAGGCAGCGCTGCAGGATTTGAAACGGTACCTATCTTCCACTCCAATACTTGTCGCACCTAGACCACAGGAAAAGTTGTTGCTATACTTAGCAGCAACCAACCAGGTGGTTAGTGCTGCGTTGGTAGCGGAGAGGGAGGCCGACGAGGAATCTGCACCACCGGCAAGCGAATCCAGCGACAAGCAGGGGGCTGCTCCGGCAAGCTCTGGCCCCGACAAGGACAACTCTGCGCAGGAACAGGAAGAAGTGCGGAAGAAAATGGTGCAGCGCCCAGTGTATTTTGTAAGTTCCCTTCTCCAGGGGGCTAGATCAAGATACTCTGGTGTGCAAAAGTTGCTTTTCGGCCTCCTCATGGCCTCGAGAAAGCTGCGCCATTACTTCCAGGCACATGAGATAACAGTGGTCACTCGCTTTCCGCTGAAGAGGATATTGCACAACCCAGAAGCAACAGGCAGGATCGTTGAGTGGGCACTGGAGCTGTCGAGCTTTGGACTCAAGTTTGAAAGTACTTCAACCATACAGAGCCGAGCTTTGGCAGAATTCATAGCTGAGTGGACCCCGACGCCCGATGAGGAAGCTCAAGAAACAAGTGCACCCGTACAAGAAGCGACAAGTGAATGGGTAATGTATTTTGATGGTGCCTTCTCGCTGCAAGGCGCCGGTGCTGGCGTGGTACTCATCGCGCCCACCGGAGAGCACCTCAAATACGTTATCCAGATGCACTTTCCCAGGGAGCAAGCGACAAACAACACTGCTGAATATGAAGGCTTGCTTGCCGGCCTCAGGATTGCGGCCGAACTTGGGATCAGGAAGCTGATTGTGCGGGGAGATTCTCAGTTGGTGGTCCGGCAAGTCAACAAGAGTTATCAGAGCCCTTTGATGGAAGCTTATGTAGATGAAGTGAGGAAGCTTGAGGAGCACTTTGAAGGTCTGCAAATGGAGCATGTCCCGAGAGCTCAGAATGAAATAGCAGATGGCCTTTCAAAGTGTGCTTCGATGAAGTTACCTGTGGAACCAGGGACCTTCTTGCTCAAGCTGACTCAACCATCCGTTACACCATCAATTGGGCAGTCCAAGAAGAGAAAGTTGGTCTCCGGCGACTACTTGCCGGCGGATCTTCCTGAAACCGCCGCCAAGGTCCCCAAGATCAACAACCAGAACGCTGAGGAACAGTTTGCTCCTGCAGATCCTCGGGTCTGTACAGTTGAAGCAAGCGTTCCCGACAAGCCTCGCCCCGGCGAGCTTGCCGGGGGACCTTCAGCTCCGGCAGAGCCAGAGGTTCTTGCCGTAGAAGCCGAGGTCCCCGCAGCGGCCCTCATGCCTTTAGTCCTTGCCGTTGAGCCCCAAGCTCCGGCATGGGCGCAGCAGATCGTCCGTTTTCTGCAAACTGGAGAACTTCCCGACGACCCAGAAGAAATAGAGAAGATAACCAGGCAGTCAAGTATGTAACAGTTCCTGGACAACGAGCTGTACAGAAGAAGGCTCAATGGTGTCAGATTGGAGTGCATCTCCAGGGAAGATGGACAGAAGCTGTTGGCGGAAATACACAGAGGCATATGCGGCCACCACATTGGCGCAAGGGCGCTTGCCGGGAAAGCTTTCCGGCAAGGGTTCTTTTGGCAAGAAGCCCTCCAAGATGCAACTGCACTAGTAACCAAGTGTGAAGCGTGCCAGTTCCATGCAAAGCAGATTCATCAGCCAGCTCAAGCTCTCCAAACAATCCCTTTGTCCTGGCCCTTCTCGGTCTGGGGGCTCGATATCCTCGGCCCCTTCCCCCGAGCCGTCGGGGGCTTTGAGTACTTGTACGTGGCAATAGACAAGTTCACAAAGTGGCTAGAAGTGGAGCCAGTGAGAAAGGTGACAGCACAGTCAGCGGTCAGGTTCTTCAGGTCGATTGTTTGCCGTTTCGGGATCCCTAACAGGATCATCACCGACAACGGTACACAATTTACTAGTCGCACCTTCATGCAGTACGTCCAAGACCTTGGCGCCAAGGTCTGTTTCGCTTCTGTTGCTCACCCGAGGAGCAACGGTCAAGCGGAGAGGGCCAATGCTGAAGTGCTGCGCGGACTCAAGACAAGGACCTTTGACAGGCTGCGCAAGTGCGGAAGAAATTGGATAGAGGAGCTACCGGCAGCTCTTTGGTCAATCAGAACGACACCAAATCGAGCTACCGGGCAGACACCCTTTGCTCTAGTCTATGGAGCAGAGGCAGTTCTCCCCACGGAACTCGTATACGGATCTCCTCGAGTGCTCGCTTATGATAAGCTCGAGCAGGAGCAACTGCGGCAAGATGATGCATTGCTCCTCGAGGAGGGACGTCTCCAGGCTGCTATACGAGCTGCTCGATATCAGCAAGCCTTGCGTCGCTATCATAGCCGCAAGGTTAAGGCCAGGAGTTTCGAGGAAGGCGACCTTGTTCTTCGGCGTGTTCAGTCCACCAAGAATTCCAACAAGTTGACGCCGAAGTGGGAAGGCCCTTATCGGGTGAGACAAGTCACGAGGCCTGGCGCTGTCCGCCTTGAGACCGAAGAAGGCTTACCGGTGAGCAACTCCTGGAACATAGAGCATCTTCGCAAGTTTCACCCATAAGGCGCGGTTGCCGCGATCCGCTCCGGCAACCACCTTTTGTACAAGCTTTGCCGCTGTTGCATGTAACCCTTTGTACAAAGCCGGGCGCAGACCCCGTGCATCAGTAAAGATTCTGTGTTTTGCGCTATTTGCCTTTTGCATGTTTTTCCCCGCTATTTGCATGCGTTATTTGGCATTTTGTGCAACATACACATCCGGTAAGCATTACAACGCCGAAAGGCCATATACTTGTTTCCCTCCCCTTTTCCTTCGCCTCTTAAGCAGAAGGAACGTTCCTCGCGCACAAGTTTGCCGGGGGAGAAGGAGATGGAAGAGGAACCAAGTGATGTTCAAGAAAGAGAAGCCTTACCAAGAAGCAAGCAATATACGAAAGCTAAGTTATTAAGATTTGAGCAGTTCAAATTTTTAATTTTAGTTGTCTTCCTTGAACAATCACACTTTGTATGGAAAACCTGTGCGCGGAGGAACCTACCCATAGCTGGCCGCACCCTTGTCTTGTTTTCGAGTACGCTCAACGATTTAAGTGAGCTGCGACAAGTGTCGCGCCCTTACTTCGTTTTCGAGTTCGCTCAGCAAGTTAAGTGCGTTGCGACTAGCTGCGGCAAGGTTGCTTGCCGGTGAGACCTTGGCCAGCAGGCTGCTCAGAGTCCAGCACTCAGCGCTCGCGGCAAAGGCCCCTTACCGGCAAGCTCCCCGGGAGCGTAGGGTGAAAAGCATACAAAGTAAAGGACCAAGGCAAGGAAGATAACATTGCACTGATTGATCAAAATAAGATAAATATCTTACAAAAGATAACTTGTCCCAACGATTAATGAGTTCATAACACCCTATGCAGCAACAAAAAGAGATAAAGATAAAGGAGGCCTAGTCTACGCGGTCGCCCTCGATCCTGGAGATCTTGTTCACCTTGGCGATGATGTGGGCGACCTGCTCCTTCAGCACCTCCATGTTTGCGTCGGCCGGCAGGCTGCGGAGAACGTTGGTGAGGTTTATGCCGGGATTGCGGTATACAATCTTCGTCAGCACACGCTCCAAGGTTCCCGTGCAGAGCAGGCGCGACTCCTCGGCCAGCTGCGCGGGGATCTTCTTCCGAAGACCTGCGAGGGCCGATGCAATCCCTCTGAAGAAGAGGCTGAGTTTGGCGCTGTGAGGGAGGTTCGGATCCGGAGAGTAGATGAGATGCTCAACTTTCAGCGCCAGCAGCTCCTGGTCGATGTTGGACGCGGAAGATACCAAGTCCTCGGTCCATACCTCAACGGTACGACGAAAGTTCTCGGCCGCTTTGTTGGCGCTGTCCACCAAGGTTCGCTCCTTGCGGAGCTCCTCCTTCAGCTTGGTCTCCCGATCCCGGACGGCGTCAAGCGAGTCCTTCAGCGTGGAGACCTTCAGCTCCAGATCCTCGATGGAGTCCTTGGCGGCCTTCAGCTCGTCGCCCTTCTCAGAAAGACGCACTTGGAGTTCTGAGCTGGTGTGGGCGTCCTTCTCGCGCTCCGTGTTGAGCGCGGCGACCTTCTCCACGCTCGCCTTCAGCGACTCCTCCAGCTGCGCGACCTTGGCGGCAAGCTCCTCCTTGGCGGTCTCCGCGGTAGCCGCGGCAGCTCTCGCCTCCTTCAGCTCCCCGCCAAGGGCCTGCTCCCGAGCGGCAAGGTCTTCCTCGTGGGAGTCGAGGTTGACCTTCCGCTGCGCGAGCTCTCCTTCTCGCCGGGACAGCTCCACCCCGGCGAGCCGCTGCTGCTCTTCGGCCTCGGCCTTCTCCAGCAACCACTCTTGATACTCCCCTGCGAGTCGCTCGCGCTCCTCCGCCACCTCGCGGAGGGCGGCCTGGTTGGCGGCGCTGAGCTCCGCCGCGCGCTTCTCCATCTCCGCGGCGGCCTTGGCGGCGAGGGCCTCCCGAGAAGCAAGCTTCGCCTGCCTGGCCCGGTAAAGGGCCAGGAGCTGGTGAAGCAGCTTCTCCTCCTCGGGCCCGTCGTTTCCGCCGGGCGCCTCGATGATCTTCAAGCCCGCGGAGGCGAGGACCTCCCCATCAAAGGCCTCGCCCTCCGCGGGAGCTCGCGACGAAGAACCCCACGGCACCTGGATGAATACGCCGTTGGGGGCTTCAAGGTAGTAGCCGGCCTGCTCCTTTCCGGCGGAGGGGTCGGCGGCCGGCGCAGCACTTGATGCTCCCGCCGCCTCCGGGCCGGCGGTGCGGTCGCCGTCCCCCTCCCCGGCCGCTGCGTCCGCAGCCGGAGCGGTCTCCTGCGCGGCCGGCTCGGCGGCTCCCGCCGTGTCCTCGGCGACAGGGGCGTCGCCGCCGCCGCCCTGCGCTCCCTCCTCCTCGATGATGATGACTTCCGTCTCCATCTGCTCGGGGGGAGGAGGATCTAGAAGAAGAAGAAGAAGCAAAAGAAGTTCAAGCAAATATCCAAAAAGAAACAACTCCAAGAAGACAAAGTTACAGAACCTACCTTGGCGGACGTCGTCAGCGGCAGGCTCCCTCGCCGGGGAGCTCTGCCTTGGCGGAGTGGCCGCCCTCGCCGGGCTGCTCGCCCTTGGCGGGGTACTCGCCCTTGGCGGAGTACCCGCCCTTGGCGGAGCGCTCTCCCTTGCCGGAGAGTTCGGCCTTGGCGGGGACGGCGGGGCCTGCGGCTCCTCGGGGGCGACCTCCGGACGCTCCTGCGGCTGCGGCTCCACCTCTGCACAAATCAAGACAAAAGCATCAAGATATTAGAACAAGACAAAATCTCCATGCGCACCCGACGAGCGGAAGGATGGAACCCAGACTTACGCTGGGGGCTGCACTGGGGGCTGCTCCTCGGAGCAGCGCTCGGGTCCGACAGGCTTGGCTCCGGCACGTCCCCAGTTGCCGCGACGGGCGAGTCGTCCGTGACTTCGACCACGGGCACCTTGGCTTTCTTCGCCACGCGCTGAGCCAAGGTCCTGAAATCAACGCAAGGAACAAGATTAGCATCAACAATAGTCAAGACGAAATTGAGAAGATGAAGGATATCGAGTTCTTACTCCTGTTCCTCCTCGTCGTCGTCGCTCAAGGCGGAGAAGTCAAACTCCACCTGGGGCGCGTCTGCGCGAGGAGCGGGAGGCGAAGACTCCCTCGGGCGTTTGGCGGTCCCTGGGGCTGGGGGCTGCGAAGACCCAGCCCCTGTGGTAGCCGGGGCCCGGGGAGCGGGCGGAGCCGCCGCTCCGACCCGCGAAGACTCCTGTCCGCTCGGCGCCTGCTTGCGGGGCGCCTCTGCTGTGGCCTGCTTGCGGGGTGCCTCTGCTGTGGCCTGCGTGCGGGCCGCCTCCGCTGTGGCTGGTGCGCCGGTCGCCCCCGTCGCAGCTTGACTCCCCCGGGGAGCTCGTGCTGCCCAGCGAGCTGGTTGTTGCCGGGGCGCCTGCGCCCTCGCCCCCGTCGCCGTCTTGCGGAGACGCTTCAGTGGGGAACGCCTAGGGCTTGCCCGGGGCGGGGAAGTCTCCGACGACGAGGAGAGGTCGTCGGCGTAGAGCTCCGTGGACCCGTCGGAGTCCTCGGCGGCCTCGGCGTCGCCCTCCTCCTCCTCCTCCCCGGCTGGCTTGCTGGGCCCAGCGCCCTGCGCTGTGGCCGCCTTCCCTCCGGCGCCTCCGCTCCCTCCGGCGCCTCCGCTCCCTGCGGCGCCTCTGTTTCCTCCGGCGGCGTTGCCGCTCGCCGCGGCCTCGGTCAAGATTCCCGGGATTCCGGAGTGCCTCAAGGATGGGCCTAGCGCCCTGCGCCGTGGGCCGCGTGTGCCCGTGCACTGTTTTGGGCCTGGCCCAACAGCGCTCGGTACCGTGTGTGGCCCAGGCCCGGGGGCTCCTGTCGGTGTACTAAGGTAGGGGTGCCTCAGTACCCCAACTTGTGCACGGGCAATTGCAGCCTCCCGCGGCAGGGTTTACCACGTGCTCGCCGGAGACCTTCCTGCTCCATGACAAACCATTCAAAAACAAAGTATACAAGACAGAAGATCGAGACCCCGGCAAGCGGAGCTTGCCGGGAAGGCAGTTCCAGGCTCTAGGTTACCTCACTCACGCAAGGCCCTGGCAAGAGGAGCTTGCCAGGAGGACTAGAAGATTACATCATAGAAGACACGCCTCGACGCTATACGCGTCCCGGCGAGTGCCCGGGGAGCGACAAGCTTCAGAGCCCGGCAAGCTCCCGGGCCCGGCAAGGTCAAGACCCCGGCAAGGTGCTTGCCGGGAGAGTTGCGCTGTGTGCCCGCGCTCCAGCTCATCGGCCCACGCGTCGCCCTGGGGCCATTCCAGGGACGCGTGGCGGATGGCTGTGCAGCCTGGGGGACACGGTGGCACTCCACGGAGGTGAAGCCATCGCCGTGGCAAACGGAGACGCAAAGGCGGGAGCTTTTGGGGTCGACGGCGACGGGCATTAAATGCCCTTGTCCCCCACTGTCAAAGTAGGTAGCGACCACTGTTCACACACTGTAGCTCCACTATTCCCGCACTGTTACAACTACCACCTCTTTTACATTTTTACCCCTTTCTCTTACGTTGACACCTGTCGGTGACCCCTTGCACTATAAAAGGAGGCCCATGCACAACGTAGAGGGGGTTCGGAACCTAGATCGCTCATACGCTCGGTGTAGCTGGTCCTTCAAGCTCCCGAGCTCTCCAACTCAATACACAACTAAGCAGGAGTAGGGTTTTACGCGTCCACCGCGGCCCGAACCTGGGTAAACTGCCCGCGTGCTCGCTACGATCTGCTCTTCGTGCTCCCTCCGCCCTCTTACCGCACAGACAAGGGGCTCCGGTCCCATAGGTGTTCGTGGCGGACAGTTTCCCCCGACAATAAGTGAAGCAAGAGAGTTTTAATTCTTTCTACAAAAGATATCCCCACGCTCTAACAATTATAAGTGAAGCAAAAGAGCATTCTACAAATGGCGGTTTTCTATGTGAAGAGAAACAGGCAATCCAAACTTCAAATGATATAAGTGAAGCACATGAAGCATTCTATAAAGCCATACTCAAAAGATATAAGTAAAGTGCAAAGAGCATTCTATAAATCAACCAATTACTATCTCATACCAGCACGGTGCATTTATTAAAAGAAAAAGAAAAAGCACACGACGCTCCAAGAGTTTACGCATATCATGTGAACGAAACGAATCCGAAAACATACTGATACTTGTCGAAGAAAGATGAGATGCCTTCCGGGGCATCCCCAAGCTTAGACGCTTGAGTCTCCTTGATTATTTACTTGGGGTGCCTTGGGAATCACCAAGCTTGATCTCTTGCCTCTCCTCCTTCTCCTCATATAGATACCTCCTCGATCTATGAACACTTCATCCACACAAAACTTAACCGAACTTTTAGTGGCGGGGTTAGTGCATATGCTCAATAAAATCCCATCATGTACTGCTCTAACATTATTGTATAATTATGAACAAACATTACCTACTGTGTGCTATCACAATTCTATGGCCCCAAGCCAAGGAGACATCAACAAGAATTCAAACATATGCAAATAACGAAGCTATAACAGCAATCTGTGAAAACAGGGCAGTCTGTAGTAATCTGAACATTAACCATACTTATGTAACTCTAAAACAACATGTAAAAATAGGTAAAATCAACAATTTGTATAGAAAGACTTTTCAAAAAGTTTCAGATCCTTTTGACATTCCAGTAAAAAATGTAAAATCGCGCACTACAGCCAAAGTTTCTGTTTTTGCACCGCACAAACCAACAAGCAGTTTAATCATCCTAAAGGAAACTCTTGGCACATTATTTTTGTAATACAATGGAATTGTACAAGGGGATAATTATTTTTACTGAAAAGTTTCTGTAATTCAAGATTTGAAAAGTTTCCATGGGCATGAACAAAGTTCAAGGAGGTCGCCCATTTCAACGGTGCTCATCCTTCTTACTTTCACTTTTCTTTTTGAAGAAGTTTTAGGTTCCCCTCTTTATTTTTTTGTTTTTAAACTTTATAAAAGCACACAACAGAAATAAATGACTCTCTAAAACTTCCGGGTTGTCTCCCTGGCAGCGCTTTCTTTAAAGCCATTAAGCTAGGCATATAGTGCTCAAGTAATGGATCCACCCGGATCCCAAGGTATATCAAAGCCAATTTTAATTAGCAATGATTTGGCATTTAGTAGTGAGCACAAAGTGATATGTGTCATGCACAAACGAAGTCTAACTCTCTTCCTATGCATAGGCATGTCATACAAGAACAACTCATGCACATCAAGTAAAGGCCAATGCATAGTATAAGCAGTTTCTTGCAATTTTATCATATTGGAAACATAGAGAGGCAGAGATGTAGTTCCTCTCTCATATAAATTGCAAGTAGGAGAAGCAAGCACATGCATATTATATTCATCAAAATCATCATGTGTAACGGAAAAAGGCAACCCATCAATATAATCCTTAATAACTGCAAACTTCTCCAATATAGTGTAGTTTGGAGAATTCAAAAAGATAATAGGACTATCATGTGTGGGTGCAATAGCAGCTATCTCATGTTTAACATAAGGAACTGTAGCAAGTTCATCTCCATAAGCATAATTCATATTGGCATCTTGGCCACAAGCATAGCAAGCATCATCAAAAAGGGATATTTCAAAAGAATCAACGGGATCATAGCAATCATCCTTCGGTAAGCACGAAGGGAAATTAAACAATGTATGAGTTGAAGAGTTACTCTCATTAGAAGGTGGGCACGGGTAGCTAATCCGCTCTTCCTCCTTTTATTCTTCGCTCTCCTCCTCATCTTTTTCATCCAATGGGCTCACAATGTCATTGATTTCTCCTTCCATAGACTCCTGCAAAATATTACTCTCTTCTTGGACAGTGGAGTAATCTTCAATATATAGTTTAACATAGGCATTAGAAGCATAATTATCATAAAAATATTTAAATATGGCAAAATTTTCATATTTGTAAAGAGTAGCATCAAACTTTTTAATCAAAGAAGAAATTTCATAAGCACCCTTAAAATCAACAAATTTCTTCAGTTTTTTGAACATCATAGTAACTATAAACACCCTTAGCATACGAAGATACGATTCCATTATCACTAAACTCACATTGGTAGAGAATGTGTTTCGTAGGGTCTTCAGAACAACAAGTAAAATCATAAATTTCACATAAATTCCAAGCATAGCATTGCAGACGATGAATTTGATCCAGTAAAAGTTTCCCTTTTTCAGATATGCGGTGTTGCACATAACAAGCATGCTCATCTAAAGATTTTTCCCGAACTAAGCTAGTTGGGGTTTCAGCCCGAGTGCATAGGGATCGAAGATGATCCAAGTAATAAGCTTCAGTAGTGTGATAGATTTTGAGTGGTTCTTCAACCATTGGCTCAGTAGGTACCACTAATTTTTTTGGTATTTTGCGTTTCCTACCCATAACTAAAGATAGAAAACAACTTAGAACAGCAAATAAAATCTACTTAGTGATAAAGCAAACAAGCACACGCGAGAATATTCACCCCACGCTATTGCTCCCCGGCCATGGCGCCAGAAAAAGGTCATGATAACCCACAAGTGTAGGGGATCAGTTGTAGCCTCTTTTGATAAGTAAGAGTGTCGAACCCAACGAGGAGCTAAAGGCAGAACAAATATTCCCTCATGTTCTATCGACCACCGATACAACTCTACGCACGCTTGACGTTTACTTTACCTAGAACAAGTATGAAACTAGAACTACTTTGTTGTTTTTGTTGGATAGGTTTGCAAGAATATAAAGAGCATGTAAATATAAACTAGGGGCTGTTAAGATAAAGAAGAAATAAAGTTAATATAGCGATTGTGGAAAAGTGGTGGTAGGAGTTGCGAAATTGCCCCTAAGCAATTGACTACGTTACTAGACCGATAGCAAGTTTTATGTGGGAGAGGCCACTGCTAGCATGTCATGCCTTACTTGGAATTCTATCCACTTGTGATTGGAACTATTAGCAAGCATCCGCAAATACTAACGTTCTTTAAGGTAAAACCCAACCATAGCATTAAGATATATTGGTCCCCCTTCAATCCCATTTGCATCAATTTCTACGCTAGGTTGAAGCTTCTGTCACTCTTGCCCTCCAATACGTAGTCCTATCAACATACAACTAACCCTATGGTGTGATCCACGCGCGCGCTCATATGATGGGCACCAAAGGACAGCAACATAACCACAAGCAAATTAAATCAATCATAGCAATTCACCAATCACCGATAGGACAACGATAATCTGCTCAGACATCATAGGATTGCAACACATCATTGGATAATAATATGAAGCATAAAGCACCATGTTCAAGTAGAGGGTACATCGAGTTGTCGGAGAGTGGGCCGCTATGGATAGATGGGGGAAGGTGATGGAGATGTTGGTGAAGATGATGGTGTGGTGTAGATCGCCGTCTCACGATGATGGCCCCGGCGGCGTTCCGGCACCACCGTGAGAGAGCGGGAGAGATCCCCCTCCTTCTTCTTCTTCCTTGACCTTCTCCCTAGATGGGAGAAGGGTTTCCCCTCTGGTCCATGGCCTCCATGGCGGCGGAGGGGCAAGAGCCCCTCCGAGATTGGATTTGTCTCTGTGTCTCTCTCTGTATCCGCGTTCCCCGATTCTGGCCCTTCACTGTTTCTTATATTCCCGGAGATCCGTAACTCCGATTGGGCTGGATTTTTGACATGAATTTTATCCGGAAATTAGCTTTCTTGTGGCGAAAGAAGGGCAACAACTGCCTTACGGTGTGGCCACGAGGGCCCAGGGCGCCCCCTGCCTCGTGGCCCACTCGGGCATCGTCTCATGATGGTTCCGCTTCCCAAAATTCACATATATATTCCAAAAAAAATCTCCGTCCGTTTTAATTTTGTTTGGACTCCATTTGATATGGATATTCTGCCAAACAAAAAACTTGCAACAAACAGGAACTGGCACTGGGCACTGGATCAATATGTTAGTCCCAAAAAATAGTATAAAGAGTTGCCAAAAGTATATGAAAGTTGTAGAATATTGGCATCGAACAATAAAAAATTATAGATACGACAGAGACGTATCAATATGAAAGTGACAAAACAAGAGACTCTCCATCATGAAGATCATGGTGCTACTTTGAAGCACAAGTGTGGAAAAAGATAGTAACATTGTCCCCTTTTTTCTTTTTCTTTTTTTTCTTTGGGCCTTTCTTTTTTCTTTGGCCTTTCTTCTTTTTTTCTTTGGGACAATGCACTAATAATAATGATCATCACACTTTTATTTACTTACAACTCGATACTAGAACAAAGTATGACTCTGTATGAATGCCTCCGGCGGTGTACCGGGATGTGCAATGAATCAAGAGTGACATGTATAAAAAAATATGCATGGTGGCCTTGCCACAAATACGATGTCAACTACATGATCATGCATGGCAATATGACAATGATGAAGCGTGTCATATGAACGGAACGGTGGAAAGTTGCATGGCAATATATCTCGGAATGGCTATTGAAATGCCATGATAGGTAGGTATGGTGGCTGTTTTCAGGAAGGTATATGGTGGGTGTCTGGTACCAGCGAAAGTTGCGCGGTACAAGAGAGGCTAGCAGTGGTGGAAGGGTGAGAGTGCATATAATCCATGGACTCAACATTAGTCATAAAGAACTCACATACTTATTGCAAGAATCTACAAGTCATCAACACAAAGTACTACACGCATGCTCCTAGGGGAAGGGTTGGTACGAGTTAATCATTACGCGATCCCGACCTCCACACAAAGGATGACAATCAATGAAATACATCATGCTTCAAATTTGTCACACAACGGTTACCATACGTGCATGCTACGGGACTTGCAAACCTCAACACAAGCATTTATCAAATTCACAACTACTCTACTAGCATGACTCTAATATCACCATCTTCATATCTCAAAACAATCATCAAGTATCAAACTTCTCATAATATTCAAAGCACTTTATATGAAAGTTTTTATTATACTCATCTTGGATGCCTAACATATTAGGACTAGTTTTACAACCAAAGCAAATTACCATGCTGTTCTAAAATACTCTCAATATAATATAATTTAATCATGAGAGATCAATACTTTATATAAAATAAAACCACCACCGTGCTCTAAAAAGATATAAGTGAAGCACTAGAGCAAAACTATCTAGCTCAAAAGATATAAGTGAAGCACATAGAGTATTCTAATAAATTCCGATTCACGTGTATCTCTCTCAAAAGGTGTGTCCAGCAAGGATGATTGTGGTAAACTAAAAATCAAAGACTCAAATCATACATGATGCTCCAAGCAAAACACATATCGTGTGGTGAATAAAAATATAGTCTCAAGTAAAGCTACCGATAGACGAAGACGAAAGAGGGGATGCCTTCACAGGGCATCCCCAAGCTTAGGCTTTTGGTTGTCCTTGAATTTTACCTTGGGGTGCCTTGGGCATCCCCAAGCTTAGGCTCTTGCTAATCTTTGTTCCATAGTCCATGAAATCCTTACCCAAAAACTTGAAAAGTTCACAACACAAAACTTAACGAAAAATCTCGTGAGCTCCGTTAGTATAAGAAAACAAACTACCACTCAAAGGTACTGTAATGAACTCATTATTTATTTATATTGGTGTTAAACCCATTGTATTCCAACTTCTCTATGATTCATACCCCCTGATACTACTCATAGATTCATCAAAATAGGCAAACAACACACGAAAAACAAAATCTGTCAAAAACAGAACAGTGTGTAGCAATCTGTAACTTTCGAATAATTATGTAACACTAAAAATTCTTAAATAAATTGGTGGACGTGAGGAATTTTTCTATTAATCATCTTCAAAAATAATAAATTTAAAATCACTCTCCAGTAAAAAAATGGTAGCTAATCTCGTGAGCGCAAAAGTTTCTATTTTTTACAGCAAGATCGCAAAGACTTCACCCAAGTCTTCCCAAAGGTTCTACTTGGCACAAACACTAATTAAAACACAAAACAACATCTAAAAAGAAGCTAGATGCATTATTTATTACTAAACAGAAGTAAAAGCAAAGAAAATAAAATTGGGTTGCCTCCCAACAAGCGCTATCATTTAACGCCCCTAGCTAGGCATGATACAAGAATAGATCTAGGTATTGTCATCTTTGGTAGGCAATCCATAAGCAGCTCTCATAATAGATTCATAAGGTAATTTGATTTTCTTTCTAGGAAAGTGTTCCATGCCTTTCCTTAACGGAAATTGGAATCTAATATTTCCTTCCTTCATATCAATAATTGCACCAATCGTTCTAAGGAAAGGTCTACCAAGAATAATAGGACAAGTAGGATTGCAATCTATATCAAGAACGATGAAATCTACGGGCACATAATTCCTATTTGCAACAATAAGAACATCATTAATCCTTCCCCTAGGTTTCTTAATGGTAGACCACAAGATGCAAATTTAAAAAACAGTCATCAAGTTCATGGAACCCTAACATATCACACAAAGTTTTTGGGATTGTGGAAACACTAGCACCCAAATCACAGAAAGCATAGCATTCATGATCTTTAATCTTAATTTTAATAGTAGGTTCCCACTCATAATAAAGTTTTCTAGGGATAGAAACTTCTATTCAAGTTTTTCTTCATAAGATTGCATTAAAGCATCAACTATGTGTTTGGTAAAGGCTTTATTTTGACTATAAGCATGAGGAGAATTTAACCCGGATTGCAACAAGGAAATACAATCTATCAAAGAGCAATTATCATAATTAAATCCCTTGAAAGCCAAAATAGTGGGTTCATTGCTATGCAAAGTTTTGAACTCTTAAATCCCACTTTTAACAATTTTAGCATCAAGATCTAAAAACACCGAATCATTGGGACACCTTTTAACTAAAGTAGACTCATCTCCAGTCCCTGCTTTATCAAAATTCACATTAGAAAACAAGGATTTAATAGGAGACACATCAATTACTTTTAGATCTTCATCTTTATTATCATGGAAACTAGAAGAACACGCTTTCACAAAGCAATCTCTTTTAGCACGCATCCTAGCGGTTCTTTCCTTGCACTCATCAATGGAAATTCTCATGGCTTTGAGAGGCTCATTGATACCATGCTTAGGTGGGATAGATCTAAGTTTCAAAGAATCGACATCAAGAGAAATTCTATCCACATTCCTAGCCAACTCGTCAATCTTAAGCAATTTTTCTTCAAGCAAAGCATTGTTTTTTTTTTTTGCGAATTCATAAATTCTTTAACACTAGTCTCAAAATCAGAGGGTATCTTATTAAAATTTACATAAGTTTGTTGTAGGAATTACCATAATTATTAGAGGAATTACTAGGGAAAGGCCTAGAATTAAAGTTTCCTCTATATGCATTTTTGCCAAAATTATTCCTACCAACAAAATTCACATCCATAGATTCATTATTATTCTCAATCAGCGTGGATAAAGGCATATGATTAGGATCATAATACACACTCTTAGTAGCAAACAAATTCATAAGTTCATCCATCTTTCCACTCAAAACACTAATCTCTTCAATAGCATGTACTTTTTTACTAGTAGATCTTTCCGTGTGCCATTGAGAGTAATTAACCATAATATTATCTAGGAGTTTAGTAGCTTATCCTAAGGTGATTTCCATGAAAGTGCCCTCCGCGGCCGAATCTAAAGGATTTCTAGAAGCGAAATACAAGCTAGCATAAAAGTTTTGTATAATCATCCAAAAGCTCAAACCATGTGTAGGGCAATTACGTATCATTAATGTCATCATCTCCCAAGCTTGTGCAACATGCTGATGATCAAGTTGCTTAAAATTCATAATACCGTTCCTAAGAGAGATAATCTTAGCGGGGGCAATATACTTAGAGATAAAGGCATCTTTGCACTTATTCCATGAATCAATACTATTTCTAGGAAAAGAAGAGAACCAAGTTTTAGCACGATCTCTAAGGGGTTGTTTGGATAAGTGGTTTGTAGAAAATCCGTTCTATATAAACTAGGAAAATGGCCTAACAACCTAAATCCACGTTTGGCTAGCCTGACTAATCTGTGGATATGGAAAACCGTATTTTCCAAAACCCAGAATTTCGCATTTGTGGAAAAATGACTATTAGTAGTTTTTGTAAAAACTCGATTTGCGTATCCTCGTTCCTCTCTATTGTCGATCCTGGCGGGGCCATTCACGAGCGAAGAAAAGCTACTGAGGCTGGTGGCCATTGCCACGTCTTTGACTACATATCGTCGGCGTGCTCGAGGGTCAGTGAGACGACACCGACCGTGATGGGCTCGCTGTACGTCCTCGTCTGGCCGCCGCGCCACGGCTGTCGCGTCCTCCACGTCATCCGTCCTGGTATTCGTCCCCGCCGAGGCCAGCTCGTTGGGCATTCGCGGCGAGTCGCTGGCACGCGACAAGGAGGGGTCATATATTGCTTTAGCTTGGCGTCGACCAAAGAGTTTGCACCCATGGGCACAAGCCTTTTCTCGTCCTTAACCCCATGGCAAGGGTGCATAGCCATAGGCAGGGGCAGCGTGAACGACAAGAGGAAGGTGGATCCGAGGAGACATTTACCATGAATCCTCTTTTGTCTCTCGCGTAGTCTACGTTTCGTACATTTCGCAGCCAGCGTATCAAATCGTTCCAGATGCTTGCCCATGGTAGCAACCTTCTACGTGTAAGTGTACGCGGCCGTCGGGTGAGATCAACCACCAAGCTCCATTACCTGCATTTCATCGATGGAAATTCGAGAATAAGAAGATCATGGGAGCATAGGGAAGTGGACAAACACACTTTTCAACCCAAACGTGGTCTTCTATAAACTGACTATTAACAAAAAAGTAAGCAAAACTGGTTTTCCTAAAAATCAGGTAAAAACTCGTTTTCTATATACTCAATGCTAATATTTGTTATCCAAACAACCACTAAGCGAGAAAGGAAATAGCTTCAATTTAACAATATAATTATCCATATCTCTTTCATTTTGCATATCGCACAAATCAACAAAGTTGTTTAGATGGGTAGCGGCATCTTCACTAGGAAGGCCAGAAAATTGATCTTTCATAACAAGGTTTAACAGAGCAGCATTGATTTCACAAGATTCGGCATCGGTAATAGGAGCAATCGGAGTGCTAATAAAATCATTATTGTTGGTATTGGAAAAGTCACACAATTTGGTATTGTCTTAAGCCATAGTGACAAACAAGCAATCCAACACACAAGCACACAAGAAGCAAGCGAAAAGAGGCGAACGGAAAAAGAGCGAATAAAATGACAAAGGTGAAGTGGGGGAGAGGAAAACGAGAGGCAAATGGCAAAAAAATTAATGTGAGGGATAAGGCTTTTTGATGGGTACTTGGTATATGAATTTTGCGTAGATCTCCCCGGCAACTGTGCCAGGAATTCTTCTTGCTACCTCTTGAGCTTGCGTTGTTTTCCCTCGAAGAGGAAAGGGTGATGCAGCACAGTAGCGTAAGTATTTCCCTCTGTTTTTGAGAACCAAGGTATCAATCCAGTAGGAGACCACGCGCGAGTCCCTCGTACCTACACAAGCAAATAAGGACCTTGCAACCAACGCGATAAAGAGGTTGTCAATCCCTTCTCGGCCACTTGCGAAAGTGAGATCTGGTAGAGATAATAAGATAAATATTTTTGGTATTTTGTTTTATAGATTGAAAGTAAAGATTGCAAAACAAAAGTAAAGTAAAGATGAATAGTTGATGGAAGATTTATATGATGGAAGATATACCCGGGGGCCATAGGTTTCACTAGTGGCTTCTCTCATGATAGCAGATTTCTACCATGGGTGAACGAATTACTGTCGAGCAATTGATAGAAAAGCGAATAATTATGAGAATATCTAGGCATGATCATTATATATAGGCATCACGTCCGTGACAAGTAGACTGAAACGATTCTGCATATACTACTATTACTCCACACATCGACCGCCATCCAGCATGCATCTAGAGTATTAAGTTCATAAGAACAGAGTAACGCCTTAAGCAAGATGACATGATGTAGAGGTATAAACTCATGGAATATGATATAAACCCCATCTTTTTATCCTCGATGCCAACAATACAATACGTGCCTTGCTGCCCCTGTTGTCACTGGGAAAGGACACCGCGAGATTGAACCCAAAGCTAAGCACTTCTCCCATTGCAAGAAAGATTAATCTAGTAGGTGATACGTCTCCAACGTATCTATAATTTTTGATTGTTTCATGATATTATTTATGATGTTTTGGATGTTTAATGGGCTTTATTATACACTTTTATATTATTTTTGGGACTAACCTATTAACCAAAAGGCCCAGTCCAGATTGCTGTTTTTTTTTTGCATATTTCAGGGTTTTGCAAAAAAAGAATATGAAACGGAGTCCAAACGGAATGAAACCTTCGGCAGAGATACTTTTGGAACGATATCTTCACGGGAGACTTGAGAACCACAGCAGAAGGCACATGTGGCATCCACGAGGGTGGGAGGGCACGCCTCCTCCCCTTGGGCGCGCCCCCTGCCTCATGGGCCCGACGTTGCTTCCCCGTTGCCCTCCTTCCTCCTATATATACCCGTGTACCCTGAAAACATCGAAGCAACAGAGAAAACCATAATTCCACCACCGCAACCTTCTGTTTCTGTGAGATCCCATCTTGGGGCCTGTTCCGGAGCTCCGCCAAAGGGGGGATCTTCCACGGAGTGCTTCTACATCAACACCATCGCCTCACCATGAGTTGTGAGTAGTTTACCACAGACCTTCGGGTCCATAGTTAGTACGTAGATGGCTTCTTCTCTCTTTTTGGATCTCAATACCAAGTTCTCCTCGGTCTTCGAGGAGATCTATTCGATGTAATCTTTTTGCGGTGTGTTTGTCGATATCCGATGAATTGTGGGTTTATGATCAAAATTATCTATGAGAAATAGTTGGTTCCTTTCTGAATTCTTTTATGTATGATTATAATATCCTTGCAAGTCTCTTCGAATTATCGGTTTGGTTTGGCCTACTAGATCTATAGTTCTTGCAATGGGAGAAGTGCTTGGCTTTAGGTTCAATCTTGCGATGTCCTTTCCCAGTGACAGCAGGGGCAGCAAGCCACGTATAGTATTGTTGCCATCGAGGATAAAAAGATGGGGTTTATGTCATATTGCTTGAGTTTATCCCTCTACATCATGTCATCTTGCTTAAAGCATTACTCTGTTCTTATGGACTTAATATTCTAGATGCATGCTGGATAGCGGTCGATGTGTGGAGTAATATTAGTAGATGCAGAATCGTTTCGGTCTACTTGTCACGGACGTGATGCCTATATATAATGATCATGCCTAGATATTCTCATAATTATTTGCTTTTCTATCAATTGCTCGACAGTAATTCGTTCACCCATCGTAGAATCTGCTATCATGAGAGAAGTCACTAGAGAAACCTATGGCCCCCGGGTCTATTCTCAACATATCAATCTACAACCTGCTTTACTTTGTTGTTTTTACTTTCTGTTCTTATATCCAAAAATACCAAAAATATCAAACTATCATATCTATCAGATCTCACTTTCGTAAGTGATCGTAAAGGGATTGACAACCCCTTATCGCGTTGGCTGCGAAGTTCTTATTTGTTTGTGCAGGTGCGAGGGACTCGCGTGTGGTCTCCTACTGGATTGATACCTTGGTTCTCAAAAACTGAGGGAAATACTTACGCTACTGTGCTGCATCACCCTTTCCTCTTCGAGGGAATACAACGCAAGCTCGAGAAGTAGCAGTAGGCCAAACCAAACTGATAATTCGAAGAGACTTTCAAAGATATTTAAATCATGCATAAAAGATTTCAGAAAAGAATCAAATATTGGTCCTAGATAATCTTGATCATAAACCCACAATTCATCGGATCTCGACAAACACACCGCTAAAAGAATTACATCCAATAGATCTCCAAGAAGATCGAGGAGAACTTTGTATTGAGACCCAAAGAGAGAGAAGAAGCCATCTAGCTAATAACTATGGACCCGAAGGTCTATGGTAAACTACTCACAACTCATCGGAGAGGCTATGGTGTTGATGTAGAAGCCCTCCGTGATCAATTCCCCCTCCAATGCAGCTCCGGAACAGGCCCCAAGATGGGATCTCACGGGTACAGAAGGTTGCGGCGGTGGAACTAGGGTTTCGTGGTGCTCCTCGATGTTTTCAGGGTACGTATGTATATATAGGAGGAAGAGGCACATCAGGGGAGTCACAAGGGGCCCACGAGGGTGGGGGCGCGCCTACCCCCTGGGTGCGCCCCTGCCCTCGTGGCCGCCTCGTTCCTTCCCTGACATGTACTCCAAGTCTTCTGTGTTGTATTTGTTCCAAAAATGACTCTCCCAAAGGTTTCATTCTGTTTGGACTCTATTTGATATTCATTTTCTGCGAAACACTGAAATAGGCAAAAAACGGCAATTTGCACTCGGCCTTGGGTTAGTAGGTTAGTCCCAGAAATAATATAAAAGTGTATAATAAAGCCCATTAAACATCGAAAACAAATAATATAATAGCATGGAACAATAAAAACTTATAGATACGTTGGAGACGTATCATTTGCCATGGACGACGTTGGCAGGGGAGGATAACTGGCTGCATACGGAACCTGGGCGGACGACAACATAGTCCATGGCGGGTCGGCATGTGGGTGGCAGCTACGGACGTCTAGTAATGCATGGGCGACAGCCGGAGAGGTACACCATCGGGGGCAGGGACGAAGTGAAAGAAAAGTGACCCAAGAGGAGGATTTGAGTGGGCTGGTGGTGTAAGAGTCCTACGTGGCGGGGGTCTAAATGCCTGCCAACCTCCCCTAGTTTGGGCCCAGTTTGTTGTAAACATGACAAGCACTCAAAACAAGGAAGATCAAATCAACACAGATGGCAAAAGATTTTCACATAGATAACCCACTGAAATGAGAAGGGTAAAAAACCATGGCCGCCAATTATTGAAAATGCACTAAATCGGGAGAGGTTACAAACATCAGAGATTTACAATGATGATCCTATTCCTGCAGCGGCTTACAACGGGTACATAGCATCCGTGACCCAAGTCGAAACTAATTCGCTCGGCCTAAGAATTCAGACAAGCTGACGTGTTCACGGATAATTACAAGTCCGTGTTGGATGGGAAACTATGTCCGTACAAGTTGGTTAAAATTAGGAAAACATTAACGCCCACATGTGTGGCAATATTGCAACTCGCTCACACGCCTGGATCACCATCCATATAAATTTGCATGAATCTTGACACACTGAGGCAGTTTTCGTGTGCCACGTAGGACAAAGCCGGTGTGTGGAGGTTTTGCAGTTCGCCCGCATGCCGGTTTCTTGCTCGGGCGAGACCGGTTGCGAGTCGAACGAGTGGTGGAACTGCCGTCGCGCCCGCACACCGCGCTGATACGCCCAAAACGTATCTATAATTTCTGATTGCTCCATGCCTCTTTTGTGTGATATTGCTATGATATTTATGCACTTCCATACACTTTTGATCATATTTGGACTAACCTATTAACTCAGTGCACCCCAGTGCCAGTTTCTGTTTTCTGCTGTTTTTGTATTTCAGGTTTTCCCATTACGTAAATTGCCAGAAAAATGCCGGGAAAAATATATATAAAATCAGCGTTCCGGAAGCTTCCTTGCGCCCAAAGTAGGGCCGGAGGGGGGCTACCAGGGCTCCAGGCGACCAGAGGGGGCGACCCCCCTCCTGGCCGCGCCGCCAGGGCGCCTGGGCCCCCCTGGCCTCTTCTGACGCCCCCCTTTGGCATATATTTACACCGCGTCCCGAAACCCTCGACGACGGAACCCTTTTTCGCGATCTCATCTCTGTTCCTCCGCCGCCGCGCTTCCAAGATCGGGAGCACCAGGAGAACTCTTCCCGGCACCCTGCCGGAGGGGAGGATCACCACCGGGAGCTTCTCCACCACCATGGACGCTTCCCGGATGAGTTGTGAGTAGTCTCCCTTGGACCATGGGTCCATGACCAGTAGCTATGTGATGTTCTCCTCCCCTCTTTGTTCTTCACCTATTAGACCTCGTGAGCTGCCCTACATGATCGAGGTACATATGTAATCCTTATGTTGTTGCTATGATGAGTTTGCTGGGATCCGATGGATTATGAGATTATGTTCAGATTGTGTGTGAGTAATATATTTGATTTACCTCTTTTATATTTATGTTCTTGAGTAATTCTTGCATGTTCTCCGTTGTTGTTTATTGCTTTGGCCAAGTAGTAGGTAGTAACTCCAAGAGGGAACGTTATGCTTGATTGTGGGTTCATGCCCCTCGATGACTAGCTTGAGTGACAGAAACATGAGTCTAGGGGATGTGCTGTTGCCACAAGGGGGAAAACAACGGTGCTTGTACTTGCGGGTGCAAGGATTGTTTACTTTACGCAAAGTTCTTTTAATGTAGTTGTCTGTTGCTTTGAGTTTATACTATGGGTGGAACTCGCAACTTAATACGAGCGAGATGTTCTGGATAGATATCTCAAGGTGGATGATTAGTAGTAGATGCAGATGGATTTTGGTCTACTTGCCTTGGCGTACCGCCCATGCTTTTGAGCCTCTACCTTTCTTGCAGCATAGTTAGCATTGGTTTGCGCACATAATCCTGTCAATTGCCCAGCTGTAATTTGTTTACCTCGCTTAGCTGTTTTATCGTCTTTTGGGAGAGAGACATCACTAGTGAACATCATGGGACCCCGGTCCATATTACCATCACTGATCACACCCGCTATTTATTTCCTGTTCTTGCTTACTAGTTGCAGTTATACCTATCACTATTATCTCTTGCGTTTGATCCTTTGTAAACGACAAGGCCGGAGGGATTGACAACCTCTCTGTACTCGTTGGGAGCTAAGTTATTTGTATCTGTGTGCAGGTCCTGTCGATCGCTAGTTGCGCCGCTAGCAGTTGACACCTTCTTGTTGACCCTCGGAGTCTCAGGGGAATTCGATCCTTGGTATCTTTCCAAAGGGAAAACTACCGCTACACTTCATCTCAACCTTCCACTTGGGGTAACCAACGAGGGGCGAGAAGCCATCAAGCAAAGTTTTCTGGCGCCGTCGCCGGGGACTCCACTCTTCAAGATAGGGGAGTTGCACGCTATCTTTTACCTTTGCTTTTTAGTCTTGTTAGTTTACCTTTTAGTTTTTGCTTTAGTATCCTTTATCAAAAATCACAAAATAGTTATCTTGCTTGCTTGCTGCTATGGGTTCCACCGAGAACACCAAGTTGTGTGACTTCACTAGTCATAACAACGATGACTTTATCTGCACACCCATTACTACACCTGCCACTTCAGCACCTTCTTATGAAATTAAACCTGCTTTACTGAACCTAGTTATGAAAGATCAATTCTCCGGGGCTGGAGATGATGCTGCTTTACACTTAAACAATTTTGTTGAACTCTGTGATATGCAAAAGTACCAAGAAATAGATGGTAATATTGTTAAGCTTAAGCTTTTTCCTTTCTCCTTGAGAGGAGGAGCTAAAATTTGGTTTCAATCTTTGCCTAGAAATAGCATAGATTCTTGGGACAAGTGCAAGGATGCCTTTATTGGAAAGTACTATCCACCTGCTAAAATTATCCAACTAAGGAGTAACATAATGAATTTTAAACAATTGGATAATGAACACGTTGCCCAAGCTTGGGAACGCATGAAATCTCTTGTCAAGAACTGCCCTACTCATGGTTTGACTACTTGGATGGTTATCCAAACTTTTTATGCAGGCTTGAACTTTACCTCGCGGAACTTGTTGGATTCGGCCGCGGGAGGAACCTTTATGTCAACTACACTTGGTGCTGCCACGAAGCTTCTTGATGAGATGATCACCAATTATTCCCAATGGCACACCAAACGCGCTCCAACAGGTAGGAAGGTAAACTCTGTCGAGGAGATTTCCTCCCTAAATGAAAAAGTTGACTTGATCATGTCTCTACTTTCCAAGCAATCTTCTATTGATCCTCGTGATGTTCCTTTAAATTCTTTGATTGCTCAAGATCAAGTAGATGTGAACTTTATCTCTAGAAACAATTTCAATAACAATGCTTATAGGAGTAATTTTGGTAGCAATCCTAGACCGTTCCCCTCTAATTCCTATGGGAACAACAATGCTTATCCTAGCACCAAGAACTCCACTTCTGAACTAGAGATTATGCTTAAAGATTTCATCACTACCCAAAAAGCCTTCAATAAGAGTGTAGAAGAAAAACTAGCCAAACTAGATGATCACTCTTCGAAGGTAGACAATTTAGCCCATGAGGTAGAATTGCTTAAAATTAGAACTTCCCCTCTTGAGGAGAGGAAGACCACTCCTATGAATGCTATTCAAGTGCAAATTAATGAAAACATTAGGATGTTGGCTAAACTTAAAGAGAGATGGGCTAGAGAAAAGGAGGAAGAAGATAGAATTAAGAACCTTCCTACCCACAACACTGTTGCTACTATCCAAGTTGTTGAGGATATCCAAACTCTTAGCACCCAATGCACTCCTGGTCCCATTGGACCTATTAATGGTGATGCTATGACCATAGAAACTACCAAACAAGTGAGCCTAAAGGACACCACTACCACTTTACTTGATTTTGATAATTGCACCCTTACCGAAGTTATTGATTTCCTTCACAAGATGTCTAGAGATCCCCGCACTAGCACGCTTAATCTTGCCTTCACAGAGCATATCACTAATGCTCTCATCAAAGCTAGGGAGGAGAAACTTAGGGTAGAAGCCTCCATACCTAGAAAGCTAGAAGATGGTTGGGATCCTATGATTAAAATTAAGTTGAATAACTTCTCTTGCTATGCTTTATGTGATGTTGGAGCTAGTACCTCCGTTATGCCCAAAAGAATATATGATATGCTTAAATTGAAACCTTTTGATTCTTGTTCTTTTGGTGTTCGTCTTGTTGATTCTTCCATAAAGAAACCTTTGGGGAGGATCGACGATGTTCTTATCATTGTCAATGACAATTATGTTCCCGTTGATTTTACTATTATGGATATTGAATGTGAACCTTCTTGTCCAATTATTTTGGGACGACCTTTTCTTCGCATCGTTGGTGCTATCATTGACATGAAAGAGGGGAATATAAAATTCCAATTTCCTCTCAAGAAAGGGATGGAACACTTCCCTAGAAAGAAGATTAAGTTACCTTTTGAGTCCGTTATACGGGCTAGCTATTCTTTTACTCTTGATAAAACTTGATCTCTTTGCATTATGCCTAGCTTAAAGGCATAAAAGAAAGCGCTTTTGGGAGGCAGCCCACAATGACTAAATTTTTATTTTGATTTTGTTGTGTCTTGATGGTTGTTACTACAGTAGCATCATCATTGTATCTTTACTTTTCAGCTTTGTGCCAAGTTTAGCCTCTGATTGCAAGAAAGTTCAAAAGTTGTGACGTGCTGTCCAGGAAACAGATTCTGTCCTTGGACAGAAAAATTCGTATAAAATCACCAGATCATCTTTTTGGTCTGAATGTTTTCGACAGCGTGCTCTATACAATTGGCTTTCGGGCTTCTGTTCTGAGTTTTTTGATTTGAGTTGCAGAAGTGCCCCGAAAAAATTATTTACTACCTGCTGGTCTGTTTTTCACAGATTCTGTCCTGTTTTGCCTTTCCTTCATTTTGCAAACCTTGAGCTTGCTTTTTCTTTGCAAAAACCTTTTGGCAATCTTGAGAAACAGTAGACCTTCAAGAATATCCTTATTTCCAGCAAGGAAAAATTATTTTATTATGGGTACTAACCTCGCTAATGAGATTATGATGAGTTATGTATGAAGGGAGTTTTCAAGTGTGCGAGGGAAGATGATAAAAAGATTCAGGAGTGTCAAACGCTCAAGCTTGGGGATGCCCCCGTGCACCCCCAAGAAATATTCAAGAAGACTCAAGCATCTAAGCTTGGGGATGCCCCCGTGCATCCCCTTATCCATCAACATTATCAGTTCGTCTTTCGTTCCACTATATTTTAATCACTTCATGTGTTATGTGCTATGCTTGGAGCGTCTTGCTTTTAGTTTCCTTTTTAGTTTTCTTTAGCTTTGCTTGCTTTTCATAACGAGTTGGAACTCAGCTTTCTTTGTGTGGGAGAGAAACACGCTGCACTTCAACCTAGAACACAACATAGGATTTTCATGTTTATCTTTGCTGTGTATGTTCTTGGTCTTTCAATAGCTACTGTCATGCTTAGCTCTTAGTTTTCATGCTTTTCTTTTTAAAGAGCTTTTGTTTAGTTGGTTGCTGGAACTCTCTTGAGTTATCATGCTTATCTTGTTAAGAGAGTTGGCTTCTGTTGCATTGGTTGATATGTCTATGATAAAAACGCTATGTGCATAATGGTGCTTAGTAGTTCATGTTTTCTTATGATTAGTCTCAAATAGCAGGGGGGTTCTTAATGTGTTATTGAAGTACCAACATGATTTGTTTGCCTATGATGTGGTATGGTTTAGTGATATCTTCCTCCAAGAATTTATTTTGATTGACTTGGCATATGCTCACGCATATTTAAGACTGTAAAGAAAGTCTATCAAGCCTTGATGATCTTTAATTTCTGAGTAGCGATATAACTTCCATGCCCGATTCAATGTTGCTTTGTCGCTCTGCATGATTATGACCGTCATTGCTCTCTTAGTTGGTCGCTCCCAGTCTTTTGCTAACCTTCGCCTGTACTAAGCGGACTGACTGCTTGTGCATCCAAAATCCTTTAAACCAGTTATGCCAAATGAGTCCACCATACCTTCCTATACATGGTATTTACCTGCCATTCCTAATGAAGACTTTCGTGTACCATCTCGAAATTAATCAAAAAAGCATTTCTCTTTCGTGCCTCTGTTTTAGCTCATGAGGAAGTAGTAGTTAATTCATGATCTTTTTAAGTTGGACAAGCTTCACCCCGGGATTGCATGTCTAATGTGCAAACCCCTAATACGAGAAGGAACTGGCATAGAGTGCGCCTGGCTCATTAAAAAATAATACAACAAACAAACCCTCCTTCACGCTTTGTTCATGAGAAATCAGAAAACTTTGGCAGTGATAAACAAAGGAGATTAAGAGGATGTGATCGTCCTCGTGCGGGAGCCGTTCCTCGAAACTTGTCCAGCTCGAGAAGTAATTGAGTTATCTACTAGCATTCGTTGACGAAATATGCATACCCCAAAAATAATTTTTACCTCTGTTTTAAAAAAAACAAGAGCTCTGGTACATGTTTAGTTGTTTCCGACCACGGGTTTTCAACCTTGCCATCAAAAGCCACGGTTCGAGAGTCTCCACCTTCTTTAAAGCACCAACTATTGAGAGCATGATTGTCATTCTGAGTGTAATGTGCATTGTCCCAAAGTACCATTGTCTTTTGCATGATTGTGATATCGTTTATTCTGAAATCATTGTATCTAGTCGTCACTTAAACTTTGGAGGTGCCCCTGCATTTATGTTTTGCTTCACTAAAGGGGGCAAGCGAGGTACCACTTTGTCATATTTGCACACCATGCTCACTACAAATCTATTGAGTGTTTCAGTATCATATTGTAAAACTTTCAGTTCTTTGTGATTTTCTCATGAAGCAACTTAATTACTACAGATTCATTATCTCAGTAAGCATTTCTCATGTGACTATGAAAAGTCCTTATATGGTTAATAGCATGTCACCACAGAAATTATGCTTGTTATCATTTACCTACTCGAGGACGAGCAGGAATTAAGCTTGGGGATGTTGATACGTCCAAAACGTATCTATAATTTCTGCTTGCTCCATGCCTCTTTTGTGTGATATTGCTATGATATTTATGCACTTCCATACACTTTTGATCATATTTGGACTAACCTATTAACTCAGTGCACCCCAGTGCCAGTTTCTGTTTTCTGCTGTTTTTGTATTTCAAGTTTTCCCATTACGTAAATTGCCAGAAAAATCCCGGGAAAAATATATAAAAAATCAGCGTTCCGGAAGCTTCCTTGCGGCCAAAGTAGGGCCGGAGGGGGGCCACCAGGGCTCCAGGCGACCAGAGGGGGCGGCCTCCCTCCTGGCCGCGCCGCCAGGGCGCCTGGGCCCCCCTGGCCTCTTCTGACGCCCCCCCCCCCCTTTGGCATATATTTACACCGCGTCCCGAAACCCTCGAGGACGGAACCCTTTTTCGCGATCTCATCTCTGTTCCGCCGCCGCCGCACTTCCAAGATCGGGAGCACCAGGAGAACTCTTCCCGGCACCCTGTCGGAGGGGAGGATCACCACCGGGAGCTTCTCCACCACCATGGACGCCTCCCGGATGAGTTGTGAGTAGTCTCCCTTGGACCATGGGTCCATGACCAGTAGCTATGTGATGTTCTCCTCCCCTCTTTGTTCTTCACCGATTAGACCTCGTGAGCTGCCCTACATGGTCGAGGCACATATGTAATCCTTATGCTGTTGCTATGATGAGTTTGCTGGGATCCGATGGATTATGAGATTATGTTCAGATTGTGTGTGAGTAATATATTTGATTTACCTCTTTATATTTATGTTCTTGAGTAATTCTTGCATGTTCTCCGTTGTTGTTTATTGCTTTGGCCAAGTAGTAGGTAGTAACTCCAAGAGGGAACGTTATGCTTGATTGTGGGTTCATGCCCCTCGATGACTAGCTTGAGTGACAGAAACATGAGTCTAGGGGATGTGCTGTTGCCACAAGGGGGAAAACAACGGTGCTTGTACTTGCGGGTGCAAGGATTGTTTACTTTACGCAAAGTTCTTTTAATGCAGTTGTCTGTTGCTTTGAGTTTACACTATGGGTGGGACTCGCAACTTAATACGAGCGAGATGTTCTGGATAGATATCTCAAGGTGGATGATTAGTAGTAGATGCAGATGGATTTCGGTCTACTTGCCCATGCTTTTGAGCCTCTACCTTTCTTGCAGCATAGTTAGCATTGGTTTGCGCACATAATCCTGTCAATTGCCCAGCTGTAATTTGTTTACCTCGCTTAGTTGTTTTATCGTCTTTTGGGAGAGAGACATCACTAGTGAACATCATGGGACCCCGGTACATATTACCATCACTGATCACACCCGCTATTTATTTCCTGTTCTTGCTTACTAGTTGCAGTTATACCTATCACTATTATCTCTTGCGTTTGATCCTTTGTAAACGACAAGGCCGAAGGGATTGACAACCTCTCTGTACTCGTTGGGAGCAAAGTTATTTGTATCTGTGTGCAGGTCCTGTCGATCGCTAGTTGCGCCGCTAGCAGTTGAAACCTTCTTGTTAACCCTCGGAGTCTCAGGGGAATTCGATCCTTGGTATCTTTGCCCAGGGAAAACTACCGCTACACTGCATCTCAAACCTTCCACTTGGGGTAACCAACGAGGGGCGAGAAGCCATCACGCGCACGACTACTGTTCATCATCTCCCACGTCTGCCCATTTTCCCCTCGGCGGCGTTGTAGTTTATCCCCCACCCCCTTCAGTTCTTCCCACCCCACCCTCTCCAGCAGTTCCATTCAATAGGAGGAGCAGTCGAGAGGAGGAGGCGGCGGAGGTGGTGGAAGAGTCGCGGGCATTTGCGGCCGTCGCTGGTGTTCACCGGATCGAAGTGTCGTCGCCAGATTAGCCACAGCGAGTAGGTAAGGCTATAGAAGCTTTGTACTAATCCAATCTGTCTCCCTTCCTCCCTGGTCACATCCCCCTCGAGCCCTTTCGAGATTCATGCAGATTCGTGGCGCTCCAGTGTCCCCGTCTGCGGGGGAGTCATTGTGTGCCATTTAGGGCGGCATTGTGCAGCTTCGTCGCCGTCGCGGTGGTAGTGAAGCCGGTGAGGCTCGCCCATTCGGCAACCACCTCTCTATTTACAAGAGATTAGATGTCTGCAATTCTATGTGGGAGCGATTTCTAATGTGTTTTTGTTACTTTGATGGTCTCGTAGGCTATGATGATCACTGTTTTAGGGCAACGTTGTAGTCAAAGTCAGGGTCTGATAGTTGTGTATGAACCATAGATTTAGTTAGGTGCATTTTGATGTGTAGGATAACGGTAGTCATGGCAATTTCAATGAAATTGGTTATCTACAACTATCCTACTAGATGGCAACTAATTTTCTGAATCAACCATGTCAGTTGCAATGTCCTATGTAGGATAATGGCAGTTTATGAGTCAAACTCAGAGACTAATAGTTGTGTATGAACCCTTGATCTAGCTAGATGCATTTTGAAGTGTAGGATAATTTCATTGTACTTGTTTATCTACAACTATCCTACTAGATGGCAACTAGTTTTATGAATCAACTATGTCAGTTGCCATGTCCTATGTAGGATAATGGCAGTCTGTGTGTTCCATGTACTCACTTCGTTGCCACGCTGTTTTGTGATAGCACGACATATTGATTCCATTAGATGACAACTCCTTTTTATGAAGCCAAGGTGTGAGTTGCCACATTATTTGTTGTACAATGGCAGTTGTGTGTTCCACTGAACTGCCTTAGTTGCCACTTTGTTTACTGCTAACATGGCAACTTGAATCTGCTAGATGGCAACTGCAGTTTTATGAAGCCAATGTGTCAGTTGCCAAATTACATGTTGGATAATGATAGTTGGGTGTTCCATTGTACTGACTCGGTTGCCATAGTGTTTACTCCCAACATGGCAACTTGAATCTGCTAGATGGCAACTACCTTTTTTGAAGCACACACCTTTTCAGTTGCCATGTTTTTGCACTTGTTTTTCCAGTGGTTATTTTTCCCCTACTGAGCATGTTCAGCAGATGGCAATTACCTCCTTTCACACACTAAGCCTTTGGGGTAAACATGGCAGTTTTCATTTTTTTTATCGATGATATCCACTGGATCGTTACTTCGTGCATCTCTTTTCGCATTTGTCGGTTGTGTTTCATTTATAGTAACGTGTTTTATTCTTACCATAGCACAATGGCTCATGGTGACTAGCAAAATGATGATGACGACTTCATGGAAGTACCGCCATGGAATCGTGCGACCAGTCGTACAAAAGACGGCGACGAGGTCACTCTTCCCCTTTGTTTTAATGTGATACTGAGTTTTCATTCATCCGTTAGAACTAATTTTTATTACAGTGAACATGCTACTTAGACTTCCATCTCTGCTATGGACCATGGACAATATCTGGACCATTCTCGATGGACCGACGTTACAGTCATGTAGCAACTTTATGAATTTCTTCTCGTGTGGACTAAATCCTCTATGGACGCTCGGAAATTTTACTAGGTCAATTTTTTTATGAGGTCGTGGTTGTGTTATTTGACATATTCGGTGACAACCCACCATGCTCCATCTGAGTTTAGCTTCATCCTGACAGGGCATCCCATCTTGAGAATGATGCATCTCTTTCGTTCCGGCACGATAGGCACAACACCTTTACCCTTCTTGTTCTTTCGTGCCTTGTAGAACCTTATCTCACCCTAGATGTACTCATTAGTTTTTTTTATTTTCCTATGGTATTCTGTGTTCACCGCAAATCCATGGAACAACGCATATCTCTGGTAGTATTCCTTGGCATCTTCAAATGAACCAAATCTCTGCCCAACATAAGGTAGTTGAGGTGGCATGATTTCTGATTGTCCATCTTCTTCTTCCCTTTGCGCTTCGTCATCAGTTTCATCATTCACTTCAGTTTTAGCGGTTGTTTTATCTGCTTGAGTGTTGCTTCTGCTAGTGCGCACAGGCATGCTTATCGTCATTGCTGCAATGATTGCTAGTTTTGACATTGATTCCACATTGTTTGTGGCCGTATCGGTGACTTGCTCGTGGAACGCCCCTTCCGCGTGCTCTGAGGTACCCCCGGTAGATGTTCGTGCACCGCTGTTGATTGTAGTTGAAGCTCCTAAAAAATCAGGTGTGTGTGTGTAAGCAGTATGGCTTGAACGGTATAATCATCAAAATGAAATATGGCAGCTGCATCTGATTGTTCATGGCAACTGCATCTGAAGATGTGGAGTCGGAGACCCTGCAGCTGGAGATGTGGTTCACCAGACGGGCCACCTCCCCGTATGGCAGGGGCTTGGTGCACATCCGGCTGGGGTCCCGGCGCCCGCTCATGTCGCAGATCAGGTGAGGGCGGCGCTGCAGCGGCAGCACCCGACGCTCAGCAAACGTGAGCAGCAGATCCGCGAAGACCAAGCACTCGCTGTCTCTCAGCTCCCGGAGATGGCGTAGTGCGATGGAAGCGCCTTCAGTGAGGGTGGCGGGCCGGGTCCTCCAGGAGTCCCGAGGCTCGGCAGGCGGCCCCGGCACCCACTCCGGCTGGCAGACGAAATCCTGCTCGGGGTCGACGTTGGAGACGTAGAAGTACGTCTTCTGCCATTGCTTCACCGACGCCACAAGCTTCGGCGCCGGGAAGAAGTTCTTCGTCCCACTGCGCTTCACCGCAATGCATCCCCCGCACTAGGCAGGCACGCTCTGGACGGCGGTGCCGAGCTTCACGTAGAAGAGCTCGGTCCAGAGCTCTATGGTGGGGAGGATGCCGAAGTAGGCTTCGCAGAGGACAACGAAGGACGAGAGAGTCATCATCGTGTTCGGCGTGAGGTGGTGAGGTTGGATGTGGAAGAAGTCCAGGAAGGAGCGGAAGAAACCGCTCGCCGGGAAGCCAAATCCGCACGGAAAGTGCGAGCGGAAGATGGCCCGCTCGCCTTGCCACGGGGCCGGCCTGATCTCCGCCACCGGCGCCAGGCGCACGGCGACCCTGTCGGCCGGGGGCAGCTTCCGCGACCGCCGGAGGATGTCAACGTGCTCCTGCAGGACCTCGCTGCCATCCCACCGGCTGTGGTGCCGGGGAGGTGCCGGGACGGACATGGCTTGGGCGGCGGCTCGCTGCGACGACGACGAGAAGGGCGAGGAAGAAGAAGGAGGATGGGGGAGAGTGAGCGCGAGAACGGCGCCAACCCTCTCCCCCGACCTATATATAGGCCCGGGCGGCGAAGGCGAGGGGGCGGGCGTGGGATTAACCGCTCCACGCCCTGCACGACCCCCGCTTTTCTCGCATCTAATCCGCGCGCATTAAATGCGCGTGGGAGGGTAATCGATTACCTCTGCCACTGTGGATCCGCGCGGGGACCGAGGCCCCATAGTGGCGGGCCCCGGCCCGCTGTTACGTCATGTCACGCGTGTGGGCTGGCAGGCCGACGTGACAGGACTGTGACGCGTGGGAGCTGCCAACAGTTTGCGGGCATGTTCGACTGCCCGCTGACCAGGCGGTGCCTTCTCACCGAAGACTCTAAGACGGCGGTTCGGCTGCTGGAAGCCGGCACTAGCAGTGCAGGGCCGGCTCCCCACAGATAGACATCCATGGAAGAAAAGTGAAGGACGATGGGCCTGCCTGAGAGGGGAAGCTTCTAGAACCCCTCGGCCCTCCAGCGCCCGCCGCAGAGTTCCACCAGCTTCAGGGACTACTGTCGGAGATATTGACCATGGGTACCCTCGGCGACTACCCTTGGTATTTTAAGACAAACAACAGCCGCCTGGTCCACCGTGGCTGCCTGCCCATCGAGCCGCCTCCTAGAGTAGCCTACCCCAGGAGCCGGCAGCCAGCAGGCGGCAGGGACCCAGCAGGCGGCAATGCCAACACCACCAGCCGGCAGACGGTCCCATATTCCTTCCCCGGGATGCACGCTGGGGGGACCCCTGCGCGGCATGGGCGTGGCTACAGGAGAACATGTCCTTAGAAGATCTATAAGGGCATCGCTACAGTGAGCGCGTACCTTATGAATATCTCCAAAGCGGCGGGTCACTGTAGCCGCGCTGCTTGTAACCAAGCATCAGTCAGAGGAGGACACGATCCCACTACCCGTAGACGGAGGGGCCAGCAGGCGGTTGGCCCCATCGGTCAGCGGGTAGCTCATGAACAAGCCACCCCTGGCAGACAGCCAGGGGAGACGGCCGCCTGGTAACACACGGCAATCCTCGCCCTATAAGTCTGAGCCTCATCAAGATGACAGGATGGGGCATGGCGGCAGCGTACGGTGGGAGGCGATGGTACTGTAGCCACTTCCCTCTCGACAAGGCTGTCGTCAGCAGAGGCACCTCTACAGTGAAAGACAATCGCATAGGGCCCGCAGGCGGTGGGCCCCAGCAGGCCGGCGGCAAAGCCGGTGCCAGAACACACTAACGGCTGGGAGCCACACCATCAAGATTACCATTGTATCCTTGGGGGTAGGCCTATATAAACCCCCCTGGGTCCTCCATGAGGAGGGGTTGGAAGATTGCAAGATTAAACCCTAGCAGAGAGAGATAGAAGGTGGGCTAGCCTTGTTCATCTGCTTCCTTCAGACCGCACAGCTCAAGGAGCAACCTTGTAGCTACCTTAGTGATATCAGTCATGACGCGGAGCCCCCGAAGAGCAGGACTAGGGGTGTTATCTCCTCGGAGAGCCCCGAACCTGGGTAAGATCCGTAGGCGTCCTAAGTTCCGCTTTATCCCGCTTCCCGAGCCCGGCGACGTTCTTTTGACCCCATGCATGATAAGCCATCCATTGGCATATGTCGTTCCGAAACCCCGACATTTGGCGCCCACCGTGGGGCTAGGTGCACCGTCGTCCGGAGGCATGTTCTGGACGGGAACCTTGTTCCTTCCTGGCGAGAGTAGGCAGCCCGGCACGCCCGCTGGCGTGGAAACCGGGATGCTTTGCGGCGCTGAGGCCCAATGCGCCATGAGCGGGCTCGCCGACCTGCTCGGCGCCGTCCGCATCCACGACGAACCCTCTCCGACGGCCGAGCCAGTGGCACCGGAGAGCTTCCTCGTCGAGCTCCTCGACAAGCTCCACATCGTCGATGAGCGCGCCTCTGATGTGGAGTCAGTGGGATCTTCTGACCCAACGGTAGACATGATCGTCAACCTCGACGCAGGGCCAGTCGACTCCTTCCCCGAGCACGTGGAGATCATCAACGACCCCCTCCCCATTCTTCCAATCAACAGCACCATCAGCACCGCCACGGAGGTGCTCGTCACCGACCACGGCAAACCATCTAACAGGACGGGCCCAGACCCGCTCGAGGCCGCCCTACAGCACCTCGCCGCTCCTGTCGTGGCGGGGGCAGATGGCGCGGTGTTGGAGGCGCTCCGCGTCTCGCTCCTCGACAGCGCCAACAAATTGGCAGCCTCTCGACGCCTCACCGAAGCTTATCGCCGCGAGATGGACCGCGCCATTTGTGGCACGCCGGCTGCTGGCGAGCCTAGCCGAGCCGGCGCCGTCCACGATCGCGGCGGGCTGCTAGCAGACATGCTGGGGGCCCCGCGGCCTGTGTACCTCACTCCATCGGAAAACCTAAGGGCTGCCCAGGCAGCAGTCGATGAGATGGGCCACTTAGAGGGAGACGAGCTTCGTTGCATGACTCAGCACGCCCGCCAGCTCCTCGACGCTGCTGCCACGCAGCGGGAGGCCCGTCGCAGGGTATCAGAGGCCGGCGAGCACGCAGACAACCGCCCTTTGCGGCGGGAGCAAGGAGCCACGTCTCGCTCTCCAACAGTCGGCGCCACCAACCGGCGAGACTCAGAGCCCGCTGCCAGCCGTAGCCGGTAGACTCGCGTCACCATCGAGCGCGACGAGGACGGCTGCCCAAGGGCCGTAGGACGGCGAGGGGAACATCCGCCTCCTCCCAGGTGGGAGAGGCGCGTGTCTCCTCCGCCTGTTGACCACCCCTCTCTGGCAGGCCGCTTGGGCCATCGCGAGGGGGTTGGGGAGAACGACGCCCGCCACCGCCTGGACCGTCTGGCTCGATCCCAGGCGGTTGAAGAAGAAGATGACCTCGGTCCGGCCTGCTTCGGCCCTCGCATCCACAATGAGCCTTTTCCCAAGGGCTTCTCGCTCCCCAGAGACACCCCCAAGTACAACGGATCTGTGAAACCAGAGGACTGGCTGGTGGATTACTCCACGGCCGTCAGCATAGCCACCGGCAACAGGCATGTCGCGGTGAAGTACGTGCCCCTCATGCTCCAGGGCACGGCTCGGACGTGGCTGAACAGCTTTAAGCCCAATAGCATCAACGGCTGGCTGGACTTCACCGACGCCTTCACTCGCAACTTCACCAGCACCTACAAGCGTCCTCCCAAGCCGCGTCAGCTCTCCATGTGCGTCCAAGGCCCAGACGAGTTGGCCCGCGACTATCTGACGCGCTGGGCAGAGCTGCGAAACTCTTGTGAAGGAGTGCACGAGGTACAAGTCATCGAATATTTCAAGGCCGGGTGCAGAGAAGGCACCTTACTCAAACACCGGCTCCTTTGCGACCAGCCGGCCACGTTGGATGAACTGCTGAGCATAGCAGACAAGTACGCCACCGTTGACTCCTCCATGAAGACCGAGCTGCAAGTGGATGCTTCTGGCAAGATGACCCCTCCAACTTCCAAGACGCCGGCGGGAGAGTCCAGCCGGCGCCAGCAGACGAGCGACCAGAAGCGCAAGGCCCACGCGCCGGCTGCCAACAGCCGGCTGGTGGTAGCAGTCGACGGACAGCAGCCAGAAGCCCAAGCAGGACCCAAGCGCCAGAAGGGCGGCAAACCGGTATGGCAACCGGCCTTCTCCTTTGATCAAGCTCTGGACGCCCCCTGCAAGTTCCACAGTGGCGTGAAGCCTTCCAACCACACAACGCGAAAGTGTCATTGGTTCACAAGAATTGCGAGGGGAGAAGCTCTGCCCTCGCCGCCTGCTGGGCAGCCGACTCCTCCACCTAATCCGCCGGCTGCCCGCCCTGGCGGACAGGTCTAGGACGAATTCCCAGAAGAAAACGGAGCCTATGTTGTCTTCACTAGCCAGGCGGATGATAGGCACAGCTGGCGCCAGCAGCGCAGAGAAGTCAATACTGTTGCTGTCAAGGACCCAGGATTCATGCATTGGTCTGAAAGGCCTGTCAGCTGGAGCCGAGAAGATCACCCGGCTGTCATGCCATCGCCAGGGGCCTATGCCTTGGTCCTGGACGCCACTCTCTCCACTGACATGCGGGCCTGTCATTTCTCCCGGGTGCTGGTAGACAGCGGCAGCAGCATCAACATCATGTACCGTGACACCATGGAGAAGTTGGGCATCAAAGAGAAGCAACTTCAGCCTACCTGGACCATGTTCCATGGCATTGTGCCAGGCCTCTCTTGCTCACCAATCGGCAAGGCCAGGGTCGATGTCCTGTTTGGTGACAAGATGCACTTCCGGAGGGAGCCGGTCTGGTTTGAAGTGGTGAACCTAGAAAGTCCCTATCATGTGATCTTGGGCCAGCCAGCTCTTGCAAAGTTCATGGCAGTCCCCCATTATGCCTACCTCAAGATGAAGATGCCTAGCCCCAAAGGAATAATCACCATAGCCGGGGACTATGAGAAGTCCATTGCATGCGCAACAGCCAGCAGTCGCCTGGCAGAGACCCTTGTCGTAGCTGAGGAAAAGCGTCGTCTGGAGCAGCTGGTGGCAATGGCTGGCGAGCAGCCGGCCATACCAGCCGATCCCAGGGAGGCGGAGCCGCAAGGCTCGTTCCAGCCAGCCAAGGACACAAAGAAGATTGCCTTGGACCCGTCTCACCCGGAGCGATTTGCTGTCATAGGGTCGAGCCTAGACAGCAAATAGGAAAGCGAGCTCGTCGATTTCCTCCGTGAGAATCGGGACATCTTTGCATGGTCCCCCAAGGACATGCCGGGCGTCCCGACGGATTTCGTCGAGCACAAGTTACACGTGAGAGAAGATGCAAAGCCTGTCAGACAACCGTTGTGCCGCCTGTCAGAAGAGAAGAGAAGAGTCGTTGGAGAAGAGGTCGCCCGCCTGCTAGCAGCCGGCTTCATCATGGAAGCCTTTTATCCCGAATGGCTTGTGAATCCAGTCATAGTGCTGAAGAAGAATAACAAATGGCGCATGTGCATTGATTACACCAACCTAAACAAAGCTTGCCCTAAAGACCCGTTTGCTCTACCGCGAATAGATCAAGTGATCGACTCCACAGCTAGATGCGAGCTGCTGTCTTTCTTTGATGCTTATTCGGGGTACCACCAAATCAAGCTTGATCCAGCCGACCGCCTGAAGACCGCCTTCCTCACACCATTTGGGGCCTTCTGCTACCTGACCATGACGTTCGGCTTGAGAAATGTCGGCGCCACCTTTCAGCGTTGCATGCAGAAGTGTCTCCTCAAGCAGCTTGGCAGGAACGCCCACGTTTACGTGGACGATATTGTAGTGAAGACGGAGAAGAGAGGAAACCTTTTGGAGGATCTCCAAGAAATGTTTGAGAACCTGCGCCGCTTTCGGATTAAGCTAAACCCATAGAAATGCGTGTTCGGGGTATCGGCCGGCCAGCTCCTTGGCTTCCTGGTATCCAAACGCGGCATCGAGTGCAATCCGGCGAAGATCAAGGCCATTGAGAGGATGGAACGGCCGACCCGTGTGCGGGATGTCCAGAGATTCACGGGGTGCCTGGCATCTCTTAGCCGTTTCATCAGCCGGCTGGGAGAAAAGGCACTCCCCCTGTACCAACTGATGAAGAAGACCACGTGCTTCGAGTGGAACGACCAGGCAGACGAAGCTTTCTAGCAGCTCAAGCGACTGGTGTCTACCCCGCCTGTCCTGGCGGCACCAGCAGACAAGGAACCCATGTTCCTTTACATAGTCGCCACCAGCCGGGTGGTCAGTACTGTCATTGTAGTCGAGCGCCCACAGGACGGCAGAGCCTTGCCCGTCCAGAGGCCCGTCTACTACTTGAGCGAAGTGTTGTCAGCATCCAAGCAGAATTACCCCCATTACCAGAAGATGTGCTACGGCGCGTACTTCACCGCCAAGAAACTCAAGCAATACTTCCAATAGCATTCTGTCATAGTCGTCTGCACGGCCCCGCTTGCTGAAATCATGGGGAACAGAGATGCCTCAGGGAGAGTGGCCAAGTGGGCCATTGAGCTGGCCCCCTTCACCATCTTCTACCAGCCACGCACCACCATCAAGTCGCAGGCATTGGCCGACTTCCTCGTCGATTGGGCCAAAACCCAGTACTTGCCGCCTGTGCCAGACTCAACCCATTGGCGCATGCACTTTGACGGGTCAAAGATGCGCACCGGCCTGGGAGCCGGCGTTGTCCTCACCTCCCCCAAAGGCGACAAGCTCAAGTATACCCTGCAGATCCACTTTGCCGCCTCCAACAACGTGGCCGAGTACGAGGCACTCATCCACGGGCTCCGGATGGCCAAGAAGATTGGCATCCGCGGAGTGCTATGCCATGGTGACTCGGACTTGGTTGTCCAGTAGTCGTCTGGGGACTGGGACGCCAAGGATGCAAACATGGCAAGCTATCGCTTCCTTGTCCAGCAGATCAGTGGACACTTTGATGGCTGTGAGTTCCTCCACGTACCACGGGCCGATAACATGCAAGCCGACACCTTAGCACGAATTGGCTCCACCCGCCAAGCAATACCAGCAGGCGTATCTCTCCAATGTCTGCGCAAGCTGTCTATCAAGCCTTCACAAGAGTCGGAGTCAATATTTATACCAGCCGACTCTGGAGCAGGCGGCCTCGCAACTTCGGCAGCCGGCCCAGAGACTGCCCCAGCAGGCGGCCACGACACCACAACTCCAGCAGATGGACCCTCTGTAGCCATGCCGGTTCCTGGCCCAGGGACTGCTCCAGCAGACGGCCATGAGGCGTCGGCTCCAGCAGACGGCTCGGGGGCCTCGGATGCACAACAGGAGGCTCAGCCCAGCCCTCCGCCTCCCAGCCCAACCGCCCTGGTCTCTCTGGCCGAGGCAACAGGAGTCTCAGCGCCGTCTTGGGCGCAGCCAATCCTCACATTCCTGCTCAAAGGAGAGCTGCCAACAGAAGAAACTTTGGCACGACAAGTTCAACGCCGGGCCTCGGCATACACCATAGTAAACAAAGAGCTTGTCAGAAGAAGTGCAACGGGCGTCTTCCAGCGCTGTGTAGAAGGAACAAAAGGGATGGCTATCCTGAAGGACATTCACCAAGGGGAATGCGGCCACCACGCGGCCTCGAGGTCTCTCGTTGCCAAAGCTTTCCGCCACGGTTTCTTCTGGTCGACTGCTTTGGACGACGCCAACGATTTGGTGAGAAAGTGCAACGGCTGCCAGCGCTTCAGTTCCAAGCAACGCTTGCCGGCTTCTGCACTCAAGACTATTCCGATCACTTGGCCATTTGCCGTCTGGGGCCTGGATATGGTAGGACTTTCAAGACTGCCAGAGGAGGCCTGACACATTTACTCGTGGCAGTAGATAAATTCACCAAGTGGATCGAAGCCAAGCCAATCAAGAAACTCAATGGACCAACTACTGTGACATTCATTGCAGACATCATAGTCCGGTATGGTATACCGCACAGCATCATCACTGACAACGGCACAAATTTTGCCAAAGGCGCACTTGCCCATTTCTGCGCAACACAGGGCATCCGACTGGACCTAGCGTCAGTTTCCCACCCACAGTCTAACGGTCAAGTCGAGCGCGCCAACAGCCTTATCCTATCCGGCATCAAGCCCCGGCTGGTCGAACCTTTGGAGCGGTCAGCCGGCTGCTGGATCGAAGAACTGCCGTGTGTATGGGGCCGAGGCCGTCATCCCAACAGATGTTGAGTTTGACTCACCTCGCATCACCATGTATACGGAAGCTGAGGCCAAAGAAGCACGCGAAGACGGCGTGGACCTGCTGGAGGAGGCCCGACTGGTAGCACTCGGCCGCTCCACCATCTACCAGCAGGGTGTCTGCCGCTATCACAGCCGGCGAGTCAAGCCATGCTCCTTCCGCGAGGGAGACCTTGTGATCCGGCTGATCCAGTGAACAGCCGGCCAGCACAAGCTCTCGGCTCCTTGGGAAGGACCGTTCATCGTCATCAAGGTACTAGGCAACGATGCCTACTACCTCATCGACGCCCAGAAGCCAAGAGCGCGCAAGAGAGACGACTCAGGCAAGGAGTCGGAGCGCCCATGGAACGCAAACCTTCTTCGTCGCTTTTATAGCTGAAAGACAGTATGTGTCGTGCTATCTAAAGTTATTTTGAGAACCGATGGGACCCCCGAGGAGTTCTCGGGGACTGCCCAACCCTTTATCTATATGATAAGAATTATGCCTATGAATGATTGTTATTCACCCCTTTGTCCGGCACCGGAGCCCAGCAAACGGCCCGGGGACTGGCCGCCTAGCCCTATGTCTAAGAAATTATCCTTAAATAGTCAGACAAATAATGTGATGGCATTCAAACCCTCTCCCGCATTAAGTCACAGACTCGCAGAACGCGGCTATCCGACTGGCAGGAGCTAAAGGCAAGAAATGGTGCCCACACGAAAACTGGCTAAGGAAAAAAGACATAGGGCTAGCCAGCCCTTCACACGAGCGGCCGGCTGTCGAACAGCCGGCCAGCCAGTTTTGGGCTTAGCCGAGCCGCCTTCCAGAGGGCAGAATAATTGCCTACCCTGAAAGAAGCCAAGCCCCTGACCTAGCCACGAAAACACAGAGTGGCTGTCTGGCTGGCAGGGCGGCAGTTCAAGGAGACGGCAAGAAGAAAAATCGCCACAAGGAAACTAGGGCAAGGCTAATCCTAGGATTCGGCACAATTGCATAAAGACCATGCAGCATTAAAAAGAATATTTACATCCAAAAGGCCTCAAGGGTCGCCTAGCAACAACAACTTACTGATACACCCAGCGGGTGGAATTGTTCGGATTAACCCTACAAGTCTTACAGGGAAACAAAGGATACAAAAGAAAAAAACTTAAGGCGCAGCAGGCTGGGCAGGCGGCACGACGGAGCCGGCTTCCGGAGAGGCCGCCTGGCGGGTCTCGGTCTGGCCGTCTCCTACGGCAGGCGGGGCCATCACCCCTGGTCCGCTTGTCGAGGATTGGTCCGGCTGGCGGCTGACTGACGGGTCCGCCTCCTCGGAACTGGTCTCCTCGTCGCTGCCTTCCTCCTCCTCGTCACCTTCACTGTAGGCGATCTCCTTGTCTGGCTCTTCCGACGCCGCCAGGTCCAGCCCGAAGTTGCCAGGCGGCACCACATGGCCCTGTCGTCCAACTCCGGAATGAAGACGGAGGTGTCGGCGTATTCAGCGAGGGCGGCGGCACGTTGGATGAGCTCCTTCTGCTCCACGGCCAACTCAGGCTGGGCCTCCGCAGGGAAGGTCTCCAGCTGTTCAAGGCTCAAGCCAGGATACCAGCTCTTGGCGAACTCCAGGGCGGTCCGCGCGCCAGCCCTCGCTGCGGAGCCCTTCCAGGCCTCGAAGCATTGGCCGGCCGTCTCCAGCCAGGCGGCCGTCCGACTGGGAGTGCGGAGTGCTGGCACACCTGGCCAGAGGGCGGCCAGGACCTGGGCGCCTGCACGCTGCAGACGGCGAAGCACACGGCGGGCTGGCAGGAGACGCACCCGAATGGCAAGAAGCTCCTCGGCCGGGGTCCTGGGTGCGTTGGGTGCGATCGCCCGGCCCGCCTGGCGCCTCGCGGCACGGTCGGCTTCGATGGCCTGGGTGGCGGCCATAGAATAGCCCAGGAAGAACTCTGCCAAGACTAGAAGAAGGATCAGAAGAAAAGAAAGACGGATGTTACAAACGACGAATACAAGATGAAAGGGTAGACGTCTCACCGTCAACCATGTCTCCAATGGCTACGTAGCCGTCTTGGAGAGCCGCCTCCTTTTCGGCCCAATTCGAGCGCTCGGTCTCGAATTCGGCCCGCATAAGTGACTCGGCATCTGACATCTTGCCAAGCTCGACCTTGTGGGCTGCCGCCTAGTCCGCCAGCTCCTTGGCCAGGCGGTCGTAGTCCTGAGCGGCAAGACCACGGTCGCGCTCTTTAGCGGCCAGCTCTGTCTGGGCCTCGCCCAGCTGGTTGCGGAGGTCGGTTGCGACCGCTGGCAAGGGAGAAAGAAAAAGAACGAATATCAGCAGCAAAAAGATAACCTTGGAGTTCCAAGCCGCCTGCTCAGCAGCCGGCTCGGAATTCGGGGACTACACCCAGCGGGTGCGCTGACGCGTCCCCGCAAGGAGAAGAGGAGGCACTCACCTCGGCTGTCTGCCAAGGCAGCCTGCAGCTGCGCCAGCTCCTGGCGCTGAGCGTTGTAGGAGGCCACGCGGAGGTTGTGGTACTCCTGCAGCACGATGCAAGATCAGCTCATGACGTACACTTTGGAGTTCCAAGCCGCCTGCTCTGCAGCCGGCTCGGAACTCGGGGACTACACCCAGTGGGTGCACTGACGCGCCCCCACAGAAGAAATTGAAGGAATAAAAACAGAAGAAAACGAAGCACACGTCCCCGAACGGAGCACCACGTGGCGATGAACTCCTGCACCGCCGTCTGCACGACATTGCCCAAGGAGTTGAAGTGGTCCAGGACGTCCCGTGATGCGACGATCCATGCACCGCCGCCTCCGGGCCTCCAACTTGATGGCGCCGCGGTGGTCGCCTCATTCTCCGGCGCGGACGAGTTGGCCCCGCCGACCTCCACCTGCTGGGGCATAGAGACCGCCCTCGCAAGGCGCCGGCGGGCTAGGGCTCGGGGGGCCGGTTGCGGGCCAGTCACCAGCACGCCCCCAACTGGCGGCACCTCCGCCCCTGCTGGCCGGCTTTCCTGCTCCCCAGCAGGCAGTGCGAGGGGCGGTGGCGGCGTCTCCAGAATAACGCAGTCGTCCCCCCTATTGCCTGGAGCCGGCTACTCGTCAGCAGCCGGCGCCTGGGCCGATGGCTCCAGAGATCCTGACTCCGGGCGGATGACGTGGCCCGCTGGCTGCTGAGGGCCCTTTCCCCACTCTCGGACTCGAACGACGTCTGCCTGGGCCTTCTTGGCGGCTTCGGCCTCCGCCTGGGCGGCGGCATCGGCCGCCGCTCGCTCACGATCCACGGCCTCGCGCTCCGCGCGCGCCTCGCGGGCATTCCTCTCTGTCGCCTCCCGAAGCGCGGCGGCTAGATCCATGCGAGGGGGCGCGGGAGGGGCATCTGAGCCTCCCACAACAGAGCCCGCTGGCACCCGCGAGAGGGAAAGCGGCGCGCTGCCCGGGTATCCAGGAAACGGAGAGTCAGCCAAGAAGGGATCGGCTGAGAAAGATGAGTATCACGGAAATAAGGGATGAAGAACACTTACCCGGACACAATCGGCCTGGCCTTGGGCATCTTCGGCACGTTTGCCCTGGCGGCCGCCTCTCGACGCCTCGTGGCGGCGGTCGACAGCCGGAGCTACTTGGGTGGGGCATCAGTCGGCCCTGATGAGGACCGCCGTTTCCCACCACCGGTTGTGCCAGATGGTCCGGCCTGCTGGCAGGCGCGGACGGGTGCCTCCTCCATCTTCTCGTCGTCGTCCGGCCAGCTCTCGACGCCGCCATCCGGCAGGGCGCCTAACGGCTGGCCCCCGCCGCCCGTCACCTCTTCCTCCTCCATGGCGGCGGCCCCAAGATCGGGGTCGCTTGTGTCGCTCTGGGAGCGATCCGGCTCCAGGGGTGGCCAGTTGGTCAGAGCCCGGAGCCGGCTGGCCAGGGAAAACCTGAGCAAAATATCAGGACCAGACGGCTACAACAGCCGGACGAAAAAGAAAGAAAACAAAAGGATAAAAAGCTTACTGGGGGCGGCTGGTTGCCGCGGCTGTACGGCGGCTTGCCGAAGGCCCAGCCGGAGTCGGAGACCCTGCAGCTGGAGATGTGGTTCACCAGACGGGCCACCTCCCCGTATGGCAGGGGCTTGGTGCACGTCCGGCTGGGGTCCCGGCGCCCGCTCATGTCGCAGATCAGGTGAGGGCGGCGCTGCAGCGGCAGCACCCGACGCTCAGCAAACGTGAGCAGCAGATCCGCGAAGACCAAGCCCTCGCTGTCTCTCAGCTCCCGGAGACGGTGCAGTGCGATGGAAGCGCCTTCAGTGAGGGTGGCGGGCCGGGTCCTCTAGGAGTCCCGAGGCTCGGCAGGCGGCCCCGGCACCCACTCCGGCAGGCAGACGAAATCCTGCTCGGGGTTGACGTTGGAGATGTAGAAGTACGTCTTCTGCCATTGCTTCACCGACGCCACAAGCTTCGGCGCCGGGAAGAAGTTCTTCGTCCCACTGCGCTTCACCGCAATGCATCCCCCGCACTGGACGGGCACGCTCTGGACGGCGGTGCCGAGCTTCACGTAGAAGAGCTCGGTCCAGAGCTCTATGGTGGGGAGGATGCTGAAGTAGGCTTCGCAGAGGACGACGAAGGACGAGAGAGTCATCACCGTGTTCGGCGTGAGGTGGTGAGGTTGGATGTGGAAGAAGTCCAGGAAGGAGCGGAAGAAGCCGCTCGCCGAGAGGCCAAATCCGCACGGAAAGTGCGAAGGGAAGATGACCCGCTCTCCTTGCCGCGGGGCCGGCTTGATCTCCGCCACCGGCGTCAGGCGCACGGCGACCATGTCGGCCGGGGGTAGCTTCCGCGACCGCCGGAGGATGTCAACGTGCTCCTGCAGGACCTCGCTGCCGTCCCACTGGTCGTGGTGCCGGGGAGGTGCCGGGACGGACATGGCTTGGGCGGTGGCTCGCTGCGACGACGACGAGAAGGGCGAGGAAGAAGAAGGAGGATGGGGGAGAGTGAGCGCGAGAACGGCGCCAACCCTCTCCCCCGACCTATATATAGGCCCGAGCGGCGAAGGCGAGGGGGCGGGCGTGGGATTAACCGCTCCACCCCCCGCACGACACCCGCTTTTCTCGCATCTAATCCGCGTGCATTAAATGCGCGTGGGAGGGTAATCGATTACCTCTGCCACTGTGGATCCGCGCGGGGACCGAGGCCCCATAGTGGCGGGCCCCGGCCCGCTGTTACGTCCTGTCACGCGTGGGCTGGCAGGCCGACGCGATAGGACGGTGGCGCGTGGGAGCTGCCAACGGTCTGCGGGGCTGTTCGACTGCCCACTGACTAGGCAGTGCCTTCTCACCGAAGACTCTAAGACGGCGGTTCGGCTGCTGGAAGCCGGCACCAGCAGCGCAGGGTCGGCTTCCCACAGATAGACCTCCATGGAAGAGAAGTGAAGGACGATGGGCCTGCTTGAGAGGGGAAGCTGCTAGAACCCCTCGGCCCTCCAGCGCCCGTCGCGGAGTTCCACCAGCTTCGGGGACTACTGTCGGAGATATTGACCATGGGTACCTTCGACGACAACCCTTGGTATTTTAAGACAAACAACAGCCGTCTGATCCACCGCGACCGCCTGCCCATCGAGCTGCCTCCTAGAGTAGCCTACCCTAGGAGCCGGCAGCCAGCAGGCGGCAGGGACCCAGCAGGCGGCAACGCCAACACCACCAGCCGGCACACGGTCCCATATTCCTTCCCCAGGGTGCACGCTGGGGGGACCCCTGCGCGGCATGGGCGTGGCTACAGGAGAACATGTCCTTAGAAGATCTATAAGGGCGTGGCTACAGTGAGCGCGTACCTTATGAATATCTCCAAAGCGGCGGGTCACTATAGCCGCGCTGCTTGTGAACAAGCATCAGTCAGAGGAGGACACGATCCCACTACCCGCAGACGACGGGGCCAGCAGGCGGTTGGCCCCATCGGTCAGCGGGTAGCTCATGAACAAGCCACCCCTGGCAAACGGCCAGGGGAGACGGCCGCCTGGTAACAAACGACAATCATCGCCCTAGAAGTCCGAGCCTCATCAAGATGACAGGACAGGGCGTGGCGGCAGCGTACGGCGGGAGGCGATGGTACTGTAGCCACTTCCCTCTCGACAAGGTTGTCGTCAGCAGAGGCACCTCTACAGTGAAAGACAATCGCATAGGGCCCGCAGGCGGCGGGCCCCTGCAGGCCGGCTGCAAAGCCGGTGCCAGAAGACACTGACGGCTGGGAGCCACACCGTCAAGATTACCATTGTATCCCTGGGGGTAGGCCTATATAAACCCCCCTAGGGTCCTCCATGAGAAGGGGTTGGAAGATTACAAGATTAAACCCTAACAGAGAGAGATAGAAGGTGGGCTAGCCTTGTTCATCTTCTTCCTTCAGACTGCACAGCTCAAGGAGCAACTTTGTAGCTACCTTAGTGATATCAGTCATGACGCGGAGCCCCCGCAGAGCAAGACTAGGGGTGTTTTCTCCTCGGAGAGCCCCGAACCTGGGTAAGATCCGTAGGCGTCCTAAGTTCCGCTTTATCCCGCTTCCCGAGCCCGGCGACGTTCTTTTGACCCCATGCATGATAAGCCATCCGTTGGCATATGTCGTTCCAAAACCCCGACAACCTTGTTGTGCCACTTCAATTTGGTGTGATGTATCTGCATTACCGATGGCCTGCAATGGTGAAGCTTGCCACGAGACCTCTCCTGGTGTGGTTGCACCATAACAACCTGCGATCATGTGGAAGTTTAGCTTTGAAATCAGGGCAAAAATAGTCCACCATGCAAGGCAACTACAGTTGACAAGCATTGACCCACTGCAGTTGGTCAGGCATGGCAACCGTAGTTGTTAAAACATAGCATACGTAGTTGTTCACTCATGGAAAGTGTAGTTGTTCACACATGGCAACCACAGTTGTTCAGACATGGCAACTGCAGTTGTTCAGACATGGCAACTATGTGCAATCACGTATCGCAACTATTAGTCATACATTTAATTTGACACACGCAGTTGCCCACATATGGCAAATACAGGTGACCAGGTTTGACAGGTGCACTTTCCATCATATTTTATATTTCTATCAGCTACAAACGCCAATGTCATATTTTTTTCATTTTTCGTCACACCACGTAAACACCAATGTCATCTAGTTTCCTTTTCTGATACACTGTCCACAAGATCATTTCATACGTCTCACCTACGTATGACGTTGATGGCAGCTATCCGATTCCCACATGTTGGCACGTGCTGCATGATGGTCCTGTGTTTTTTTTCATCACATCAACATGCTATTTTTTGCGTTATCTTGATTTGTCACATTTGCTACTTGAAGTTGGTCTCTCGTATATCTACCACCGATAGCCCCCTATGTTGCAACTTGCCACGGTATCCCTGCCCGTGTGGTTGTGTCATAAGAACCTGCGAACAATGTCATTATAGTACATAAGTAGAATGCCATTTTCAAGTCCACAAACATGTCAAGTGTCCTTTTTTATCACACATCGTACATATGCTCGCGTACTACTCTAGTAGTGGCAGCAATGGTCCCGCAGAAATGAGTCGATTGTACTCTATTGCATCCCAAGGGGGCGCTTGCGGCCTTCTAGAAAACCAAGGATCATTCCCGTCTTCATGATTCATTTTTTCTGCTTCTCCCACTGTGTTTTCAGTCACTGCATGAATAAGAATGCATTATTATTCAAATTCCATTTTGTTGTTTCCACATAAAAGGAAACACAGCAATCTCATCACATTTCTGGCATAAACAACTATTACATCATGGCAAGTAGGAAAACATAGTAGCCGTGCATTTCTGTTGATAGGGCATGGATATTCATTCTCTTTCTACAATCTGGATGGCAACTACCATGTTGAAATGATGGCAACTAACAACATAATATGATGGCAACTAAAAACATAACATGATGGCAACTAACAACATAGATAAGTGGCAACTATTTTTTTCCCTCCATATGTACCGCCCAAATTGCTCTGTTCTGCCCTGCTCTTAGTAAATCCCAACTCTTAGTGAGTCCTAAACATCCTTCTTGAGCACCTACTGGTAGCAACCGCAACCTAAAAGCTTTGGTCAGATCTAGCATAGAACATGGCAAATTTGTGTTCGTTGGAGGACAGAGGGGAATAGACATGAACGGCCAGAATTCATGTGAGTTGTAGATCCATACAAATCTAGTACACCTGTGATGTGTTTGCCATGACATTGTGGATCCAGTCGCCATCTACGTGGGCAATCTAGAAGTGAAATTATTGGGAGGGGGGATAGGAGAACGTCTAGATGTATGATGTGTTTCTCACCTGCGAGCTCGTTGTCATGTTTTCCGTCGATGGGGAGGGAGGGCGCTAGCGATCTGATCTAGTTGCCATGGCAACTAGAGAAGGAAGACGGTGCAGGTAGGGGAAGATTTGCCGATACAGAGGTTGAAGACGACGGACGATGGCCACTATGGTTCGCAGGCGGAGAGAGGTTGTGTGGGCCGCGGGGTCGCTCGCTCGGACGTGTGGGCGATCGCGCCGCACACCGGACGTGCGGGCTGTGGCTGGGTGCGCCCAGACATCCTCGTACGGGCGTGGCTGTGTGGATGCCACATAGTGTGTGCGGCACATCCCCTAAATATCACACGTGTGGTGGATATCGGCTTTTTAAAATTATGCGGTAGTTTTAAGGGTTGTAGTTGGAGATGCCCTCGGTAGCAATCGGTGCTCATCTTTTTGATTGTACCACCACGGAGTTCTCAATACGAAAGACAAGGACGCAACCACTCCACTCTCATCCAGAAAGACACGAGAAAAACAGAGCACTGGACAGAGAAATGAGACCGAAACAGAGCACTGGACCGAAGGGTGCAAAGCTCAGTGAAACCGGCGGATCCGCACACGGTTTTGGGGGTGCGCGCGCCCCGCAAACGAGGGCGCCACGGTCACTCAGTCAGGTGAGGCACGCGGCGACGGTACGACACGAGCGCGCGGCCAACCGTGACCTCCTCTGCTGTCCGGGTGCAGCGCCCTCGCGCGCAGGCCACCCCCGCCGCCATCGCACAGGCACAGCGCGCGTGGCCGTCACGCACACACACCGGCAAAGATCTCGTCGCCGTCGCTCCCTCGCTCGTGCGCACGCCGATCCCGTTACGAAGGCGACCGATCACGAGCGCGGGCGCTGGGCAGCATTGCGCGCCCATGCCCATGCCCGCGGCGCCGTGCCATCCATGGCGCCGGGCACGCACGTAGCGCGCGTCTCCGTGTGCGCGCGCCGAAACCGGGGCAAGACTTTCCGGGCTCCTGACAAGACAGATCGAGCTGGAGGCCGCGCCGATCGATGCTCAGCTCAATCATGCGCCATGCGCCGTGCCATGCAGTTCGTCAATGTGATATCGCAAATCTATCCCATAATCACGCTCGGCAGACTAGAATATACAGTATCTTCTGTAGGGATGCGAGTCGCTGGCATGACAAAACTGGAGAACATGGCAGGCAGCTGAGGTGCCAATGATAGCATCGTTTTCAGGGCTGGGTTCTCCGGAAGAACAGGGCTCCATGTCCATGCCTGAAGAACGTGACCGGAGGGTAGGGTAGGGTAGGGTAGCCTCACGGAGAGGACCGATACACCGGCAGGCCGGCCGGCTGGTATTTGCAAATCCGTTGGCTGCCTGGTCGATGCTGACGGGGGGCGGCGGAATCGGATAGCGGTAACGGTGTGGCTCGTGTTCGTACCCGATCATGTGCTGTCGATGGCGAGGGCTCAACTGTATGAGATGTCGAACGAACCCCCTTTTGGTATCACGGTACATGCGGATCTTTCTATCCTATATCTACCCACCCCAAATATGTACGTCCAACAAGATTTCGCATGATCGGTTTGAAGGCTACTCTTTATTTTTATTTTTGAACACAGTACAATCGAAGTCGCTCACATAGACGAACATACACTCATCCGTGTGAGCGCACGCACACACACCCTACGTCTATGCTCCGAGAGGCTGAGCTAAAATAACATTTTGACATTTTACGAAGTCACCATACGCGCCTCACAGTCGACGGGATCATCTCATTCTACTGAACGAACATCGTCGGAAGACTAAAATAAATCCAGTAATAATGCGAGCACCAATACCAAGGCTAAAACTTGAATCCTGATGGGCTAGTGATACAGCTGTCTTTCTAATTATCCAACCATAGGTTGTTTCGTGAAGGGTACTCTTTTAAGATTAGTGATTGCACCGTGACGAGTCCAAGCAATTAACTGCCGTATTATTTTGCATTTTTTGTGAAAGAGAAAACATCTGAAGCATTTCAGATATTAAAATTCCACTCTTGTTCAACTCACATTCCTCAATTCATGATGTCTATGTTTATTACGTCCAAGGGGCATATTCATAAGCTAGAGTTCAATATGAGATCACCTTTTTGGCAGGAAGATGATAACACAAATGAATATAAATTTGGTTAAGTCAGTAGATATATGTAGACATTTGGATCAGGGAGGTTTGGGTATGGTGGATCTCTAAGTTATGAACATTTGCCTTTAAGTAAGTGGCTATGGAGAGGGAGAATGGTATGGGAATGTTGCAAGAGGATATTAAAAAGAAATATTCTACTCCCTCCGGTCGGAAATACTTGTCGGAGAAATAAAAGTAAGAAGCTCCTAAGTTATGTTACTAGAAAGCTTGTCGGTCTCAATTTATGCATACCATTCTTAGTTGCAGTGGTATTTTTTGTAAGTTCTGCAACAGAAAAGTAGGGACTTCTGTACTAGGTTTTGCGAGAATGAGTGAATTGATCATAAGCCCCTCTGTCGAAAATTTCCTAGATTATATTGTATTATATAGGGCCACAACCAGTTGCAATATGCCAATATTGTAGTTGCTACAGTTTTCATTTCTGGTTCAGGTAGTATTAAATTCCATCGTAATTTGAGGGGCATTTTGTCGGATTTGGGTTAGTTTATAGAATTTTGTAAAGATGTCCATCTGATTGATGAAACTAATACAATTAGATGTAAACTCACTGGGTCACGAACCTTTACTATAAATATATGTACAATATGTTGAAAGCGGTCCTAGAGGATTCTCCCTTTAAGAAGTTATGGTATATCAAGGTACCTCTAAAAATAAAGTGTTCCTATGGTTAATGTTTAAAAATAGCATTAGTGTTCCTATGGTTAATGTTTAAAAATAGCATTCTTTCTAAGGACAAACTGCTAAAGAGGGGGTGGTCAGGTAGTGATAACTTTATATTTGTAGTGATAAGGAAACAATAAATCATCTTTTTTTTTTTTGCACTGTTCTTTAGCTAGGTATGCTTAGAGTGTCGTTAAATGTGGTTTTGAAGATTATATGAATGTAGCTTATGTTCAAGACTTAAGTGGATGGATTGTTGGCTTTCGGTAAAGTTAGGGGATTGGTGGCAGCAGAGGTAGTTGCTATTTTTGGGGCTTTGTGGAGAACTAGGAATAGAGCTTGATTTGATAACATTTTGCCTTATGATCCTTCTAGAATTATCACCCAATCTGCTCATTGGATAGACTTTTCGAAATTGATACAGAGTCGAGAACTGTGCAGGGCGCAAGCCAAAGGGCAATGCTATTGCTGCTGGTGGTTATTGATGTCTTTCACAAGAGAATAGGTTGGGCGCCTAGGATGCTTAGGCTTGCTGGTTAAAGACATCGAGTATGGTTAGAGGAAGGTGTTCTTTTGTGTGTAATTTGTATCCTGAGAATTGTAGTTCTGCTCTTTTGGTTCCTAAAGGTTTAGTTCAATGATAATTAGTAGTATATAATTTAAATACATTATTAGGAGATAGCCAAACAAATACATTAATTTTAAAGGGCCTCTAACCATCCAAAAACTTGTATATTTCCCATTTAATCTACTGTTTTGATGGCTAGAAGCATGGAAAGCCTTGTTCTATTCAGATTGCCTATTTTTTTTTAAAAAAACTTAAAGAATACTTTCTTTACTTTCAGTAAACCCTGCCATAAGTGAGATTGTCTAGATTTTTCCTTGCATTGGGACAACGTGAAGTTCCTAATATATTTATTTCTAATAAGGTTCTGCCAAATGTCATGCTCACTCACAGTCTTCGACAACATTTACTATGGAGATACATGTTCATAACATGTAATTCACTAACCAAAGCCCACTATAATCCTCGGGCTGACACTGTTGTTGCCAATTAGCTAGAAGATATTTTCTAGATCCCCTGTTTTCCTACCAATAAGGGCTTGTTTGGTTTATAGGAGAAGTAGAGGAGAAGTTTAGGAATATGAAATTTTCTTTTGGAAGTACTATTCCTTCCTTTGGTTCAAAGGAATGAATGGAAAGGAAAAGGGAGGCTAATTCCTTTGATCTCATTTTCAAAGAAAAATGTAGGAAATTCCAATCCGCTTGGACTACTTTTAGATTTGGTACACACAAAGTGCAAGGTCAAAGTCTTTAGTGACAAAATAATATCCTAGTTATAACTTTTCATGTGTTTTGACTTTGATTTGATCTTGTTTAGTAGTATCCCAATGTTTTCCTATTCATCTGAACCAAACAAGTAATTTAACATTACTATTGTGGTTCTGATCCTCTGCTTTGCACTAGTTATCCATTTTTATGTTTTTCCATTCCTATGTTCACAGAATCCTGCGACCCAAACATAATCTATGTGTTTTCCGAGAGAAATACATACTTTTGCTAGGGCCTCTAGACAGTTCAAACATGGATATCATGAAGAGTGCAACATTACTTAGACATTATTTAAAAAAGACTAATCTGCCCCCATAGAATTATTTCTACCAGCCACATTATGCAATTTTCTCGCAACCTTCTCGTTACTACTTTTATAGTCTTTATTATCCAGACCAACTAATTTGAAAGAATGGGCGCATATTGAAATGATAATTAACCATCTACATACATAACATATTTTTTATAATCCTCGATATACTTTTGATTTTATTTTTCCTCACAATAAAATCAGGAGTTTATTATAGTGGAAATCAATTTTTAAAAGTGTGAGATTCTCTAAAGACATAAATATTTGCAGATTCATAACACGATTCGAATTATTTCAAACATGAAGACTGTTTCGTGCATATTTCAGCACATCAATATCGATTTCCATTAAATGATCAAATAAATTCAGCAACAAATCATGTTCGCTTGCTTCATTAATGAGCATGGTTAGATCATCTTCTGCCTTATTAAACAGAGTGTAAACTCCAGTGTCTAAAAGTTATCTTCGTTACAAGACTTTAATATTGGATCATTTACCATTACAAATATTTTTACCGTGTTCATAATTTTCATTACTCATGACACATATCTAACAGGGAAAACTTTTTAACATACATTTGTAGAAAAGACCAATTAATCGTATCATAAACATTCTCAAAATCTAATTTGAAGAAAATTAACGTATTTCTTGTTCTTATGCACCTCATCAACACTTCACACAGCAAGACCACACCATTTAGTATGCATCTAACATTTATAAAACATATTTTTTTCTAAAGGGAAAACTCATTTATCCGCTTCCACGAAAACTCTATTATTGATTACCTCTGTAAAAATCTTCAATAGCAAATTTAAACAGAAAAATGAACAATAGTGTTGAATTTTACTAGCATCTACGCATTTAGGAATAGGAGTGAGAATACCATACTAAATCTAGCAATATCAAATCTAGCATTGTGCGTTCAATTCATGACTGAGATAATGGAGATCGCACAAACTAGAGGCCAAAATGTCTGGTAAAACTCAATATGTAGTCCATCAAGACGAGGAAGTCTATTATATATGTTTCATTTGGGAAACACCAGCTTTTATTCTCTCCAAACTAAAAACACATGAAGGAAATATCTATCACCACAATCTAGAGCACAAGCCATAGGGCAATCTAGAGATATCTTTGAACTGTATCAGCAGCACAATCTATACAGTTTTCCATATCCATCCAGATGGATTTGTCACGGAGACACACACATACACACACAACTAAAAGGTGCGATATCATCGGATAGACTTAAAACAGGAGATGCAAACCAAGCTCAAGCTGTGCCCGCTCAGCCGTGAACAACGAGGCAGAAACTGAGAGGAAAACGTGGAGGAAAAGGCGACCAAGATCCGTGGCACGGCACACGAAACGCATGCGTCATATGGATTTCGACCGACCTACGTCAGTGGATCCAGCTTCTTGCTGCATGGCACCTTGCTATGCCTGGTTCACTGGATCTGGGAGTGGGAGTGGAAGCTAGCGCCTTTAAGGCTGGGCGTACAGTACCAACGAACAAGCAGCAGATGCCAATGGCGTACCGGACCGGACTATCGGTGCGCGCGGCAGGTAGAGGCAGCCAGCACGTCGTGGATGCATGGTCACATGGTGGTCTTGCACTGCCACCGCGGCAGCGACGAGGTAGTTGCCCTCTGTAGCTAGTCTGGTCCGATCCTCTGGGACTACTGCCTTCTCTAGGCTGGTCCTCTCTGGGACAGTGGGACCAAGAAATGCATGCAACCGTGACAGGATTCAGACCCGTGTGCTGGATTGGATTGGAGCTGCACCAAACGAGAAATATCTCTGATCACAAAGATTAATTCACCATTTGTGAGAGAGTGGACTAGTGTGTCTTTAGGGTGTTGTGTTTGGTGTGGGTCTTCATGTACCACCCACCGTGTTGTTCGCATCGCAGTTGGGCTCTTGTATGTAACAAAGATTAATTTACATACGGACTATGTCTCTTGTATGGAGGACGGCTCGGCTACTCGTGTTGTAGTGGTTTTCGGCGCTCTGTCATGGTCACCACCGCCTACAAATCGGGTTGCATTATCTGTTGATGGGGCCTTTTCTTTGATTGATGGCTCGGCGGCAGCCGACATGATCTTAAGGAGATATGATGGAAGTGTGCTATTTGTTGTGTATCATTGCATGTTTAATTGCAACGACGCACTAGATGCTGAGTTGCTAGCTGAGTTGCATGCACTGTTGCAAGGCATGGCACTATCGGCTACAGTGATGTGCCTATAATGGTCCAATTGGACTCCTCGGAGGCATTGACGTCTCTAACTGATGATAACCTGTTCCGGCCGCCATATGAACATTTGGTAGCCTAGCTCAAGCATCTTATGGTACTTCGTGAGTATATTCCACTGAAAATTAAGCGTGAGCAAAGAAGGATAGCAGATCGGTTGGCTTCATATAATCGTATTAAGAATGCGACTATTGTATGGCTGTATCATGGACCACCCTGCATAGAGTAACTTTTGCCTCTTGATTGTAACCGTATTCTTATGAAATAAAACTCGTCATCCTTGCAAAAAAAAAGAATATAAAAAAGATGGATCGCTTATTCGTTAGATACCTACTCCAACAACCAAGGTTGTGCTACTGTTTATGTTCTTCCACGCGCCGTCCTCCGACTCAGCCCTAACCGCAAGCCTCCTCCACCCGCCGCCCC